>VUYV01000033.1:2806346-2927630 GCA_008711295.1 Anarhynchus alexandrinus | reverse complement strand
GAAGCAGAGATGTCTCTACAATCCCTAATAAAAATTTAAGTAATAAAAGCTGGAAATTGAAGATGCACAAACACCACCTTTTCAACTGTACTGCTGTTAAAAAAAAAACACATACCACCAAACAAAAAAAACCCCAACCCAACAGTCCCATCCCCTGTAAGTAAAACTAGCGTGTTTCAATCCGGTTCTTGAGTTGGCTCTAAATCCAGAGCTTAGTCCTGAGAATATCTTGATGAACAAGGGTGGATTTCACAGAAACTCACAATTTCCTTTTTTTGCTGTCTTAGATTCTGAAAAAAAAAAAGCCTTCTTCCTCCAGAGCACTCATAAGTAACTGAAGATACAGGATAGGTGCCAAAAAGGTTTCAGCAACAGCAAAACCCTTGCTCAACCAGATCAGTAGTTCCGTCTTGTCCAAACTAACTACATCAACATGGGTTTTAAGCCAAATTTTAGGAATCAACTGTATGTCTAGGACTTCACCACTACAAGGAACAGGAGAGCAGTCAGTCTTAATATTCAACTCAAGAGCCACACACATTGTTATCACACACTGTTAATCTGTTCGGCATCATGTTATCATGTACATTTACAAATATGCCAGGGTCAGGACAGCAGCAAGATCACGCCTGTGTGAAAAATCCTGGGAATTGGGTTTTCAAACCCTTAGTGAACGGTTTTCATGTCTTAGTTTTAAGATTCTTTCTTCCAGCCACATTGTACAAGTCCAAAAGTTCCCCCTGAAGCTGGCAGAGTGCTGTGATTTGACTTTGATGCAGTCCTTAAGGGGACTGCACAGGACACTGAATGTGTGACTGGTTTTCATTCTGCTTATTCTCTCTGCTGTCCTACTAAAATTGAAGCACTCAAAAAAAGTGCTGCTTCTTCACTGCAGCACTTTGGGTTAGCTCCCTCTGACCTGTTTCACAGCACGTGTAAACAGCATTTTATTAGGCTGGAGAGCAGTCCTGATCAAATTATTCATACAACACGTTTGCAGCCCTGCTCTGTGGAGCGGAGGGGACAAGCTAGGCTCCTGCCCTACACCCCAGCGAGGCTGGAGGAAAGCTGGCTGGCACCTGGGTGACAGCAGATTCCAGCACACAACTGTGATGGCAAGAGTCCCCCGTCCCACCATCCCCAAATGCAAGTCCCCTTGAGTCTGATTAGCGCTCTGCATCCTGATTTCTAGCCTTTGTTTTCAAGTGTTTTGCTTTCTAGCTTTGCTTAAAATATGTTCCTATAAAAACTGTTCGCCTGGGCAGCGTGAAGCATGCAAGAGTAATTCAGACATCTGGCACACCTCCCTCCACGTGTGTATGGAGGAACTGCAGCAATTCACACCTTTGTGTCATCCACTGCTAGTGGTCAGCCAGCAAACGGGAGATCACAGCCGCAGGCTGGGAAAGAAGAACACAGAGTGGCCAAAAGCCTGGCTTCGGCATGCTCCCTGGAGCAAAATCCCCACGAAACCCAACAGAGCTCCGCACCCTGAGCGGGCAACAGCTACAGACACAGCTCCCAAGCTGTGAGGCAAATACCTTGTCAAAACAGAAACTACACACTGCCAATGGTCCAAGAGGCTCAGTAACAAACTATTTATTCAAAAACACCCAAGAAGTCTGCACAGGCAAGTACTCCATTGTTTTTGCTACAATGCACAATATAAATTTAAGATGAGGACCGTGCCTTCCCCCTTTCCAAGGAGTCAAGTGAAGGAAACTTGGATGTCAGACTAAGCCAAAAAGGTAGATGAAGCTGAACTGCTCTTTTCTGCTTCAGCATTTCCACGATTTACACATGGTGCGGACCACCACGCAGCAGATAAGTATAGTGCAGCAGAAGGAAAGCCCTGCCCCGAGACCTGCAACCCGAATGGGGACAGCCTGCCCAGAGTTGTCTGGTGGCACTGTGGGCTTAAGTGAACTCAGCATCTGTTTTCACCCTGGCCTGCCTCTGATAGGGTGGTTTAACTATTTGTTGACTCCTGTAGTAAACCAGACTGGAGAGCAGATTCAGGTTAAAAAAACAACCTTCCCCCCCCCACTAAGGCATTTTAAACTCAGATGACCAAACAGCTGCAGGAACAACTGCGGCAGCAAAACTGAAGAGACAGTATGAAGTGGAGATGCTGAAACCAACACTGGCCTCTGAGAAAATATTTGTTCAACTACAACAATCAGTCAGGGGTGTACCAATACTCTAATGTTCAGCCCTGGGCTTGGTTCTTAATTGGTTTAACATACAAAATACCAGTGTTTTTCTGCCAGTGAATCAGCTGGCCCTAAATACAAACTGAAGTTCTAAACTCAGTTAAGGCCTGCCGGGGTTTGAAAACATGTCTCTTATCTATGGGAGTGCTCTTAAAATAGTAAGCTGCAAGTTTCAGTTGAAGACTAGACCTCTACACAGAAGCACCGAGTGATTTTTTTCCACCAAGTGACATTTTAGAAAACCTCATCCCATTCTCACCACTGGGTAAATGACGCATGTCTGATATTGGAGAGAGAGAGGTCTTCTCTGAACTGTACTCATGCTAACTAGCACTGCTTTTTATCTGACCTGTACAACCTTTGGAGAAAGCATAGCTGTTTGTTTCAGTGTCATTCCCAGCTCCACCATAGTGGGGTTCCAGCCTCTGCAGGGAACCCACGGCACAATGGTCAGATGAAAGACTGGGCAGCCACATTGACAGGCAAGTCTGCTACTGCTTTCTTCTAGGAGATGTTGTTCTCAGGTGCTTAGATCTGCTCAAGATGCACTGGAGGTGAAATTTTCCACACAGAAGACCCATTTCCGGATTATTTTTTTTTTTCCCCTTAGAACATGCCCAGGAATTCAGGTTATTCAGTCAACACTAAGAAAATTCTTACACCTGGTTATCAACAGCAAACTAAAACTCAACTGAACAACTGCTGTGAAAAATCTCTGTGTGTTCAAGCTCTTCCTTAATGTGAGGAACAACAAGCACAAAATATGTCAACACCACAGTACAGACAAGGCTGGCTACTCAGCTTGTCAGTGTCCTCCCGAATAACACAGGAGAAAGTTCTGGGAACTAGTTCAATACCATGGACTCCAGGCTGACATAGCTCATCCATGTGGAAAAGTTACCGTCCTTGTATACCTATGTATTCACAGAAGATATCCACATCCCATGATACTTGAAATATTAATCCTGAAACCTCTGAGAGAGGACTGAACATACCTTGCTGTTACACAGATTAGGAACTGAAGCATATGAACCAGTATGCACTTCCTCCGACTACATCCAACAGCAAGAAAAACAGTGCTGATTCAGATCAAATCCTGGCAAGCATCTGGGCAACTTAAATCCAAGCATTTCCAAATTTCTTAGAGCTTGACTTTTCAACCTTACAGTTTGGGGTTTTTTTTAAATAAAGTTGAACTTCCTAAAGAAATGAGACAGGGCAACAAAGCAGAACTTATTTATCTGTGCTCGCTAACACACAGGTGAATTTTAAACAAACTTGGCAGGGAGGCAAGAGTCTCACAGTCATTCAGAGGTGCCGTGCACAGCACTGTTCCTCCAGGAAAAAAAGATTACTGAAGACTACAGGAGGCGGTGCATGTGCATGTGAAAAAGAGGAGGTCAGCAGAACCTGCCAGGGAACAGAAGGAAATTCAACCCCAAGTTGTAAAGCCACAGGCAAAAGCAGCTGTCAGACAATTATTTATTGTGTCTCATAATATGTATACCACAACATCTCATAACCTCAAATTTTTCTAATTACCATGGGATTTGGCACAAACATGTGAAACCAATCAAATCCCTCTCCTCCAGCTACTTCAAAGGCTTGTAAGAGGCCCTCATGAGATAAATCGTCTACTGAAAATCTCAGATATGACTGTGCATTTCTTTCAGACAAACTGGGAGATGCAGCTTCTAGGCACTCATAAAGATCAGAGATTAGAAAGTATTTCTGTTCTCTTATCTGCCAGGAGACTGTCTTAATCTGGGATTCATTCCTCCTGCCCAGAGCGTCACCAAGAAAATTCCTGGAGCCAGAAGAAACAAGAATGAGCCTGACCTGGCTCCTTACTATCCAGCAAGACTGCGTTTTGCCTCTGGAATTTTCTTGAAAGGACTCCTTGATGACTGAATTCCCAATTCAATCAGCTTCTTCCCCAGCAAGTGGAATTCTTGTGTTTGTTTCATCTTCGCTAGTCCCAGAGGGCTTGCCATTCACTGGGTGATTAAATATTGTTCTTTATGTATACACGTATGAACAAACGAAGTCCTTTTCCCAACTCTTAAGATACCTAGGCAACCAAAGAGGAATTTTTGAGACCACCCAAAGAACTGCAAGCCTAACATTTAGCCATTACTCGTCTTACTGATAGGCACCTATTTCCTTTCAAGGTCTGCTTATCCAGACAGCACACACAGCACTGTGGAAAAGGGGCTATATTTTTCCCCCTACACTTTGGGGATTATTCTCTTCCCCCCAACACAAGTTCAGAAAGTAACTCACAGGTAAGTGCAACATCTTCTAGCAATTCTTATCCTGCACAGTGGCTGACAAAAGCAGAGTGAGCAAGACCTCCCTGCCATGCTGTTTTCACATCAGTCCTCCAACTTTCCTCACCTAAAACAGCTTCATCAGAGCTTCCTCTTCACCTAAAATCTGCTCGTGAACTGCTGGCTCGTTTTTCATACTGGGTAGTCTTAGCTGACCAAAGTGTTTCGGTTCTAGCTGCGTATTTAGGCATCTGAAACTCTCTTAGCTCGCAGTCTTGAGGAGACAAGAGGTACACTCACAAGTCAGGGGTTCTAGAAAGGCAAGTTACAGGCACTAAAACATGAGCTACCATTAAAGAACAAATGCCCTTTCTCATTTTATTTCAACTAGGTGATTCAGTGAGGAAAATTCAAGCACAACACAGAGGATGGACAGGCAGTTCATTAAGGTATCCTCCTACTGTAGGGCTGAATTTTTGCCTTTATTATCTCATCTAAATTTGCTCCCTTCAGTCACTGATTCCACTGAATCAATAAAAAAGCTTTTTAAAAAACTCTCATGTTCCGACCTATAAAACAACCTAGTCAGCTACTCTTTAAAAAGTTTTTTATTGAATGTTTCTTCCTTCTGAGCTATACAGAAATTCAGAAGCAGCATTTGCTTTCCTCAACACATTGATAATGCAAGAGGGAAATAAAGTTCTCTGTAGTCTTATAATTGCTCTGATGCTGCAGGCACATCAGAATAACTAGTAAGAAACTAGGAGCCACAAAACTAACACAACTTTCTTCACCTTTTATTGAAAGGGAAAGTCAACAATTTTTACATTTGATTTCCCCCCCTTCTAAATGCATGTATTACTGTTTTTGATACTTATGATATTCACTAGCATGGCAGAAGGTATCCACATCTCTCAGTACTCAGAGTATTAACCCTACAGCCTCCGAGGTGGGATTATATGTACTTCCCTGTTTTACAAATAAGAAACTGAGGCATGTGAATACTTAAATACATCTACAAACCTGACCTCTGGCACCCAAAGAAGTAGTTAGGAGGCTGCTGGAGCTTTTAAAGTATTTCAATTTTGCAATTTGAATTCTCCTTCAGTTTGAATCATTGACCATTCAAAAGAAGGATCCTCATCACCCCCACCCCGGGACAGCACTTCCTCACAGTAACATGCCAACATCACTCATCCTTGTTCCTCTAGAGTCACTGTGGGAAAGACAAGAGGTAGGCTAAGGACTGAATTCGATTCAAGAGCAAGCTGTCAAAACAATAAAGTGGGTGTTCTCCAGTAGCATACCTCACATAGGTCATGCTGTAACCAAGCCAGAACTGACCTGCGCTGGGCTTAAGCCATGGGCACACACAAATGACTACTTCATAGAACCATAGCATCGTTCAGGTTGGAAAAGACCTTTAAGATCATCAAGTCCAACCATTAATCTAGCACTGCCAAGTCCACCACTAAACCATGTCCCTGACCACCACATCTACATGTCGTTTAAATACCTCCAAGGATAGTGACTCCACCACTTGCCTGGGCAGCCTGTTCCAATGCTTGATAACCCTCTCAGTGAAGAAATTTTTCCCAATATCCATTCTAAACCTCCTCTGGTGCAACTTGAAGCCATTTCCTCTTGTCCTATCACTTGTTACTTGGGAAAAGAGATCGACTCCCACCTCGCCACAACCTCCTTTCAGGTAGTTGTAGAGAGCAATAAGGCCTCCCCTCAGCCTTCTTTTCTCCAGGCTAAACAACCCCAGTTCCCTCAGCTGCTCCTCATAAGACTTGTGCTCTAGACCCTTCACCAGCTTTGTTGCCCTTCTCTGGACACACTCCAGCACCTCAATGCCCCTCCTGTAGTGAGGGGCCCAAAACTGGACACAGTACTTGAGGTGCAGCCTCACCAGTGCTGAGGTACAATCACTACCCTAGTCCTGCTGGCCACACTATTTCTGACACAAGCCAGGCTGCTGTTGGCCTTCTTGGCCACCTGGGCACACTGCTGGCTCATATTCAGCCAGCCGTCCACCAACCTTTTCCACTGGACAGCTTTCCAGCCACTCTTCCCAGCCTGTAGTGCTACATGAGGTTGTTGTGACCCAGCTGCAGGACCCGGCACTTGGCCTTGTTGAATCTCATACCATTGGCCTCAGGCCATCGATCCAGCCTGTCCAGATCCCTCTGTAGAGCCTTCCTACCCTCAAGCAGATCAACACTCCCTCCCAGCTTGGTGTCATCTGCAAACTCAATGAGGGTGCACTCGATCCGTTCATGGAGGTCGCTGATAAAGATATTAAACAAAATTGGCCCCAATATTGAGCCCCGGGGAAACACCACTTGTGACCAGCTGCCAACTGGACTTAACTCCATTCACCACAACTCTTTGGGCCCAACCATCCAGACAGTTTTTTACCCAGCGAAGAGTATACCCATCTAAGCCACGAACAGCCAGTTTCTCCTGGAGAATGCTGTGAGAAATGGTGTCAAAGGTTTTACTACAGTCTAGATAGGCAACACTCACAGCCTTTCCCTCATTCACTAAGCGGGTCACCTTCTCAGAGAAGGAGATCAGGTTAGTTTCATGAACAGCCTCCTGACCCAGCCCTCTAACACCGGTACTCCCAGCCAGAACACAGCCTCCATCCGCTCAGCATGAGACACAGCAATAAAAATTTACTTACATCTACATGCACCAAGCATGCTGTGTCCCTTTTATCCTCTAAACCAGCAGTTTCACTAGCAATGGTTATTTGGTTTAGCTGGTACAGCCTGTGCACTTCAGGTTCACGTTATGCACTGCATAAGCACATCTCACTTGAATGATGCTACCCATTAACAGGGCCACTTATTTTGTGTAAACAGAAGAGGCATGTCAATACTTCAGAAGATACAGACACAACTTTTCTCCCACTGACAAAGCGTCGCAATTGTTACTCGCTGTCTGGAATACCTACCAAAGTACCTTCCATGCCTAACATTTAACCTACTAAGAAGGCCAAACCAAACAAAAAGATACCCACTTATGTCTCAGCACTGTCCTCTGCAACAGAAACAGAGTATTTAAGATTGATGAGGCTTTTTCCATGCTTATGCACAGAAATCTTACAAATGTTTACAAACAAACTATCATCAGCTCCAAATGGTGTCTCTTCTTTGTTGATAGACTGCTCATACTCAGAAGGATGCATCAGCTGAAACCTGACTGCCAATTAATGCAACAGCCACAAATTCAGAAATTGGAACGTATTTCAAAACCATCACCAAGGTGACCTACTCTACATATTTCATGTATCTCTTTGACACAACCCACGCCTCTGAAACTCAACTGAGCAACTGGTTCTGTGATCACAGATGGTTGTAGATTGCGGCTCTGGTTTCTCATGACTCAGAAGTTCATAAATTTCAAAATACAGATTTTTACCCCTAAGCATCAATGAGATGTTCCTGCAACATGAACTGTGCTGATGCACACAGCCTAAACTCAGATACTCGCATACTGGAGCCAACATCCATTTGCATACTTTGGAAGTTAAAAGATAAGAGTCACAGACAACTAAATCCATTTTGTCTGAAAAGAGGTATTGGAACATGAGAATATCTGGCCTGGGACACTGACACACTGAAAACATGTTTATCTTTATCAGTGAAAGACAAGAGGCATTCTCATATATGTTTTGGGTTAATAGCAATAATTTCTGTTACATTGACTAGGGCTACTAGACCAAATGAGCAAGTACGAGGTGAATCAGGATGCTAACACAGAGCAGAATTGAGAACAATCAATAGGTCAAATCCTTACTGTTTTAAGAGGCTGCTATATTTAGAAACATGTGACAGAAAGACCAAAGGGAGATGGCCCAAGCCTGGCCAGCCACTCAGAAACTCACACTGTCTTAGAACCCACACACCTACCCAAGTCACTTTCCTATTTCATTCCAGTATGAATCATGTGAATTCAGGGAAGATTTGGAACCAAAATAATTTTATTAGACTTTCCTGTGATCAGCAGATTTGGGTAAGATATCCACTCAGCACATCTCCTCCCCTCCAGGCCATTCAAAACTATGGACCAAGTGATACTTCTGATTCTAGGCAACCCTCTGCAAAACACTCCCAAGCAGAGCAACGAGAAAAGAGCACAGCTGCTGCATGCACAGTTTCTATGGAGTTCTACAAGAAGCAAATTTTCCACTCTGTTCATTACATACAAGCAGCCAGCAAAGGAGATAGAAGTTCTGCCATGCAACTAACCAGTGTCTTGAAAGATATTTGACTGTGGGCCACAAAACTGTTGCAAGAAGTCTTTTTAAATTCCACATAAACATTTATTCCACGTGTCAATGGCTGTCTGCTGAGACATGCAGAAGCTGGGTTTCAAGAGTACTGGCAGACACTCCCCATTCATTCATTTTGTTCTGAACGCTTTTAAATGCAATCCTTATGATGGTAAAATAGGACAAAATAATTTTGCCCAACTGCCAAACACATTATTTATCAGTGCTCTTCTGCCTACCCTTTCATTCTAGTCTCCAAACAGTAGCTGGGAACAAGCTGATCTACCCTTTTTCAAAATCATTAGGTGATCACAAAAGCTGAAAACATTGTTACATGACACGGGCCCATGTACTGGCAACAAGCAAAGACACACAGCTCTACCATGGCAGGGAACTGAAGAAAGAGGGTCAGGTTTCAAGACAGACCTAAGAGAGACAAAACCCCTGGAAAGCAAGCTAATTCTAGTCTGACGATACAGAAGCCCCACATTAGCATTAACCGTTCAGTACTACAGACACGCTCACACTAACCAGGAAAGTTGTTTTGCTTGCACCACTCGTTTATTGCATAAAGCACCCTGCACCTGACAAGCTCAATAGTCAAAAAAAGACCTTCCCTCAAAAGATTTTCTCTACTTCCATTCCTATCTGCTGCCCTTCAAAGAAATGAGAAAACCCTCAGCAATTCCTCACCCTGGTCGCTCGCATACAGGCCTTCTTTACTGGTTACCCCGTAACTAGCTGTGCTGCAGTCCTTGTGAAGGATGGCTCCCAGTTGTGCATCACGAGAGATACACATCCTACCGAGGTAAGATCAGGATCTCCAGATGTACTGCACCGGTGACTGGAGGCCTTTTTTCAACTTCATCAGTGTTCCTGCTGCTGTTCAGCTGCGGTGCAGGCTCTTGCTCCCTCTTGAAAGTGTGCACACCCTTCCTGCGCAGACAGACCTCTCAACACAGGTGGGCGACCCGTAGAGACAAGGCTATTTTGCAGACAGCCTGCAGGGCTTAACTGCTGGAAAACGGGAACTCCCAGAGCTCCAGTGTCGTCTCTCCTGCAGCTTGATATGTGGGGTCATCAGGACACTTAAATTCATCTATGTGGAGATGCTAAGTCCCTGCATNTTTTTATTTTTTTTTTTTAGAAAAAGAAGTGGAAAGGAAGAGAGCTTGTCACTAAGTGCATGCATGTTTTCATCCAAATCTATAAATTGCAGTTAACATTAAAAATATGCCCCCAAGTCATTTTGCAGGCAGTGGGGGAAAAAAAAAATCACTCCCATTTGTAGAGTTTGTAAGTTCGAATGCAGAACCACAGTATTAACTAACACGTTCACAGCATCTCAAATTTGAGTGGCCATTTACAAAAATCTTCAATAATTGAAGGTCTAACCTCAGAAACAACTCACACTGGAAACCAATTTGCAAATACCCATCCAGTAACAACCATTACCAACAGAATTTATAGTCCTAAATCATCCATGACAGACAACTGGTGCTGCTAACCAGCGTGGACTTTCCCTGGCAGGACTCTGAGAGCTGCAGAATCCTTCCTTCCTACCCGCACTGGCTGGCGGAGCACATGCTGCGATATCACTTCAGACAGCTCTAGTTACACACCACTCCCTTTAAATCTGGAGCATGCTTACCTCCGGCCTGCTCTCATTTTTTCATTTTCTAAGACTGCCCCAAATTTCCACTTCTCCCGAGTAGCACGTAAGGAAAAAGAAGATGCTTTCTGAAAAGTACTATTTAAAAAAAAAAAAAAGGCAATCAGATGACTCTTCCACAAATAAGATGCCAATACTACCGTGTTTTATTCACAGCTGTGGTGGTGGCAGCAGCAGCAGTGTTTCATCATATTTACCATATGGAAGAAAGAATGCACTGAAAAACACATATAACTCTCCTAGCACTGAATTAAACAATATCTGAGCCTACAGTTAAGACGCAGGAGTGCCAGACACTGCCACAGCTGACACATTTACAATCAGCAATTCAAGTTACTGCAACTTGAAAGTCTACTGAAAGCCACAAACAGCAGGGCACAAAACAATGCCACAGCCATAACCCAGTATTTTCAATTAATAAACTCATTTACCTTAGAAAAATTAAACATACACATTTTTTCCCCCTACTGCGTAAGGTCTATCCCCTGCTAAAATACAGCAGGGAAACCCCCAAAATCTGTTTGTTTGATTTTTTTTTCTTTAAACTTTTGCTTTACTCTGTTAGCTTTCCAAGAAGGAATACGTGCATTAATGAGCCGAACAGTAGGTGCACTGATACACACGTCTACAAAATGGAGAAGTGAGACCATTCCAGCACCTCTGACATTTCTTGGGACTACTACTAACACCACCACACATACAAAGTAGCACCTAACTTTTAGAAGTCCACCCTCTCGCTTTTCCGACCTAGCAGCAACAGCTCAGCAGTTGCGACTTTCTGCAAAGTTTCACCAAACAAGAACATTCTCTTTCTTCCTGAAAGCTAGCCAAAAATAAACACCTTCACTGTACGGACACCAGCCGACGGGATGATCAGTACACGTATTTTCCTCAAGGGAAAAAGCACAGGCTATGAGTGGGACACGAGTTATTTTCGAGACCCGGGTTAATTACAACTATTTTCAGAGGTGAATTCAAAAATCTTGATTTCACAGTTTACTGCACGAGATGCACAATGCGGACAGTCTGAACGAGTAACAGCTGTTTCGGGGCCAAAAAAAAAAAAAAAAGAAAGAAAGAAACCTGTGAGTCTTTGCTTTTCTCTCCTCCAGCTCCACCGGCACAACCAAAACCACAAGCAAATCCCACGCTCTCATCACGGAACACCCAGAAAACGTAGAACAGCCCGGAGCGCTCTGCCCGCACCACGCTGCCGCCTCCATCACCCCCACCACCACCCTCACGCCAGGAAACGGCCATAACGGAGGGAGGGGAGAGGTGCAGCCGCCGGTGTCACCACCACACGCGGCGCCGGGACCTTAGAAACAGCCCCAAAGGGACGCGTTTCCCCGAGTTCGGTGCCCCCCGGAGGCAGTCCGCTGGCCGGGCCTCCTCGCAGGGCTCCGGCAGGGAGGGAGGGGACGGGCAGCGGCCTCACGGCCTCCTCTTCCCCGCCGGAGCGGGGATTTACGCTTCAGCCTCCCCGCGGCGAGGCCGAGCTCGCCCCCGCCCGGAAAGGGCCCCTCAGCCGCTCCCCCGCCCGCAGAGTGACCGTCGGGGCACCGCCGAACCGGCCCCGGCCGCCCTCCCCCGCGGTCCGGCCACCTGGAAGGGCAGGGCCGGGTGTGCGTGAGGCGGCGAGGGGAGGCGGCCGCGCCGCCTGCCCCCCTCACAGACACGGCCGACTCCCCTCGCACAGGGAGAAACGCGACAACCCCCTCCTCCCTCCCCTCCGCTCCCCCTCACGCACCGGGGCTCGGCCCCAACATGGCACCGCCGCCGCCGCCCCCCGGCCCGGCAGGAAGCGGGCACCGCTGCCACACACCCCACCACCACCACCTCACCCCGGCCCCTCGCCTCGCTCACTTACCGTGCTCGGCGGCGGGGTCGGCGGGTCCCGCCGCTGACCGGGCGGCTGCAGGAGGAGGAGAAGGTGGCGGCGGCGCCGCGGAGCTCCGGCGCCGGGGACACGCTAGCCGGACAACATGCTGCATTAGTCATTCATAAAGGAGGGGCGGGCCCGGCGCCGCTGGGCAACCTGGGCCTTGTAGTCCTCCGCCGCTTCCGCGCCCGGCGGCGGTCAGGGGCGGCGGGCGGCGGCGGACTGCAGCTCCCAGGGCGCACGGGAGGGCGCATGGGCCGCGGGGCCCGGCAGACGCCGGCCGGCCCACCTACCCCCCCTCCACTCCTCCCTGCCGCCGCCTTCCCCGGCGCGGCTGCCCTCCGCCGGCGGCCGCTGCGGGCCGGGAGCTGAGCGGGCCGGTGTCTGTGCCGCCTCGTAGAGGCCGCTTGTGTCTGTGCCAGGAAAGGGGCCGCCCGGGGTTTCCCGGTGTCTCTGCGGGAGCCGCGGGGCGGGGAAAGGCTCGGCGGAGCGAGGGGTGCCGGCAGCGGGTCCCCTCAGCCGCCCTCGGGAGCGGGGGCCTTCTGGCAGGGAAGTGAGCCGCGTCCGCTTTGAGGCCGAAGCGGCGCCCTGCGGCCGCTGTGGTCGCTGTCCCGCCCGGGCCCGGCCCGCCGAGCTCGGCTCAGGAGGTCTGGTTTGGTACTGGTCCTTTCGTCCTGGGCTGTAGCCTGCAGCACTGGGCGGGTGGCCGGGGCTGCTGTGACCACCAACCAAGAGGGGTGCTGGCCGTCGCCTGGCCGCGGTGGCAGGCGGCTTGGAAATGTGTAGAAGCATAAGAGGCCAGCGAGCACCCTTATGTGAGGGACTGCGCGGGGTGTCCACGTGAAAACACGCTGCCATGGTCATGGTCTAGTGGCGATGGAAGACATATGGAAATCAAACTCCAAACTACGTCACCTCCAAACCTACTTCCTCTCCGCGCAGCCCTGCTGCTTACCGCGGCTGTTCGTCCGTTCGCTTTCTCTCTGCCAGCGGACCTTTCCTCTGCTGCTGCAGAATAGTTAATGTTTCACCCACGAAACCTGAAAAATCCGTGTTGCACCACCTGTTCAAGCACAAGCGGCATTTCACAGTACTTCAAATTACTAGGCTGACACATACAAATATTTTATTGGTCAAGAAAACCTTTTTTTCAAGAAGATGTGTCAAGAGTTGGTTATAGCTACTGATTACTTTCTGAAATTTTCTCCGTCCTTTTTCCTGCTCCTCTGTTCTGTTTCTGATAGGTCATAGTTCAGTGACAGTATGGCTAAAACACCCGTTCAGTCTGAGCACGTGTTTGTTATCTAAATACAGTCACTAGAACAGATTTGAGGGTACCTTTCCTGATCTTTTATTAAATATTTTACTGCACGGATATATACTAGCCAGGGTTAGTTTAGGATTGGCCTGAGCTTTGGAAGCATGTGGTGTGTAGAAATCAAGTACAGACATGTTGAGACAAGTTGGGAATTTCACTTCCCGTTTGGTGTAATAATAGTTTCAACTTGCTATAAAAGCACAGAGCAGGCATTTCGTGCATGAATGTTCAAAATACACATAATCAAGTAAAGGTATAAGCTATGCAGACCTTCACCTCGGGGGAAAAAAGCCACCCAGTGTCTGACAGATAAGGAAGAAAATTTAACCTTGGGCGTTTTAATCTAGTGCTGTACTCCCATTTCAAATACTTTTTTTTTTTTTTTTTCCACAATTGGAGGGTGAAGGCTGCTGAGAAAGATGGGACACTGGACTGGACAAGAGCAAGTTGTTTGCTGCTTTCAGGGACTGGCTTTCTTGGCATCCGAGGACACCATGCCCTCCGAGTATTGCCGTTTCCAGAGGCAGCTGCTCCCCGCTGACCACAGCTGCTTTCCAGTCTTTCTAATCCCACCTCTTCCAGGCATCGGTTTTGCCCAGCCGCCAGCTTTCCATGGCCTGGATCCACCGTGGGGCTTGTAGGGTGGCAGGTAGCAGGGATAACATCCTGAAGCATTGGCTAAGCAGCTTGTGACAGAGGTCCTCCTGCTCAGCAACCTGAATCTTAAGTCACACTGGTGTCCCTTACGCAGCCGATCGTACATTTTATCCTCTCTTCCTCTGATTTGTTCAGCTGTCACCCTGTGCTCGAGCCCCGGTTACCTGCAGTGAGATGTGTTCAGTCCAAGCTGCACATCCTGAGTGACGGTTCAGCATTTTTTGAGCTGCAGCTCCTCCTGCTACACCACCGCTGGTGTCCTGTGCAGACTTCATGAACCCCTTAATAGGCTGCAGACACGTTCCCACGCTTCCCGCTGCTCCAGCTGCAGAGGTTCAATGATTTTTGGTCGGAGCTGGGGAGCACTGCCTTAGCCTGCAGGAAAGGCCTCACCTGATCTGATTGGCAAGCCCTCTGCTTGTGGGACTACTGTGAACCCTTGCTAGCCGGTTTTTCCTTTAGCTCATGATGCTGCACCCTGATTATGCCAACAGTGCTGGCACTTTTGTGTACGGTTACTTCAGGCAGTGTTTCCTCTGCTGGCGCAGCGAGAGCTGGGGTGGTTGAACGTGCCTTTACAAGGAGCGAGGTAAGATGCAGGTCCCTGCTGACGTGAGACAGGGCGCCTTGGAGATTCCGCCTGTGCTGTTTCAGCCTGGTCTGTGGCACACAGCGCTTCTGAAAGCGGAGAGGCAGCGCTGACACTGCAGGAAGTCTATCAAGCCACCGTCATTGCTGTGGCCAACGATCCCAGGGGAGCAGGGCTCCGCAGCTCTGCCAGCAGCCGACGCGCTGGTGTCCTCAGAGGCGCCCGCTTGCCAGGACTGTGCCAGTGATCCCACTGGCAGCTGTGCTGTCACCGTAGGAGTGTGCATGACTGCAAATTGTGCTCTGATCCCTGTTTGCAGAGGGTTGCGGTAATTGAATGCCCCATTAATTAGCAATTGCAAGGTGGGTCACTGGTGTCTGCTAAGTGGCCTAGTGAAACATACAAATCCGGTTCTTAACAGTTGTTTTTAATACTTTATGTATCTTCTTCTTTAAATGTCACTGTTGACGTGGGATTGTTTTGAGGTCAATGGCAGATGCCAGTACTGAAGAGAGGGCTTGGCAGCTGATTCATGGATTTAACTCTACTTAATTTGCTTTTTTTTTTTTTAACTGAAACTGAGCCTCACTGAATAGTTACCAGCCACAGCACAGTGTATCTGAGGTTGTTTTATTGTGTAGAGTGTCAGAAAGGTTCCTTATGCATGTGACACTGCTCTTAGGCATAGGTGTTTCCAGGATGGGTAGGAGGAAGGAGGGGAGCTAAGAGTACTTCTGCCCACCCTTCCTCCCTCCCTTTTTTCTTCTGTCCTTCCCTCCCTCCCTTCCTCCCTCCTTCCCTCCTGCCTTCATCCTTCCATCCCTTCTTCTCTCTTCTCTCTCTTTTTCTTGACAAGTTATTTTTACATAAGCTTTCTTGGGAACTGATAGCAGTGATGGTGACACTAGCTAGAGTTGCTCGAGTGTCTTCAGTGGTCTAGCGATCTCTGGTTTGTAGAAAAGAGAGACCTGGTGTGACATTTGAATCAGCCGCTGAACAGACTGCCAGGGGAGTCACCTTGCTTCCTTGATGGGCATTTGTCTGTCCCTGTCACAACAGGTTCTTAAGAACTTGCAATAGCAAAGGATTCACCACCACTCCCCAAAACAACCCTACCATTAAAAGCCTTGAGCCTTAGGAAGGTTGTTCAAGCACCCAACCTAAACTGGTGTTTGCTTGCACCCAAGCCAGTAGCTCTTGCCCTCCTCACTGCAGGTCTGGAGGACAACTTTCTCCCCATGTCTCTGTAGCAGCCTTCACCTGTTTAAACACCGCCGCGTCTCCTTTTGCCTTCTCTAGACTAGTGACTCTTGAGATTTTCCGCATGAGCCCCATCCCGTGGGCCGTGGGGGGGGTGCCAGGCGGCGGGCTGGGGCCGGTGCTGTGTGCCGCCCGGGAAACGTATGTGTGTTCCCGTTACCTGCCTCATTTCAGAGATGCCTCTGTGAATTTTAAAGGGCGGCATCTTAAAAATGCCACGTTGATAACAAAACTGATTCCGCCCCTCCCTGCCCCTCCTGTCACCTGTGGCGACTAAAGAGTTTACCCGGCAGCCGTGCTGCCACTCAGCCACTGACAAAAACCAGAGGTTTCTGGAGACCGCGTCCCACGGCCGAGCGCCAGGCCCCGCGGGACGGGACAGCCACCTCCGGGCCACACCGCGCTGGGGCGACGCAGGCCGCAGGCAGGGGCAAACACAGGCCTTGCTGCCCAGCCCTGCACGCCGGGCGGTGGCCACGCAGGCCAGGAGCCTGCCGGTGCACGGGGGCGAGGGCGAACTGCCCCGGGCGGGCTGGGGCCTGGAGAGGCCGTCCCGGAAAGGTGGGGCTGGCTGCCGGCGGGGGCGTGCGGGCGGGCGCAGCGGGCCGGCGGCTGAGCGGCGGTGCGGGCGGGCGAGCGCGCTGCCGCGGAGCTATAGCGCCCTCTAGCGGCCGCCCGCCGTCAGCGCCCCTCGGGGGTTCGGCGCGCAGCAGCGGGACACACACACACCCCCCCCCCCAGCACTTCATTTTTCTTTTCTAACGCGATTTTCGGAGAGACCGTCCATTTCAGGCTGCGAGTGAGAAGAGGAGAGGCAGGTAGAATGACTAGTAGCTCCGCGGCGTTTATTTGACCGACGTCCCTGGGAGACAGACAGATTTATGTCATCTCAATCTCACTCGCTGCATTTTTGTTACCATTCGGAAAAAGCGCCTGTGGGCTAAGCTCTGCCAGACTTCATTCCCCAAGGTCGAGAGTATGGACTATATTTACGTTGCTCCAAAATAGCATAATCTGCGTGCAATGTGCCGAGAGGGAAATTAAAGCGCAGTTCTGCTGCGCCCAGGAGTGATACGTCCTTTCTGTTACTCCTGCGGAGATGGCCGGGGCAGTGCAGAGGCTGCAGGTTGCCAGCTCAAAAGGTTGCCGGCCCGACCCAATGCCCCTACGCGGTGTCAGTGTATCTGCTCCTGAAGGCTGCGACCCACAGCAGCGCTGGGAAGATCTCAGAGATCTGCAGCACTGCTTCCATAACCGTGAGCTGCTGTACGTGGCTAGAACTGGCTCCAGCAAAGCTGATTCGGTAAATCAGAAGAACCAAACCTCACACTGGACTGAGTCAGCTGCCTCTGAACTTGACAATTTACCCTTAAAATTTGTAGTGGCGTGGGTGCAGGCAGGCGTGCAGCTTGTGCTGTGCTTGTGGAAGGGGATGGTGCTGATGGCAGAGGGGGCGGAAGGGTTACAGCCCCCTTCTCCTTCCTCCACATCGTCCTATTCCTCTCCCCCTTGCCATTAAATTTGCAGCTGACCTGCCTTGGAGGCGCTCCAAGTGGCTGTGAGTAACGCAGCTTGGGTGGCAGAGGCTGTGTGAGCACAGCGCTGTTTTCGGGATGGTTTGTGTGGGAGGCATGCGGAGCGAGCAACGTGGCATTGCTGTGACAGAGAGGTGGACGTGACAGACACACTCTGGGCTTTCCTCATCCAGGGAGAAGGATCGCCCAGGAGGAAAATCAGAGCTTGTGCTTCTCTATAAGAAAGTCTGGAAAAGAATGCAAACCAGAGACATGCCCCTGTGAGGGAGCCTAAGATTGCACAGGTTAATCTTTCTGTTCACCGGAGGAAACCAGAAGTCCTGCAACAGATCCTAATGCCCCTAGGCTTTGGAAGACAAGGAGAGTCAATGGAGCTATTATATACAGTCTTGTTCCTACACAGGAACAATTAAATCACACAGTGCTGCCTTCAACTAATAACAGGCTGGATTAGGCTACAGAGCAGAAAAGTCTGGGCTAAAGCCAGTTTGCAGTCCTTAATGCACACTAGTCTGCCTCAGATTTGAAATCTGTATGGCACTGTGGGAGATTTTGGGTGTAATCCCTGTAAATAAATAAACAAATTAGTTGAAGATAAAGGCTAGGTTATGAAGCACAGAAAATCACTGCTGACGTCAATGCAAGATGTGGACACAAGGAATAAAAGGATGGGTCCAGAACCTTGGTTTAAAGTTGTATTTAAAACCCTGGTTTAGCAACAGGACTTTTCTGTTAATTTCCTTCCTTCTCACAAGCCTTGGGGCATACATAAAGACTAACAGCTTGTCCTACAACAAATTGAGCTGGGGACTGAAAGAGTTGGGTGCTGCCTGCTCTCCACTGACCCCCCAGGGGATCATTCAAAGCAAACAATAAGTTAATTTGGAGTAGGTGGTGCAGTGGCTTCCCCACATACAATGTCCATATGGGGAATTAGTCAAAGTGCTGTAGTCAACTTGCCTGCTCATCATCTCCCCTATTTGTGTGAGCTCTGTCTCCTTATGCGTAGATGTGTTGATTTAAGGACAAGGCTACCACAGTTGATGTCCCCGGCAAAGTTCTGTCACACTTCAGTGGCTACAGGACCCGGCTGCAGGAGATTGCTGAGAGTGGGCTAAGGCTGGAGAGTGGCAATACTGTTAACATTGTATTTCCTTCAGTTGTGTCAGCCTGACACATGATTACAATCCCTTCATTACTAATATCTAGAAATATTCTGGTTCACAAGTCCCAGCTGCTTTTGCCTTCATAGATTAGATGGGAAAAGTGCTTAACTCCTGAAAGGTCCCTTCATAATGCCTTTCTCCTAAAAAAAATTAAGTTGCTAATAAAATCATTAGGCCGCCTTAACGTTACCTTGTGGTTTTGTGTACATGTTTCAGTAGTAGGGAATAGTTGTACAATGCAGAATCAGAACCTAAAATCCAAAGTTTACCTATTGCGTATCAGAATATTCGATTACCTCCCGTGGATTTGAGTCAAAATGTCAGTTCCTGTGCCTGTGTCCTCTAACAGACCTTGAAATGAGGAGGTGCAAGCTCCAAGAAGAAAAGATTGTTTAAATTTTCTGCAGATAATCCTGGGGCATGCACCTAAGGGTAGGAGTGAAGAGACAGAAGGAGACATCATCAAGAAAGAGAACAGGGGGTCTTGAACATGCTTATGATCTGGACACAGCAATTGCACCTTAAGCCAAATGTTTTCTGAGAAGGTGGAGAACTTACTGGAGAAACAAGGGCAACAAGTTTGAAAAGGACTCTGTTAGGGAAAAAAAGAGGTGAAAACTGCCATATGACCACAACGGACAGCTTCCTTCCATGTGCATTAGGGCTTGTGGTCCTGGTAGAGTGGTTTAAAGAGTTACCACCCTTCAATCAGAGTTTAGTGCCCCTAATGAACTTGTGAGGGTTTATGCAAATCCATCCTACCTGGCATGACAGTGGCCTAGCAGCACTCCTGTAGTCTGTCCCTCCATCTCCCATGTCAATCTAGGAACTAACAACAGTTAGTTCCTAAACCACTTGCTTAAGGGCTACCTATGCCCTGCAACAAAATTCCTCCATCTGAAAAACTGAATAGTCCCCAGCCAGGTTACTGCCAAAATTTGCTGCTCTTCTTGGGAAAACAAAACAAAACTACAACAGTATAAAAGTGTATGATACCTATGACTTGGGCATCATCCAAAAGACATTGTTTTAAAGCAGTGTTCACAGACGGCACACCAGAGCTAACAACCATGTCTTCTAAGTGTTCTAATAAACATATTGACCTTGGGCTCCTTTTCTTGTGTAGTTAACCTTGCTATCAGCAGAAGACTGTGAAATAATACTACTGAGCTGTGAAAGAAGTAGACAAGAAACACCAAGGCAGCGGACTTTGCAAGCCCACAGATGGTAAATATCAGTGCCAAGAGCTTTTCTTGGCATGATAAATGTCCTGTTGACATATCTCAGAGCTGCCATTACAAAGCAGAAGCATTTGTGATACAAAATATTTACAAACAATTGTAAATGTGACTTAACCCAATTTAAATTGGGAACTTATTTTCACACATGTGGAGATTCCATATCAAAAGTGAAGTTCTTCACATGCAAACTTATCTTGGGGGTGGTAATAATGACCAGAATTCTGTTAGAGACCTGTGATCTGCTAGATAAATCTGGATTTTTTTCCTAAGTACTTTACATAACCGAGCAAGAAGATGAAGAGCGTGGGTCCCCTGGTTTTCTTTTTCTTTTAATGAGATAGTTGTCTACAAAGCTGTTGGGGAACAGGTGAAGGGGACAAATTAGAGATGCGGCAGGTGATGATAGCATCAAGATATTTTGAAGGATGATGAAAGGTAAGATAAAGTTCCCATCAAAGTTCACAGGTCTTGATTCCTGTGTTTACTCTGGCTTTGCATCAGCCCAATACGGCAGTACTTATATTTGGGCTTGCTCTTAATGAGTGACCTTTCCGTGCAGTGAAGAATCAAGTGTTATATGCCTCTGGGTATGTTCTGTTGTATCTCCTTGCTTGGGAAGAGTTCAAATATTGTTCTGTAGCAGAAATCCTCCTTTAGTTCAAAGATAAAAGGGTGTCCTTTGAGTCTGTAAGGTTCTGTAAGGAGGGATTACTGTATTTCTTCTTTTAGGAAGGAATTAGGCATCCCTGAGTTGACTGCAACAGTCCTTGTTCCTCATCAAGGGTAAAGGAAGAATTGTGTGTAGCTAAGATTCACTGCAAATTTTTAATTAATTACTTCTGTAAAATAACAACTCTCTTTTCCTCCCGTGTCATAGATTATAATTTTCTTATTCCTTTTATTAGTTTTGAGTTGTTTTGCAAACCTAGATTAATCTATCTGCATTATACCCTGTTGAAGGAGATGATGTGAAATTTTAGAATGAGGAACTGTGTGCGAATTTCAGGTAATCCATGTGAGACATTGAAGGCTTATTTTATTTTTTTTTTTGTCCCTGAGGTGTCTTTCTGCAGGGCTGCTCTACAGCCTCTTGTTCGCTTATTTGCACATATAACCAGGATTACCCCGTCCCAGGTGGAGAATCCAGCACTTGCTCCTGTTAAATTGCATATGGTTGGTGATTGCCCAGCTCTCTAGTCTATCCAGATCTCTCTGTAAGGCCTCTCTACCCTCAAAGGAGTCCACAGCTCCTCCTAGTTTGGTATCTTTGGCAAACTTACTTAATGTACATTCGATTCCTTTATATTTATAAATCATTTACAAAAACATTAAAGCTCTAAAAGGCCCTAAAATTGACCCATGGAGAACACCACTGGTGACTGGCCACAAGCTTGATGTAACCCCATTTACTATAACTATTTGCACCCAACCTGCCAGCCAATTGTTCACCCATGGACAATTATGGACTTGTCTAGCTGTGTGCTGGACAGTTTATGCAGAAGGATACTGTGAGAGACAGTATCAAAAGATTTGCTAAAATTAAAAAAAACCCCACATCTACTGGCTTCCATTGGTCAACTAGATGGGTGACCTTGTGATAAAAAGAAATTAATTTAGTCAAGCAGGACTTTCCCCTCATGTACCCGTGAAGACTACTAACTCCAAAAGTACATGAAAATTGTCTTGACCAAAAAAACCAAAAGTATTCATCAGTCCTTACTATAGGAAACTCACTGCCCCTAATTCTCATATTCACTATCATGCTGATTAATGCTTTATTGCATACAGGCAAGCTGTGTAATTTAATGAATAGTGCAACGGGCATTTTTTCAAAGAAAACCGTAGTAAGACTGTTTAAGATCTTACCATCACAGGAGAGCTAAATAAGATTCTTCATATCTGAGAGTATCAGAGGAGACAGGCAGGCTGACAAATTATTGCTCTGATTAAGGCAATGATGCCAGTGTGGTGTGGTGTGTTGTTTGCATGCAGGCTATTTCCTTTAAATAAGTCTTTCCTGACCTTTACAGCAGGTAAGAGTGATGCTTGCTTGAGGACAGCATGCTCCATGTGAGCAATTCAAGGAGCTGTAAAAGTCCATGGATTCAGACCCCAAGGCCTGGAAAATCTTCTGGTGCTCTAATGTTGTTGCATTACGGAAATGCCCTGACCATTCACCTCAGCAAGGACACGGGTTTCAGTGACCCCAGGATAACAGTCTGTGCCCCATGGCGTTCTTTAACCAGTCCACAGAGAGCGTGTGGTCACCTTGCCCTCTACCTGCGATGGCATTATCTGTCAAAACCTGGAAACACGGCAGAGATAAAGAAGGTACACATGCAGGTGGGAATCAGCTGGTACATGTGGAATACCTACCTTGTTGTTGACCTCAGTTTTCTGCTAGATGCTTCGGCTGTGGCAATTATCCATGGGATTTCCCAATTCCTGACTCGGGGACCCAGAAAGCATGAAGCTCGCTTGTAACCAAATATTCCTTCTTCCCACTAACCTTGTGTCAAGCACCAGTAGGAAGCAAGGGACTACTGGTAGATATTTATTGCTACATATACATTACAGGCAACATATTGATCACCTCTATATATCAGGCTGTGTACATAGTAATGTTAATATCATCAGCACTGACAGATGTTCATTCTATCAAGCTACACTTACAGTATTACTAAAAAGTCTACTGTCTGTTGTTTTACATATCAAAATAATATTACATATGTATTGTGGTCTATGATATGCATCCACAGAGCAATAATCTTCTCCCTTACACCACTGTCCTATATCAGCATTCATCAACTGGAAGCCTCCAGTGTTGTGATAAAATTAGACAGAGAGGTGGTTGTGCTATGCTACACGACTCCCTGATATATTTTGTTTTGGATTGATAGTCCACAATTAGTAAGTATAATGGCATTTGTTTAAGATAAGATAGGAAAACAAAAGGGGTTTTAAAGAAGCAAGGTATTTAATTTTCAAAACCAGCAAAGGTAATACAAAATTATACCAACTAAGTGAAAAGTGGAATAGATTTTTGCTGCTGCAGATCTTAGAAATCTCTCTCATATACGGAAATCCATATTGATAAGTGTGGGCAAGTATTATATGAATGATAACTTGCTAAGTAAACTTAACTGCTGTCAATATGCACATTACATAGATCCCCATATGTGAAATACTTAATACCCTCAGCTCCTAATACAACAGGTGGAAATTGAGAATTAGTAGAAATATATTCAAATCTTTTTAAGATCAAGTATAAAATTTGGCAATGTTTGACCTTGTCTTGTCTTTCCATTGCTCCCTGAAATGAAAAGCCTAAACACCTACTTCTTTTTTAATTCCTCTGACATGGTATTAGGGCAGTCTTTCCCAGCTATCTAGCCTGCATGCTATTTGGATATACTATTGAAACATATCTGATGTTCAGCACATAATAATTTTCTGTGGGGTAACTAGAAAGTGCATTGAATTTTCCTTGAGAGACTTGCTCAAGGCATGGATCATATTATCCTCTGTAGCTATGGGGAAGCTACAGCTAAAATTAAATTTTGTGCTCTATTTTAAGGTTAAAAAACACATTAGAAGTAAATCAGTAATCCAGAGGAGCTCTGATCGTTGCTATTAATAGTAAAGTAGCTCTATCTATAATAGAGATTGTATACCTGAGTTCCTAAAATAAACTCAGTGTGAAAAAAATAGCACTCGTGCTACTACTGTTGTTGAAGTACATTCCAAGAAACAGCAGGCTGAGTTCTGCCTTAGTATCGTACTTGCTGCAGGCGAAGATATCTCCTGCTCAGCTATGCAAGCCGGCATGAATCCCGCCGGAATGCCGCTCCGCTCTGCTCAGGCTGCGTCCCTCAGTCTCGCCGGCAGAGCAGAAGCAGTTTATCCAATATTTCCTCTCGGATCAAGGTTTTGCAAAGGGGCCAAGGGTAGGTGGTATTTTATAACCTGTTAATTTTCCCTGCGGGGACTTGCAGTTGGAAGTGACTTGTGTTATGAAACATTAACACATTCCCGTCTCAAAGTTAATGGGAAGATAAATGGAAAATTCTCTCTTCCTCCAAGTCCATCTTCTTTTCCCATCCGGCCTAGTCTTGCACCACATCCTGGCTGCACAGCACTGGGAGACCGTAAACATATGACTTCTGTTTCATTTGATTCAATTTTAGAATAAAGATATCATTCAGTTCTACATAAAAAGAATTTCAATTGGATTTTGATAACTTTCCTCACACTGAATAGCTGCTTTTCCTGTTAACAGTTCTATTGAATTCAATGGAATTGAATTGATGGTGTAAGAGATCACTTAACGAGAAAAAGCATCATAAAATCAGACTTTAACATAAATGTTTTTGTTTTGTATGTACAAGGATCCTACTCAGCAGGTGTCTTGTCCATGGGAGGAGCTCTTAAACGTATCAGCAGACAAGAAAAAACCAATAATAAATAGTTACAACACCAAAAGCACACTGGTGTAACAACAGCAGGACACTATGGTGGCATCACAGGAGTTCTAGTTTTCCCCAGGGTAAATAAACGCGGGTACTTTGGCAGCTATAGTACCTCTCTGTGAGTCAGGACCTGAAAATCACATTCAGGTGTCTAAGGAAAGCACACTTGTGAACACTAAACGAATACTGCTTGTTTGAAGCTACTCTTGCTACCCATATTTTTATGGTAAAGCTCCTAACCATCCGATCTTGCTCTCTGTGCCAATGCTGCCACTTGTTCTTGTAGCCAGAGCTACCTTCAATAGCCATGGACTGGGGACCACAAAAGGACTCAGTTTCCTTGAGAAACCCTGAAGAACCCCTGCGTCGTTTTTCTCACTGTTATGGACTGATTTGAAACAGTCACTTCAGAACTGCAAGTGTAAACTCAGGCAAAAAAAAATAAATCACGGAAACTGTATGAAAATCATCATGCCTCAGCCAGGGAACAGATGTAACACTTAAGGCATGCCCAAACCAAAACAGTAAGGAAAGAGGAAAATTCATGCTTCAAGCAGCCTGCTCTTCCTTGCCAAATACTATTGCAAAGCGCTGCCTAATTAGCTATCTGCTGTCACCCACATATCCTTCAGCTGCACTGTTTGGCAGGCTTCTTCCTGCTGCTAAGTACCAGTTTTCTCTGAGATACATTAGTTTGCATTTCCCAAGGTCAGTCTCACTGTGCTTGCTGCCCCTGTTTGTAACCACTCTTTGATAAGCGGTATTGCTGCTCTCGCTGGCGGGTTCGGCCCTTCTGAACCCTCACTTCTTGCGGTATGTCCATGACACTTTGCTTTCCAGAATGACATGTAAAGGAATAACACTTCTCTTTCCTCAAATTGTCAGTCCACGTATCATGTGTGGTACCACGAACATTTATTCACTAGTATGATTTCATGAGATTCTGTAACAGTTTTCTTACTAAGTTGTAAATATATTTGATGATTCTGCCAATGTCTGAAAAATCAAGCTATTCTAGTAAGATTATTTTTCACACACTGAATCTCTTTCATCATTTATAGCTTCACACATGCTCAAGGAGCCCATCCTACCTCCTTGTCTTACCCAAACAGTTCCGGTGGCACAGCTTATGAGAACAGGCAGAATTTGGCCCTCTATGCCCATTTCACCCTGGTTAAAAAAAGCACAAATGTTGGTATCATCTGGCATCTTCTAACACTGAATGCTTAACATGATTTTTGGGGGAAGTTCAGCACTGAACTGCCAGTGAAACCAATAGTTATTATGCGCCAAATACTTCACAACAGCACTGACAGATCATAGAACATCTTTACGGAGATAATTTTAGATTTCTCTGCCTTTAGCACCATTCTTCATCTCTGACATGAGAGGACCCTGGGTGACAACAGATCTGACCATATGCCCTGTATTTTGACCACTCCTACCTGGCATAATGCACCCCGAGATACCTGCACAAGCCTGTTCTAAAGCTGTTTTGCTGAGCCACTTTCACTGTAAGGAAGGGCAAAGGTAACAGAAAACACCACTTATTGGTGTTCTTTTTGGTGTTCTTTATTGGTATTGAAGCCAAAGGTGGCTTCAAATCTGAGACAGTATCCAGACAGCGTATTCACAGGTTTGTCCTGAGAAAAGGGGCTGTAGCCCCCCATTAGCACTGCCTGACGTAGGTAGGTAGGTAGTCTAGCCCTGCTCCAACGTGTTTCAGCTGTCTGCGATCCAAGACCCAGTTCCGATGGATGCAGCTCTGAGAAACTTCTGAAAATATCGCTCCACCGTAAGAAAGTACACAGAGTTATGCAAGATAAGAAAGGCAAAACGGCAGCAGGGAGTTTTGAGATGTGGATGGTTAGCAGTTCAAGGATTCAAAAGGAAAAAAATGCCGCTATGAAAAGGTGTAAAATCCTAAGAGAAAAAACACGTAGTTGGAAGATGGCAATGCAGCAATAATCAGCCCATTCCGCATGGCTGACAACTGCCTGGGCAGCAGAGACTCGCTGCTTCAGAAGAAACATAGGTTCATGATTGTCACCTTCAGAGCCTCCCAATACTGTATGTTCACTCAGGCGTGAAACTGTGAAAACCATTACCTTTTAGCCATTGGCTGTGAAATTCCATACCTGCAGACCTCTAGTTTGTCTTTGCCGTGAGCTTTTATCCTTCACTGTGGATATTAGTCATATGATTTAGTGCTAAAATGGGTAATGTAATGCAGTGTACCAGGGAGTACCTCTAGAGCATGGAAATCATCATTCCTAAAGCATCTTGCCATGAAGATCTGGGAATCTTCTGAGAAGATCCGAGAATCAAAGAAACTAGCTCAGACTTGATCTGTCAAGAAGCTGATGAAGAGCTTAATCTTGTAAAAAAGAAAAAGGAGAGAATCTGTAAAATTCAGGAATGCTAACAGTCTCCTAATTAAATTGTTAAGGCCTCTAATAAAGAACAGATGATGTTTCGATGATGATTATGTTATATTAATGCTTTGACAACTATGGGTTTCTGGTTGTATATTAAATGGGTGTGTACCAAATGTGATATATAAAGCAGCTCCTTTCCTTCCATGATTCTGTAACAGAAAGAAACCAACAAAATGTTTTGCTCAAACTTCCACACAAAAATTACCACAATTAAACCTCAGAATTCAGTCCCAGAGGAGTTTGATAAAGATGTGAACAGGGTACTCTGACCTGATTTTTTTTTTTGTTTGACTATAGCATATACAAACTAAAAACCCCAATTTCACTCAAAGTTGTATCAGTGGAAATTAAAACAAGAGTACTATTGTCCCATGATAAGGAATGACAGAAACAAAAAAGACCAGCAGTTTGAAGTGCACAGCAATCCAGTAAAATGCACAGGTAAAAGATCTTTCACCAACTAATGAAACTGTAATAATAAACATTTTATTAAAACATTTTAAAAAAACAATATAAACATTTCATAGAAGTCTGATAGTATGTTCATATATAACAAAATTCATTTCTTGAGCACCTGAAGGCATATGAAAGTCAACTCTATGTCTCACAATGCCTTTGAGTAGTTTCTGTATTCAGTGCAAAGACCCATAGTAACGAAGATGGTACCAAATCTTGAACTGAAGAGTACTACATACCTTTTGTGGTGTTGTCAAGAAATGCTAAAGACAAATTGGTCGCTTAGTATGGTCAAACTGCCTAAGCAACGAATTAGCACTGAGGATGCTAATTCTACCTCTGCCTGAGATCCTGCCTCGTTTATGGTTTCCCTTTCATGTTTTTCTTATCTGGCTTATAGGAGTAGCTTGTCTTTTGCTATGAGACTGTACGGATGGTGGAATCTCATATCGGACCTTCCTGAGCCACTTGTTATAGTGCAGTATCTATCCATGGATATTCCTGCATGGCCGTTTAATGCCTTCTCTGTGGCTCAATGTTCTCATGGGCTAAATCAAGTGAATATTTAACAGAGTTAGGCTACCTGGAAAATAGTTTCCAGCTGGGAAAATCAAGACTGACTGTGTAGCTAGTTAATATTCAGGTACGGATTTATGCTTGTTTCTACCAAGTGTCCTAATAGCACGGCTTGATGCAGTATAAGAAACAAAAATAAAACCTCTCATTTAATAGCTTTCTTATGCTTCCTGTGGATTATTTGTGGGTTTTTTAGGTGGTATTCCTCATGTTTACAAGAAACAGTTTAGTCCCTTGCCCAGGGTAAACCTGGGCTGCAGCATACTCCAGTAAAAGTCAATCTCGAGCTTTCAGCTTGCAGAATCTTTCCGTCTAAGGGTCCGCAGTGCTGTGGCCAGCGGGAACTACCAGTCCGTGTATACTCCCCCATTGATGACACCCCAAACTTCGTAAAAGTGCTAAGGAGTGTATGTGTGTGCGTCTCCAGGGTTATCAAGCATTGGAACAGGCTGCCCAGGGAAGTGGTGGAATCGCCATCCCTGGAGGCATTTAAAAGCCAGGAAGACGTGGTGCTTAGGGACATGGTTTTGTAGTGGGTTTTGGTTGATGGTTGGACTCGATGATCTTACACGTCCCTTCCAACCTAGACGATGCTATGACTCTATGATCCTCCCTCCGCCCATCGCAGTTTGCTGGATACACACTAACGTAAGGCGGCTGCTCGTTTAAAAGAGGAGGGCACGGGGAGAGGGGAGGGGACCCCTGTCCTGTCCCGTCCCGTCCCGTCCCTCCCGGTCCCGCCCGGCCCCGCAGCGCCCACAAGCGCCGCCGCCGGCCGCGCCCCCGCGCCGGCCACTGAAAAGGGGACGGTGCAGCAGAGCGCGGCGCCACTCGCACCGGCTGCCGCGGGGGGGAAAAGGAAGGCTGCCGCCGGGCTCCGCACCCATCGCCTCCCCCGGGACCCCCCGGGACCCGCCAGCACCCCCCAAGGCGCCCTCTCCTCCCCACCGAGCGCCGCGGACCGGCACCCGCAGGGAGCGGCGGCACCGACGGCCACAGGACCCTCCTCACCGTCCGGCGGCACCGACGGCTGCGACACCCCCTCACCGCCACCGCCACAGCTCGCCCGGTGCCAGGGCTTGAGGACACCATGACCCTGCTCAAGCTGTCCCTCATGGCCTTCAGCTTCGTCTTCTGGGCAGCGGGGCTGACCATGCTCGTCATCGGCCTCTGGGCCAACGTGTCTCTGGGGAGCTACCTGGCGCTGTCGGCCAATGACTACCCCAGTGCCCCTGTCATCCTCTTGGCCACCGGTGCTGCCGTCATCATCTGGGGCTTCCTGGGCTGCTTCGGCGCTGCCACAGAGCACCGGGGCCTCCTGCGTGCTTACAGCGCCTTCCTGACTGCCGTGCTGGTGGCAGGGCTGACGGCGGGGCTCTCCGCTCTCCTCTACCGCCAGAACATGGCGCAGGGGTTCCAGGAAGGGCTACGCCAGGCCCTGCTTACCTACGGGGAGGACGAAGGGATGGCGGACGCCCTGGACGCTTTGCAGTGTGCCTTGTCCTGCTGCGGCGTGGAGAGCTACCGGGACTGGCTCACCTCGCCCTGGGGGCTGGAGCAAAATGGCTCGGTGCCCCTCAGCTGCTGCCGGGCCCGCCGGGGCTGCCAGCACAGCCCACCCAACATACGCGGGCTGCACCGCGACGGTTGCTTCAGCAAGGTGTTGGTCTTCATCAGCAGCAACATGTTTTATGTTGCCACGGCTGCCCTGGGGTTGGCACTGCTGCAGCTCATTGGCATCGTGCTGGCCTGCCTGCTGGCCGCCCGCATCCCTGCCCACCTGCTGGGCATCGCCACCCCTCGCTGAGATCCCCCCGGACCTGCCCCTTGTCCCCTCCAGCTCCCTTCTTTTCCCCAGACCTGGGTGCACCCCCTTGGTAAAATCCTTCCTTTGTGTTCCTCACTTCCACCTGAGCTTCCTCCTCCAGATTTTGTTCCTCCTCTGGAGCCTGTGTCAGGTGCGTCAAGGCCATCTCCACAGCCCCTCAGAACTGGGAAGATGCCTCCTGGCTTGGCCGTGTTTCCCCCCTGCAGGGCAGTAGGTCCCCACGGCCCCCTGGAGCCTCTGGACAAGTTCGGCAGGAAGTGGTGGCATCATGGACAGACATCACCCTCTGGGGCAGTGGGGTCAAGGCTGACAGGTTTTCTGGGTGATGTAAACATCCCGAGGCACTGAAACGGGGGCCAGGAAAGAGGAGATGGTATGGGAGAGCAAGAGAGGTGTCTCTCAGCATTACACTGGGTGAGTGGTCCTCTGAGAGTGGAAAATTATGTTACTGGAAAATGATGTTACTGGAAAACTGCTGGAGGCAGGTCTGGTCCGGGGAAACCTGGGTAGCCATGCCAGCAGCTGCCATCGGGGTCTGCTTGAGGGGACTGCCCAGCAGCATGCACCCCACCACCACAAAGATCTCCTGCCTTCACTGTGTGCAGATCCAAGCTGTCTGGCTGCCGTGGGTGCCTTTTCCTGCCATGGTGTTTCCGATGCTGATCTCCATCTAAAGGTGGAACTGCAGCTCTGAGTGCTCATCTCTCCTTCAGGACATGCCTGTCCCCTTAGCCAGTGCTTTGCTGGTTTTGTCTTTGCAGGGCTGAGAAGACCTTAAACTTGGGTCCCTGCCATACAAGAGGACAGCAAAAGCTGTAGGATCAGACCTGACTAGGGGTGGCAAGAGGAGGGAAGGGCACATTGACCTTCAGAAGTTTCTTTTGGACTTTTGCTGTTAACTTCAGGGTGAGCGGAACAGACTCTCTGTTTTTCAGAAGGGTTTCTAAAAACCAGCCCTCAGACTCTGTGACATTTTTCCTTTTTCAAAGGATCTGTCTCTGAAATGTGGTCCTGCCTACGTTTTTGAAGCCAGCTCTATGCAACCTGAGAGTAAACAGAGGACCCCGAGATGTGCTCTGTAGCCCTGGATGCGTGCAGGACAGACAGCAGTGTAAATCTACGGGATTTTTGTTTTCCCAACAGTTCTGGGCTTGCATTTGGAGCTTTAGGAAAAGCAAGCACTGCACTTTAGAGGGTCCTGAGTTTTCAGAGCTTCACTCCTGCTTCTTCCCACTTCCTCAAAACCCGTGAACTGGACTTTGCCTCACAGCACAAAGACATGCTGAATATCCCCCTTACCCAGCAAACTGGGGAGGGAGGGTTTCTGAAAAGAACCGAGAACCACAAAGTGACTCCAGGATGTGGCACCTTTTAGGAACGTGACTAGCAAAGCTGTGGAGAATGGTCCAATGCCAACAAACATGAGCAGGACAGGAAATCTTGAACGAAGAAGATGACTGATAGCTTCGTGGGAGGAGCGGAGCACCCTTGGGGGAAAGGGGATTCACAGTGAAGCTCTGGTCCCTGGGCGATGAGTGCATGAGGTGGGGGGCGAGGGAGGCTGGGATCATTTTCTTCCTTGCTTGCCTTTGCTGCTTTTGACTACATTTCTGGCTTTCTTTTTTCCTCCCACTGAAGAGCAACTGCTTGGCTGCGAGGACGAGACTGTCCTCCTCCGGCTCACTTTGGGAGCCGGAGCTGGCCCTGCCCGCTGGGGCAGCCGTGCCCACTCGCCCTGGTCAGGTGGGCAAAGGGGGAGCAAACCCATCGCTGCCTCTCCACGGATCATATGCAGGGCTAACTCTCCTCCCGCTGTTTAAATCCTCACATTTTCCATACCTAAAAGAACCCTGCCTTGGTATTTCTGTGCTTTCCCCCTGCTGAAAAGCTTCTAGGATTTTGTTTGACAATGCTCCTGGGGGTGAAACCAGGGCAAAACATGTATTCACTTGGAAAGATTCTGATTTCAGCTGTCTTTACTGCTTTTAATGGTTTATACCATTTAAAAATACCTGTAAATGCTATCACTTCCCTGTCTTTTGCGATAGTGAAGCCCCCACCACCTTTTTTTTTTTTTCCCATCAGTCTTCTTTTTTGGGAGAGGGATTGCTCAGTTCTATGGTGAATTTGTTCCACCTGCAGGATTGCAACTATTTCTGAGCTAGGGATAGCGCTGTGATTTGGCCTGCTAATACCAGCCCCTGACTTATTGGACTGCCTTCATAAAGGTGTGGTACTCCTGCAGAGCGAAGCAGGCTTGTCCAGGGAACATAAAGGGAATTCTCCCAACTTATGTTAACAATTGCACAAGCTTGATGGTACTTGAGAATGTAAAAAAAAAAAACAAACCAAAATAATATATAGGTGTTTCCATGGAAAAGTGACATTTTACTCTCCAGATATGCACAATAGCCTGCAGTTTAAATGAAGTTTCAGCTGAGGACTGCTGAATCCAGAACGGTATTTACAAGCAAAAATCTACAGTCCAGCACTCACTGGAATCCAAATTGATTTTACTGAATTTATAAAAATGATCTTTGCTCATGGAAATAATTCCCTTGGGGGTCAGTTCTCTCAACCAAAGCTCACAAGATCAAAAAGCAGAAAAAGAGAATCTGGGTTTTCCTTTTTGGAGAATGATTCTAGCCTGCGTGGATGGGTGTTAGGATTCCGAGTTAACAGTTATCTTGTGCTCGGGTGTTAGCTGTGCCTTAACTGTCCCTTTGCTAAGGTATTAGGTGGCTATATAACTATGATAATCATGTTCCAGGTGAAGAGTGCAATGTAAACAGGCTTCTCAGTCATTTGACTATTCATCTGAATAGATGAACTTTGAAAATATGTTGGGAGCCTGTCTTTACAGAGAAACTAATGCTTCATTTTTTAGCGCTGATGTTTATTGTTTTACATAATATAATTTTTTATTTTTGTTTGTAAATGTCCCTGTATTAACACCACTTTTTTTTTTGAGTTATGTACTAGTGGAACTCCTGTTATTTTCTGGAAATCAATGTCATGTTGTACAGTTTTAACAAAGAGCAAAAAGTATAGTTTGTATGGGAAATGGTACTTCAGAAATAAAGTTTAGCAAGTGCTATGAGCAAAACAGGTCACTGTTTCGAATCCAATTCAATATTTGTATTTCTGTATGTCTTTGCATGGTTCAACTAAGTGCAAGTGAAATGAAGTGTGCACTGAAATGTAAAGACAGAAGCATATTGTGTTGTTCTTTTTTTATTCAGAAGATCCATTAAAGAAGCAATAAAGCAGTCATTGTAGAGAGTGTGGGAAAAGGACATGGAGTTGTACTGGGTTTATCACAAGAGTCTTCTTTATCTGAATCGATAAGCTCCGAAAATTTGCAAGGATAGGGCATTGCTCTTTTTTTTTTGCTCCACTGATTACTAAAATTATTTCTGATCTTTTTTTTATTATTATCCTGATTATTTTTATTATCCCTGATTATGTTATATGACACATAGCAGTCAGTCAGAATGAAGGATGCTGTTAAAACACATTCAGCCAAAAACCTTGCATAGATATTCACTTTAATTGATTTGTTGTGTTTTTAAGTGGCTGGGAATATCAAAATAGGAATGATATGACACGCATACCAGTGCACGTTCATATGGTGGCCAGGCCTGAATCTCAGGACATCAAATTACTGTGATGAATAATTCAAAATGTAAACTGTCACTCTGCACTGTTGGCCTACGCTCACTGAAACAGGGTAAACCTTGGCAATGGCCATGTAAATGTTAAGTATACTTAGAAGATTTCATGAACTGGCTGTGAGTTTTAGTTGAATGTTTATTGTTAGTTCACAGAATAATAACTAACAACATTAATTTCTGTAGATATATGGAAGAAATGTCATTCTTTAATTAATTCCCAGACTGGCAGATTCCCAGTAGCTGTTTCAGTTGTCTTCAAGTCTTTGTGCTCAGTGACGAAATTTTAATTTTATTTTTTAAATTATCTAGATTCAATATTAATTTTGTTTTGGATGGTCAGAATGGCTGTAGCTGGAAAATGTTACGCCAGACAGCACTATCTGACCCTTGCTGGAGTACTTATTTGTTTTCTGTCATCCTCTTCAGCATAAAGTCACTCATCAAAATGGTACACTTTAATAAAAGCCGATCCCATCTTTTACAAAAAAGGTAATCTCAATTTTAACATCACTGGTTATTTAATCAATTAAAAACCATACCAAATTAAGTATAGGAGCAAGCTGTTTTGCAGTTGTAGAAACAATAGCTCTGTTGTTTGGACAAACTGAGATTTAGGATTAACAGGGTGGTAAGATTAGATGCTTGTTATGAAACAAGCACTATTTTATAACGTTGATCTAGAATACCAAGAATATGACTCTTTCAAACTTCAAAAATGTTTTGATATTTTTTCCAACATCAATTATTCACTGAACTTGTGTGTAGCTGAACTTGACATTACAGACAACCAGAACTAAAAATGGTCTTTACAATGGTCGTGAATTTTTAGAGAGGAGATGGCTTTCCTGGCGTCAGAAAAATTAAACAGTAAGTAAGCAGTAAGATTGGGTAAATCAGAGAAGAAAAAGGATTTCTTTTGTTAAAAAATAATTCTAATATTTATGTATTTACCTTATTATAACATTATCTTCTTTCTTCTGGAGAAGATACAATCACTTATTACCTCTGTGACTTCCACTCATAGCAGCTGATACTGTATAAAGTTCTTGACAAGAAGAGTACTCATCCTTCTATTTCCACAGATAAATCACAGTAAAGATGTCCTTTTTTCATAGGTCCAGCAACCTACAGGAAATTTTGATAAATCAGATAGTATGGAAAGAGAGATGGAAATCCAGTGTTTCAATCAATTCAATCAAATATTTTGGGTTCCAAAAAAAAAAGCATGCCCATGGAAAGTTTGGGCGGTCAAGTTAAGAGGTCTTACCACAGTCTTGTTCTGAAGCACTACAGAATATTGGTCAGAAACTTAAACCTAAGTCACACAACTAACAGAGTCTGAGACTTTCTTTTCATCTGAAATCTCTTCAGTCCAGAAGGACAGCAGATACCGTCAGGGAAGTAGCACTGTTTTTGATATTATAATCATTTGAGCTGTGCTGGTGTCAGCATTGAACAGAGCAAGCCAAAAGATACTCCTGACTTAAAAAGATCTCTACAGTTTCTAAAGGTACCTGTAAGGATCAGGGGAACATCTGTAAAGATGTTACATGTCCAGTCCTTCCTCTTCATCCAGCCACACATCTCTGTCTCAGGGAGCTTATCAAAGCCACAGTCACTTCCCCATAACATCCCAAATTCTGTCTCAAACAGCTAAAGAAAGTATTTGTTTGTGAGAAAATAATTTTTTTTTTTCTTTTCAGTAGGAAAACAGTTCATATTGGTTTATTTTGCACCCATATTTCTTCTTGGGCTTTTTGGTCCGGTGCCAGGGCATGAAGGAATAGCTCCAGACAGAAGTACAATAAAAAGAGTTTAGATCCGGCTAGAGAACTGAAGGAGGAAAAAACAAAAAGAAAATGCCCAAAGGTGAAGGCAGATGTGGTGACAGCGAGACTGCAAAGGGGGAGAAAACAGTGGTAAGTTCTGCACTGCCATAGAGAAACTATTTTCTGAGCAGAATTTAAGCATGAACTATGAAAAGGATTTAACTGTGAGTGAATTGCTTTTGCCATTGGCCTTCTGACACATGTAGTGTCTACTTTTTAATTCTACTGTTTACTTTGTGCATCTTGAAAAGTTAATGGGAGTCACATCATACCCTGGAATTTTACGCATTTCAGGATGATATTATGGAAAGACAATGCAGAGCAATCTAGAATGCAAAAAACCCTAGTGATAGGATCTCCTGTGGTTCTTCTCTTTCCCTCTGTTTCAGAGACTGACCATCTTTGCAAGGTGAGATTTTTGACACCAGTATGTTAATTGCTTAAACATACCTATCTGTGTAATTTTACTTCAGTTTATATTTCATTGGCCATGCACCCATTATGCTTCAAAGTGGTAAAAATAGCCAATTTGCTTCTAGCCAAATTAATTCGATTGAAAACCATAAACTTCAATCTGTTCAATACGCCATTGTAGTTTACTGAGAAAGTGATTAAAGTATTACAATTTAACCTTGTTTCCTTGTGTGCTCTACTGTCCTGATCGACTTTCTGGGCCAGTAAAATTCAAATATCAAAGGATATAGCTTTCCCATGTTATCAAAGAGAACACAGACATGTGCACACATTTTTCAGAAGCTCTGTATTTATTGGTCAGATATGTGGATTTGCTTGTGGATGAGACAGTGTAAAAAAAGGAGCTATCTAAGGAACATATCATTCTGTCCTTGACATTAGCTTTCATTTGCAATGAACACTCAGTACTGTCTATTGTAGCGAGGAAATCTTTTGTTAACGATTTTAATCCATGTAATAGAATTTACTAGAGAATCTTATCTGGGTTACAGGATTAAAATTATCAAATTAAACATTATTTCAATTGCTCTAATTCTATAAAGATTTCTCTAATCCGCTTCAAGCAATTTCTGTGAAGCCTTGCCTCTCCTGGTCTCCCATTCTGCTAACACCTAGAGTCACTTTTAGGCTGGCTTCACAGCAGCGAAGCTTTGAGTTAAGGAGTGTTTGAAGCTTGAATCCTAGACTATTCCCATTTTGTAAATATTACTCCTATTTTATTGTATTAGGGTACTCAGACTGATACATTATGAATATAACATTTGCGTTTGTTGGTTTTGATCGATATCTTGAGTCTTAGGCAAGACCACAGCAAAATAAAGGGAGGTGCAGTGCTCATATTGACCAAGACGGGCAACTCCTTGGAACTGGAGATTCTTGGAAGAGTACCATATTACAGGCTAACGTAGCAACAAATAGGTCAAATACTGCTTGGTGATTCACGTTATTAGATTTCCCAAAATAACAGTTCTACAGCTGTACTCTGTCTACACAAGATCTTAAGGTATCAGCACTTTAAAGCACTGATATGGTCTTGTAATAAAACTTCAGAAAAGGGTTATTTCATGCTTATTGTTAATCATTTCTGATAGCTCCACTTCTTCCAGGTCAAAAAGATGGGGTGCTGGCAGTATCCTTGGTCAATTCTAGGACTGATTGGAGAGTTAGGTTTGATAATATCTTGGTTAAAATGTCAGCATCAATTAGAGTAGCAGTCCTACTGCTTTATTACTGTTCTGAGAGCATCTTCAAGGGCTGTTTCTCTGCTGTTTGGTGTCCTGACCTTGCAGACAGCACTATGTAGGGTGCCTGCTACCTTTTAGCTGTTTACAGGCAAAATAACTAAAGTGGTAGTGTTGGGAAAATGACCTGTGCAATACAGTGCTCTACTTTCTGAGCCTTCAACATCCCCGCCGCAATATACAGGAAACCTCTCTAGATGGTGGATGTCTTTTACGTCATTTTTTAATTTGTTGTTGTTTATTGAAAGGGTAATAAATACAGCTTTTTCCATGAAATCTTTTCCACATGATAAAGCTTTCATTGGAGGACTGGAGTGATGGTGTCTCTTCTGCTCACATCAGCCTCTGCTGTGCTGGAGTTTGCAGCAGGAACCTCTTCACGTATAGCAGCTCACTGCCTTGAGCAGACTTTGGAGATCATCAGCACTTCAGTTTCCTGAAACCACATTTTTGACAAGATGCTTTTCTCAGTAATTGCGCTGGAGTATTAGGTCATGTTCCTTGACATAGTGTACTTGTCTCCCAGTAATCCCAGGTGCTGTCATTCTTGCCTAGGAACTCTCAGGAGAGATAGAGGTGGAGGCTTCCCGTCTGCAGTAGCACCTTGAGTTTTGGTGCAGAGTTCAGCCAAAATAATCATGAAAGAAAAGCACAAATCCAACAGTTAAATATACCTATCTCATGATCTGGAATAGATCTGTTCACTGAAACCAGTAAAGAAAACACCAGGATGGCTAGCTAATAATCAGATTTGGAAAATTACTAATATTGCAAAATTTCCCACCAGTGTAGCATTTCTTCATTCTTTCTATTTCTTTGCTATCTTCCCACCCATGCAGTCAGACAGCCCTTCCAGATCTGAGCTCCTGGTTGGACGGGTTTTTGAAAAGAAGCCTCTTGATCTGCCTGGCTTTAGTAACAGCAGCTTTCTAGCACAGTAGTCACCTTTATGTTTTTTAATTGTATGGAAAATTTGGCAGAAAGTCATAATTAAACAATAATTTCAGATAGCTATCATTCTATTAGGTGATATTTGTTTCTTACCAAAGCAAACACCACCACCCACCTTCTATGTATCTTCTTCGTTGGCTTGATGGTATTGTTTGCTGTTGCTGTTGTTTTGTTAGAATGATAATAGTCTGGGAAACTTAGGTAGAAGGTAACCTAATTAGTTTACAAGGAAAATAAGTGGTTTTGTACCAGCTCTAGTGATTATGGTAATAATTTAATTAATGAAGTTTAGAGGGTACCATTGAGCAAACTCATCAGAAAATAAATGTGTCATCAGATACTTCCTGGAGAAAGTGGAGGTAGAATTCAGGTGTCTCTTCCAGATAGACCCCCCGAAAATAAGCTTCATGGTTTGAAAGCAGAATAGAGATTAATTTTAAGTCTCCTGATAGAGAGCATTGAGACAAATGCCTGGTTAATACAAGTAACAAGGAGAAATGGAGATGAGTGCTGTTTTGAAGCCAGCTTTCTAGCATATGTTGTATATGTCATGCTTACAGTGTGTCAGGGTTGTCATCCCGTATTTCCATTCTGTATGATGTTCCTTGTGTGCTTATGACATTCACATTCATTTATTACTCAGTTTTTGGCTCAAGACACTTTTCATGATGTTCTTTTCCTTTTGCAGGAGGCTTAGTGGCAGTGTTGAAACACCATTCTGTCCCTGCAAGTGGATCTAGCAAGATTTCTCCACTGCTGCCGACATATTTCACCCTTTAAAAAAAAAAAAGACAGTACTATTTTTCACTGAGTTTACACTGTGCAGTGTCTTGTTTGCTTCTAATTTATAATATGAAACACAGATTAATCTTCTTACGCACAGAGCCTTCTGTCATATAAAAAGCATTGCTTGCCTTTAAGCCATTTATTTTTCTGAGTTTGCTCAATGGTACCATCTAAGCTTTATTAACGTAATTCCCCTGATGCTGCTTCCTCTCCAGCTTTTAATTATGACATTGTAGTACAATCAGCAGACCGCTGGTCAGCTCCTTAGTTGTTACATTTTTGGGAACTGCATTTCCTTTGTTCTTCAGGCTGGCTTTTATCATATTGATTATTTCTGTCTGGTATTTACATGCTTGCAGGACATACTGTTCTGCTTCAAATGAGATTTAAAAAGCATTTGACACCCTAAATGTCAGATCAGTTATTTCATATTTAACTTGATCCAAATTATTGTAATATTGAGTCCTGGGACTTGTCCGGAGCTGGTTAGCACAAAGCTGCAAGCCATAGTGAACCTAAAAAACCTTCATTCCACAAAAGTAGGATCCTTAGGTCTTTTGTTTTATAGCACTATTGATGGACACCATGAGCATAGAAGGCATGATTGTGCAACCTATACAGTAGCGTGTGCACATCTCTATGTATCATTTGGCTCAGGCCCAGCCGTTAGACACAACCGGGCTGGCAGAAACAGAGATATCACCTTCCAAGGTTTCAACCAGGTCTGCCTTTTTTCCCAGAGTAGGGCCAGGACAACCACTAGAAATGGGACAATTTCACCAAGGACTCGATTCAGATTAAAACACAAGGAATCAGCCGCTGTTGCTCTCTGTTTTCTTTGAGGGCCATCATCCTCCCAGAGCCTGGAAGGGCCGTGAGGACCAGCCCAACACAGTGAAGGGTGCGTGGTTGGGGCAGCTGGCACTAACCCATCAGATATCAGCCCACAGAAAGTTTGTGGTATGCTCTGTTATCAGTGCCTTGTGCACTGCTGATGGCAGAAAGGTCAGACACCACTTAGTGAAACCATGAAGCCCAAAGCCCATGTGAACCTGTAAACTTGGGTATGAGAATGGAGAAGATGGCATTGCCACTGATATGTGTGCCTACATAGCATGCCATGAAAATCTCTCTGTGAGCTCTGTGCTCTTCTTGCTCAGACAGAAGCCTTATTATGGAAAGCAGCATCTTTCTGTGGCATTTGCTGCCTGGCTGCATTAAGGTGCCTGCTTCTCATCAGGGCATAGACTGTGACCGAAAGGAGGTCATAGCGAGCTAGGGGTTGGTCTCTTTTCCCAAGCAGCAAGTAATAGGACAAGGGGAAATGGCCTCAAGTTGTTCCAAGGGAGGTTTAACTTGGATATTAGGAAAAATTTCTTCACTGAAAGGGTTATCAAGCACTGGAACAGGCTGCCCAGGCAAGTGGTTGAGTCACCACATCTGGAGGTATTTTAAATGTGTAGATGTGGTGCTTAGGGATGTGGTTTAGCGGTGGACTTGGCAGTGTTAGGTTTATGGTTGGACTCGATGATCTTAAAGGTCTTTTTCAACATAGGTGAGTCTATGATTTTATGATTACAGCCAAGGTGTTTATCAGAGGGTGGTTTTCATTCAGTGCTGAGTTCCCAATAATCAATATAGCTTAACACAAACCCCTGTGCAACATAAGCAGCTGATATACTGACCCAAAAGGAAAGAAACCCAAACCCTTGATGTTTAATACAAAATTCCAAATATTTATATCCAATCTGTTCATAGCAGTAATTCCTGCAGTTTTTGAGATGCTGTGCAAGTCTCATCTTTTGCTATAACACATGTCCCTCCTGAAATAAGACAAGTTTGGCTTTTTTTTCAGTTTTGTTTAAGATCGGACAATCTATATAAAATACAGTTGTTGGATTTAATATACCTTTGTTTTGCCAGTCATTACAGAAAACATAACCACAACCATCAAATTTTCTGTTTGTAAATCGTCCCTATGTAGATCTGAAGGACACTCTATTCCCAAGAGTATTTGCCTTGTGGAAATTGCACTATTAACCTTCTGCTAAAGCCGTGCTCTTATTAAAAATGCCTTTTTTGTTAAACATACATTAGCTAAGGCCAAAGCCTTCATTTCTTTTGGACCTCAGTATTGTATTAATGCTTATCATTCAGAAGTCATTAGTTTTTACGATATTAAGATGGGTGCCCCTACTTTTCAAAAAGCTGTTTGAGGGCACTTCAGGTTTGCACTTTCTGTGGAAGACCTAGACATGATGCTATAGCTTTTTGTTCCACAAGTTAGTTTAGATTTGGCAAGCCATTGAGCAAAGGAAGAGGTAAAAAGGACATTTTGAGAGATCCTGAGGACAGAGTGTATTTTTAATAAAAAACCAGTATCTTGATGTCCTGTTCCCCATCTGGCATTCATTGTCATTGTTTCATGACACTGTAGTTCTTCCATGACATACCACTATCCCACTCAGAGACAAGAAGATCCTTTCAAACCCACTGTTGGGGAGAGTCAGAGGTGCTTGTGCAGGGTAGAAGCTGAAGAGGGACAGAGGCAAGTCAGAAGGGTTAAGCATATGGCAGCAGCGGTCTGTAAGAACTGCAGCAGCATTTAAGGGAGATGTCTGAGTTCGGGACTTGGAAAGGCAAACTGTAGGACTCTCTAGTTGTGACACATGGGATGCTGACTCCCAGGACTGCCCTGACCCATGTGCAGGACCTTGCACTTGGCCTTGTTGAATTTCATGAGGTTCAAACGGGCCCACCTCTCCAGCCTGTCCAGGTCTCTCTGGATGTCATCCCTCCCCTCCAGCATGCTGACTGCTCCACACAGCTTGGCGTCGTCAGCAAACTTGCTGAGGGTGCACTCAATCCCACTGCCCATGTCGCCGACAAAAATGAAGTGTTTGCATTTGTCTTGCTGAGGAGCAATTGCCTTGGACAGACACCTTCTGTGAAGAACGCATCCCCATCTGCTGGACAGCAAGGAGAAAGCAGACCTCATTGTCCATCCCACCACAGCTGCCCAAATTCATGCTGATTTGTGCAGGGCTTGTGGGAGCAGGATCCTCCCTGTGACTTTACAGCTTTTGGTGCTGTATTTTTGTAGTGCATATAAATAGGTAATTCCCTACGGAATGGGTCAATGCAATGTTAGCTGTGCTGTGCTGGCACCGTGAGTGATCATAGCTGATGTCGGGGCTGTTTGCAGACATGGGTGAGCATACGTTCAGAAATAAGGAGCTAACGTGAAATAGGAATGTTAACTGAGGATATCAATTCATCAAACATAGAGACTAGAAGAAAACATTACATCATTCTCCATGGGATTACTTTTGAAGTTCAGTGCTCTAGAAGCTTGTTCCATTTTCAGCTTTGCAGAAAAGGACCTGGCAGCTGTGAAAGATGAGTCGAACAGGAGTCAGCAGGGTGCCCTTGCGGCTAAGGGGGTCGACCACATCCTGGCCTGTATTAACAAAGCTGTAGCCAGCAGAAACACAGAAAAGATTCTCTGTCTCTGGCACTCATGAGGTTGTGTCTGGAGTACTGTGTTCAGTTTTGGACAGGAAAGAGTTGGCCAGCTGGAACTCATCCAGCCGAAGGCCAGCAAGCCTGTTTGGGAGCTGGAGAGTATGATACATGAGGAGAGGCTGAGGGAGCTGGGTTTGTTCAGCCTGGAGAAGAAAAGGATTGGTGGGGCATCAAATTGCTGTCTTCACCTGTCTCATGGCATGATTTTAGGATGCCCAATATACAGTACTCTGGATATAAGAGCTGTCTATATTTGCAGATCCTGCACTCCTGTGTTTAATCACACGGTGGTCACTTGTACGAACAGACTCGTAGGTCACATGATAGTCACACTTTAGGTTTGAGGCAAAACTGAGGTGAAAAGAACAACTTTTACATGAGCAAACACAGTGTGTAGGGTATTGGCCCTGGGCAGTCACTGCATTGTACCTCCAGATAGATCCTGGCAATCTATCTTTGCTTGCAAGGAAGATGAATGCTTAATTTCAGTCCCACTATGTCAGAGATGAGAAGCAGTGATATTTTTCACTACCTTATCCGGCCATTTCAGGACAACTCAGTTAATATTTATGTCCAGAGATTTTGTACATCATTCATCATCTCCTATTCCTATTCTCAAGCTGGGCTGACTGATTTGAAACTGTGCTGAGTGGAGACACTTGGGATGAAGTGGTATGAGTTCCTATTGTGAAGTTGTCCTTCCCTCACCCGCTCTTGAGGAGGTTTTCCACTTAGAAGGGACTGAAGAACTATGGCATAGCCAGGAGGAGAAACCCAGAGAAACCCCAGCTGGTGAGTCCCTATGGCTCAGTGGAGCACCATGTAAATCTGCCAGCCTGGGTCGTGAAGCTTCCTGGCAGGTCTGTCCAGCTGGGGCAAGGCACACTCTGGCATAGCTAACCCTGCTTCTGGTTGGAGTGATGGCTCCCACAGAGCTAACTGAAGCATCTCTGCATGCCACTTCTGGGGTTTACTCACTGTGGTTACCAGCCTGGATGAGTCTGTACTCATTGTGCACACCAGTCAAACCGCTGGTTCATAGAAGGATTGAGTGAAACCTCTTGAAAAACATAACCAAATATTGAACAATAGTCACTGAGTAGTAACAGATGTGACTAGACCAGTCAAGTGTTCTTGAGGCCTTGCCTTGGCATGCAGCAGCTTTTGGACTACACTATGGCTAAACACAGTCCTGCGTTTTTATTTTCTGTATCATGGGAATGTGTTACACACTCCGAAGAGGACAGGATAAATGCCGATTACAAATGTGTTATAAATTCTAACCTGATAAGAGAAACTTTGTTTTGAAAATATGCTACAATGCTTTTTGCCTCATTTCAGCTACATTTTGTTTATAATAATCTTCAGCAGAATGGTTGGATGCTCGCATTATGGTACTGTACTTACTAAACAGTATGCCTTGAGGTTATACTCGGGTACTTTTATTCGTGTGGGAGCATTTTAGAAAGCAGAAGACCAAAGGCATCATCTCAGGAGGTACCCTTAGGCACTCTGCTGAAGTACACTGCCTGCTGGGACAACGCTTTTTTGGAAAGAGGAATTTTACAGACACAGTGGGAAGGTTTCCTTTCAGTTAAGACCTTTGTGCAGTAGCAGGCTGCAAGCAGATTCAGGTTGCATCATTATTGTTGAACACTGACATTAAGCTTGGCCCTGTGAGGGCAAATGTTGCTCTGAAGAGATTCATACCTTTCATTTATACATTTGTGCAAATGTACACGTGCAAAAATTAGAGGCGGTGGTACAGTCACCTTTTCTCACATGGTCAGTGCTAGGGACTTTGCATGGCTGTTACATGCTCAGTGAAGATTACTGACTTTACAGTGACAGTAAATTAAAAAAAAAAAAAAGTAAGATCACTGATATCCAGAACCGAGCAGTCATTTCTAAACCAGTTTTCATCTGGCAAAAGAACGTGCAATGTGAGAACGGCAGCCTGCACACTCCTAATCTTCCTGTTTGTTTAGTGATGCAAGTGGCAGAGCTGTATCACTAACACAAATAGAACGAGATTAGGATCTAGAGGGGTTTATGAATTGACAAATACTTGGAAAGCCAGTAAGTCTTAAGTACATTGTTGGCTAATAATGTCTGAAGTCCCTATTCGGAAAAGGGCTTGGTAATACCGACATTTTCTACCTCCCTCACAGGTCTATGCCAGAAGCTTAAAAAACACGGGAAGAGCAGTAAGAGACATTTTCTATGTCAGAAATAGCAGAAGAAAAGGCACATGCCCATGTCTCATGTAGACTTCAACTGTTGTGGACTACACAAAGATGCTGAGAATGCAAGAGGGAATGGTGTGGCTGTTCTGGGCCACAGGTCATCTCCTTGGGAGCAATGAGGAGGTTACTGAAAATCAGAGCTGTTCTGATAGGCTTATTCTCATTGATGACATGTTGTCTGACACACTGCTTGAAAACCTGGGATGCTCAAAAATGAAACCAGCTCAAAGTACAAGCCACCATATTCCTAATTTCTTTACTGTCTGAAAGTGCCCTGTTGCATTCACTGGGTGTGAGTAAAGCTAAGTCATGAAATTCAGTTAGCCCCTTTTTTGGTAGGAAATAAGAAGTGGGAAAAGATAAATACTTTATCTCACTATTTAAAGTTGGGAACAAATAGAGTAATTCAATGGGTTAGTGGAACATCTCTCTGAAAACATGATTATAGAACACTAGTGAAAACATCAATATTGTGTAACTTAAGTTTATCTTATTAATGCCAGAAACCTTTGCATAATGCCCTTATGTAATGATTTCCTGGTTTATTGCTTGTATTTTAAACAAATTTCTGCATTTAAGACATGTAATTACCGGCTTTAAAATCCATATTATTTTTTTTTTCTAATAAGCAGGGCACATAAAGCCCCTTATGTAAAGAACAGACAAGAAGTCAGTTGTTCACCTTACTCCCAGGCATCTAATTTCTGGGCAGATTATCTTATACGGTTTATAAAGCTGACTATAAGAAAATCTTTGCACTTTGACAGGGCAGGTGTGTCACTACTATTAACACCGTTTCTGGCAACAAGAACTGTACTATGCAGTTTTATGCTAAGCTGTTTTTTCCTTCTACTGCAAATCTCCACCTTCTCCCTGTGGTGACACCACGAGTACAACTGAAGGCTGCAAGTACCAAGCAGGTGTGGTAGGTTGGAGAAATCACTGCAACGCCTGGCAACACTGCTTGTCATTCAGTTTAAAATGGTGCATAGGCACGTTTGCATAGAGGGTCCTTTTCACACAATAAAAAGAAAGTCAGTGCTTGACATAATTTTATTAGATATTAGAAAGCTGACATGAATATTTTGCTTGGTGCACACACTGGTCATCTCCTGCAGATTTTGTGTTTGAGAAGTAATTCTGCTCTCCCTTTTTAGACACCATCAGGCTGAGCAATTTTTAGTCACCCAGTAACTGCACGACTTTTGGTATTTATCTAATGGGCAAGATCGGACTGTTATAGCTTGATGCTGTTATACTCATTTTCTGAAAATGTATTTATTAATGTTATTAAAAAGACAGAAATGCCTATATGGCTGTAGGCACTCCAGCAAGGTTTTAATGATGCAATGGATACAGTGAAATCCAAAAGGTGGTGGATATCAAGCTAGCAAGTTGGTTTTCAAGGGACAGATCAGGCGGCTGGATACCATGTCGTATCCCTTGGGAGTTGTGGGAAGCCCCTCCAAAGTCCCGTAGAACAGAGGCAAGCAGGTTTGGAGATCATCAGGCTTGTGTGTCTCTGAGACCTCACAGTAAACAGTCTTGGACCCTGTAATGAGGGGAAGTATCAGAGGAGCTCCTCTGTGACCACAGCTGTGGAAAAAGGCGATTCCTCACGGGCTGGTCCCTCCTCACGGCGACGCGGATGACTGAAATTCTTGCCAAAGCCCAGGCAGCAGCCAGACCCTTGCAGATCCCACAGTGCTGTTGTCTGATGCTCCCTATAGGCTGCTCTAATCACTGACATTATACGGTATCAGTTCCTTAAAGATTTTAAGATATAGCACACCTATAGAATTATTTTTGTTTCCTTGTTTTGTATTTTGTTCTCTGATGTGAAAAAAAACCAAAACAAACCACTACCACTCTTCTGTTTCATTGGACTCAAGTTAGACTCTCCCTGTTTGTGTATTTTTATTTCACCTATTTCTTCCACCTAGAGATGAATATCTTTTCTTTGTTGCTAGGACTTTCCAGGCTGATCTACCTTCAGGAAACTTGAGCTGTCCTGACTGAATGCCAGAAAATGTCCTTTAATTTCATGGGTCACTTACGCTTGTGTTCAGGCGTGACATGATCCAATACCCATCATTTCAGAGGCTGACCTTGCCCATCAGAAAACATACAAGTAAAAAATGTTTAATCCTTCTTGCAGCCGGAGACACAGAGACCTGAGAGAAAGACCGGCTCCGGCAGTAGCGTGTTTGCTGCACGCTGTGGACACGTCCTGCACACGGGCTGAGCTGTGCTCAGTTACTCTGTCTGCACCCAGCTGTGCCAGTTGTGAAACCGGTCTACGAGCACATTGGTATATACTTGGTTTATTCACAGTCAACATTTTCCAAAAAGCAGTTTAACTTTAGACTGCTTCAACAAGGCCTGCCTAGAAAAAGCTGTTTCATTTCCCTGGGAACTGTTGGGGTCCTTAGATATCTATAGATGTACTTATTCATACACTTCAGAGCACAAGGATGTGACAGACTGCACAGAGACGCTGAAACCCCTGAGTAAGCGCTGGCTGGGGCTGATGTGGGCAAGCAGGGACCGAGGCAGACTCAGACCCCAGAGCAGCACAACCCACAGCTGCAGTATCGTGCCTCAGTGAGCAGTTACCCTGCTCGGCATTTTGGAGGTCACTCACACAGAGCCAGCCTCAGCGTCTGCGTTGTGACCGCCCAAATCCTTTACATCACCTCTGGCCCTTCAGCAGACCTGCTCTTGTCTGTCTGTTCCACCTCATCCACTCCCATCCCGTGATGGGAATTCTCTGCTGCTTCCAGTCTCTTAAGCATTCCCATGGGACTTAGAAAGAGGTGCTCTATTAGCCTTCAATCCTGGGTAATTTTCACCAGGTGTAATTACAGCCTGACTTCTCTCCATTCCCCATGAAATTTCGCTTTGAAATTGTCTGTCACTGCTTCCTATTAGAAAAGCCATTTCACTTCACTCGGGGTTGATTGCACTTCAGAAGTGAGTAAAGTGATTTCTAAATGCAGCTTGAAAATGCTTTCAGCTGAGGGTAACTCTGGCTTTTTTTTTTTTTTCAGGCAGAATGCAGTAAAATTGTTAGTCAACAAAGGAGATGGAAATTGAAGCTTTATGTGTACACATTGGAGAGAAGTCTGGCTGATGAAGGGCAAGGTAAAATAATTCCTTCTTCTTTGAAAGCTGACCTTTCCTCCGGCAAGGTAAATCCAATTACAATAACTGCACTGATTTCATTGCAGTACCACTGGGAGCACTCTAAATCCATAAAATAAATTAGCATAAACACAAAGCACACATGATAGGTATATGGAAAACTGTTCCAAGTTCTTTCTGTGCAATATTAATGTGTTATTTATCAAAGCTGTGAGTGAAGGCTCACAAGTGAGGGATGAATGTTTTTAGCTACATATGACTTGTGACAGTAAAAGAATAAACATTGCTGCTTACTGCTAGGAGGGTGTCTCTTTGCAGAAGGCTTAGTAAAAGAAGAATTTCTACTCCCTGTCCATCACTGAGATTAATTCAGATGCTATTACATGAGATTTGTGGAAACGTATTTTCTCTATTTCTGTCATCTGCAGTTGCGATAGTTTTGGATTTAACGTTGCAATTTTAAAATTTTAATTTCTTCCTGACAAACTGATTATAAACCTCTCAATAGACAAGATTGTACAACACATGCAGAGATGTGTAAGTACGTTGGATGATAACAAATGGGCAATAAAAAAATGGGTATGTATGAAAAAAATCAGATAAATGACTGCATCTGCAAGTTACTTGAAAGTCCAATGTTATGATTATCTCTTAATAAGAAATTATGTAAAGGGTCATTTTAGCTTTAAGCTGTTAAAATGTGTTTGTTGATTTGTAATTCTACCTTCTGGCAAGGCTTGAATTTTAATTGATGTCACTGGGTGAATGTATAATTAATGCAATATGCAACTAAGGTATTGTCTGGTTAATTGTTCTTATAGTTCATTTAGGAAGCCTGTTATTGATACTCGTTACCAGGATAATGGCTGCAATTGTTACACATACTTGTACTAAACGTTAGAATCACCCATAATCAAGTTAAGTAATTATAGTATTTTATCTCCTCTGATGATATTAGTAACGGATTCTGTGGGAATATTAACCAACAAAACTGTACATTTAGTGAGCCTATTCAGGACTGGTTAAATCACATATGAAATGTCAGCTTTTGGCTTAATTTATCAGAGAAAGTGGCTCCTTCCTGGACCTTTCATTTCCACCTCAGCCCATGATTGTAATCAACGGCAATTTTGAAGTTAATGGAGATGTTTCCACATGGGTACCAAAGGGAGCTCCTGTTGAGACTGTTAAAGTCTCCTGGGGAGAGGGGGAGCGGGAGGAGCCGGCGTCAGCTAATTAGAAATGCTCATTATGTACCGTATGTAGAAATGGTGTGTTACCTATACTTGCCCCATGCACACAGCGTTGGTCAGCCCCTCTCCGGCCGAGCAGACCTGCCAGGCTCCCGTCAGGCAGCAAGAGAATATTGAACAGCACCTTTTGGCTCAACGCAACTCATTCAGCAGATCCTCGGCTTGCTCTCTGGCTTAGGAAGGTATCAGACTTACTGGCTAGGGAATCCTTCTTATTGCAAGATGCTTAACGATCAGGCCAGTTTTAACAGTAAAGCAGAGCTGAAAGAACCCCCCCACACACACACTTCAAATTACTGGACTCTAAGAAAAAGGGAGAAAATTCCCTCTACTTTGATGTTTCTATCCACTGATCCAAAGTAGCCAAGTACATTTTAATTGTATGTTTTTCTAGGAAGTCTAAGAACTGAGTCGAATTCCTTGCTTCATATCAGCTCTGGGAAGGGAGTGGAATTGTTGCAACCACCGAATAAATCAGTGTACCTGCCTATACTCATATAGTCCACCCTAAAAGTCTCAGAGGTGGGGAACTGTCTGTTTTTTTTACGCAGCCTCAGACGGTAGCCAGGTCATTGCTGGAGTGGCTTCTGCAGGTGAGACAGGTATCGAATTCTCGTTTGAGAGTCCCAAAGCAGCCTGGCAGGAACCTGATTTCTGCAGTCTCGCATGTGCCGTAGGCTGAACGAGATGCTTCAAGGACGGGGATGTAGAGCATAGGTATGCCTCCACCTGGGTTGCTACCTTTGAATTAAAAATATGTTAAACCCCCCAGAAAAGGAGCAGTTATGCTTGCCCAGATGAATATCTCTGTGTATGGCAACTCAGCTGGCAACAGACATGTTCATAATATAACCAGACAGGCGACAATCCTAATACCCCAACAAAAGCCATCGATGCCTCCACGCCCCAAACCCCTTTCCCAAAAGCAGCATCCTTTATCCATGCTGTTCCGCACTGTGCGGAAAGAGGAAAAGAAAAGAGAGGTGATGCAGGAAGGTCAAGAAAAACTTATTTCATAGAGGAGTGTTGCAGCCTGGCATTCGATTTTGACATTTAGCTTAGGTATAGCATATAGCATCTCTTTATTTTACCCGTACAGTTGAACAGGTAAACATACAATCTTGCACAGGCTGCTTTTATGGCAGGAAAATACAGACTGGTTTTGTTATGTTATTGCTGCGTTTTCATTTAGTAATTTAATGCATGCATCTGCTGTCCTCTCTCTCTTTTGGTCTTGTACATCCCCTTTTCTGTGTATGTGTCCGGTGTTTTCATCCCAACGTTTTTGCAGGAGACAGAGAAAGACAATTCATGCAATTTCACAATGGTGTTTTTATTTATTTTCTTTTTCTCCTGACCTGTACTAAAGTAATGAGCTTTTAGATCTCTCTGGCTAACCTTAATAAATAAATTATGAAAATAATTTAGATTATGAAAAATGTCCTGTGCCAGTTGTGTCTGAATAAAGCAGTTCATATTAAATTCCGTATGAATACCTATGGCCTGGGATTAGCGGTCCAGTTATGCCCCTGAAGTACAGGCCGCAGCTGACCAAGTTTGCTGTGGTGAAGGGCACTCGACAGGCGGGTGGCCTTTCAGTCACCGCCTTTCTGAGGACAAGGTCCAAGACGTTCACTGCCTCTGTCTTGCTGAAGACGAGAGAGCCCATCCTGACTGCCCGGCAGGACTCATGCTTGGCAAGACGGCGGGAACAGCTCCTGGTCCAACCCAAGCGATTGCAAAATAAATGGTCCAGGCTCATGTAGAGGACGGTTGACTCCATTTCATTTGTAAAGCCTTTGTCTTTGAACTCTCTAATTAAACGAAAAGGTTTTAATATGTCAACATGAGGGCAGATGCATGTTAACATTTCAGAACGCAATTAAGGGAGCTATCAAGAGGAAGATATTTTAACAGAAACATTTGGAGGTAATGCATCATTGGAATAATGGTTCTGCTAAATATTAGGAATTATTTCTCCAGGAGTAAGAGATAATTGGGCCAGCACGTACACATTACTGAGTGCACAGAGAAAGTCAATTAGCTGATTGTCAGCCTGCTAACAGAATCAGTGTTATCTTATTCATACATTTGCTGCTTGATTAACATTCAGGTGGAAGAAAATGGAAATGGTACCGTAAAATCCTCAGTTTGCATTCAGGTATAGCAACTTCGATGCCATAAAATCTGTATGTATCAGCCATCCATGCTAAACAAGTCTTGTCAGTGCTCCTCGGGAGCCAAATGCTTTGGAGTTTTATTTCTGCCATAAATCTGCAGAGGAAACATCATTAAAACTAGCTATTTGTGTAGTCATTTATTACTCTGAACCTGATAGATTGCTCAGCACAGTCATAGCTTATTTGGACACATTTGGTATCACTTATCACATCATCTTTGGCTTCCTAAGCAAAACCAAGAAATTAACATTTAAAATTTCAACATTGCAATGGAGACATTAGCGCTCCTGTCTCTAAGGGGTTTCCTAATGGAGTCAACTCCAAAGAATACAAGAAGCTGGGGGGAAGGCTGGGACACGGATTATGGAGGTGTGAGGTACTCTGGGGTAACAAGTCTTGTATATGTGTCCATCCTATGGTAAAGCGAAGGTTGCTCTTCAGTGAGAACGGGGGGATTTATTTAACATTTAGCATGGGTACGCACATGCACAGCTGTCACACAGAGCTAGTTAATACACTGTAAATCCACGGTCTAATTTAACTTCATGGTAGCTGAATGTTACCCTGTTCCATGGGCAAAACTGAACATCACGATGGCTCATACGCATACTCTTACCCTCCAGGCAGAATTCACCTTCCACATGAACCGGTAAATTCCACTGAGTTTGGGTCTCCAGATCTGGTGAACAGTATTAGCACCTGCTGGCCCTCCTCATTTTCTTCATTGCTGGTCACGGAGACAGTTCCACAGCCTCTTCTGTGCCAGCTGTGGTGGTGTGCTGCAGCTGGGCAGGTGCTCGGGTGAGGCAGAGGCAGAATGAGGTGCTGCACAGCCAACGGATGGTCTGTAGCCCAAGGAGTAAGGTGTCATGAGGGGGTGGCTGGAGGAGGGACAATGGTGTCAGCTTTGGCATTTTGGCTTGGAGGAGTCATGTGGTTTTGGAGAAAATTCCCTGAATGACCTGCCAGCTGTGCACTGGTTTGTTTTGCGGAGTGGACCTGTTGTGACTGCAGCTTCTCCAGGAGAAAACAGCCCAAGAGGCTCCACCTCACGTTCAGCCGGTTTGGTCGACAGGCGGATGAATATGAGCCAGCAGTGTGCCCAGGTGGCCAAGAAGGCCAACAGCAGCCTGGCTTGTATCAGGAATAGTGTGATGAGCAGGACTGGGGAAGTGATTGTCCCCCTGTACTCTGCACTGGTGAGGCCTCACCTCAAGTACTGTGTTCAGTTTTGGGCCTCTCACTACAAGAAAGACATTGAGGTGCTGGAGCATGTCCAGAGAAGGGCAACAAAGCTGGTGAGGGGTCTAGAGGACAAGTCTTACGAGGAGCGGCTGAGGGAACTGGGATTGTTTAGCCTGGAGGAAAGGAGGCTGAGGGGAGACCTTATCACTCTCTACAACTACCGGAAATGAGGTTGTAGTGAGGTGGGGGTTGGTCTCTTCTCCCAAGTATCAAGTGATAGGATGAGAGGAAATGGCCTCAAGTTATGCCAGGGAAGGTTTAGATTGGATATGAGGAAATATTTCTTCACTGAAAGGGTTGTCAAACATTGGAACAGGCTGCCCAGGGAAGTGGTGGAGTCACCATCCCTGGAGTTATTTAAAAGATGGGTAGATGTGGTGCTTAGGGACCTAGAAGATTCTATGATTCTATACAAACCAGCCCCTGATAGAGGAATAAGGGACTGGATGTGTGACAGGTCTCACATGCATGCCTGGCAGGAACGTTTGGTCCAGGGCAGCACACTAAATGTCGTCTGAATTTAAACTCCCAGACCCCATATACTGGAGCAGTGAAGGAAATCAGCACTGATCTGCTCCTATGGCACTGCATTACTAGCTAATTAATTCATTAATTAATTCATTACTAGCTAATGAAGAAGTAGCCAGTGAAAGCTAGGCAAAGCGACTGTAAGAACTGACTTTAGAAAAACAGTTTTTATGTGCAAAGAGGTATATGGTAGAGTAAGAGGCCAGAAATTCAGAGGAAGGCTCAGCAGGTTGGGACGTTGCAGATTGTGGACTTTGGGTGAAGGAGTGGGGGGAAGAAGAAATAAGTTAGTGCTCTGCCCAACAAAGGACAAGCACTGGCTGCATGTCCTTGGGCTGCGACTGACTTCCTGGAGGAGGACCGTTGCCTTTGGTAGCTCTGGGCCCTGACTCACCCACTTTCTGCTCATCGCCTGCTCTCTCGCAAAAGCCAGCAGCCACGCGATCTCGCCCGTGCCCCTGTGCGCTGCACAGCCAAGGCAGCAGACCCGTGGGCTCTTGTTTCTCAGTGGGTAATGTTTTGGCCTGCAGAAGCAAAGAAGTGGGCAACCCTCCAGAACAGAGGGTTTGTCTTGATGACCAAAAAGTTGAGGCTGCTCAGTGCTCGCCCAAGAGCCCTCCAAGTAGGGGCAGCTCTAAGCAGAGCTGCCCGTGCAGGAGCAGTACAATGGCTGTAGGCTTGATGGCTTCTTGGCCGGAGCTGCAGTTGTATTACTGGTCTCTGACAGCCGCTCCCAAGTGTTACTGCTGCCCAAGCACTAGGTAGTAACATATAATAAATTAGCAAGTTATCTCATCAGAAGTCTCCTGCCTTGATTTTGCACATGAAACCTGTCATCGAGTATTTTGCAATTTACTGTTAGCCCAAACAAGAAGCATTTTAAATAAAATTGGTGATTTACACATCTTAATTCACTACAGAACTTACAAAACTTAATTATACAACTTAAAACTTGCAGAAATTAGATAATCTTTTATGGATTTTGGTTTCAATGCTGAGGGTAAAAATCAAAAAGCAAATTGCCATTTGCAGTGAAAATGACATTCCTATTTTAATATGTATTTGCTGAGGAAGTCAGTACAATACAGAAACATAAAGTTTTAATTATATCTGTGTAAAGCCCAGGGCCAGAACCTCCAGAGGAGGTACTTGCTCTGCTGGGAAAAAGAGGAGCGTGCCTGCAGAGGATATTTCATTTGCCAGCCCACATTTCCTCTAGTGTTTCCCAGAGATTCAGTGTACCATAAACCTGCATTTAGATGGTAAAAGGAAAAATAAGGAAAAGAAATAGCTCTTGCTTTAGGTCCAAGTGTCTCTTTCCAAGACTTTGCTCTTGGATCTGTCCTCGGTTCCCATCCTGTGGTTACTTTTATATGGGACTTTGTTTAAACAAAAGACCTTATGGCAGGAGACCAGGCCTCCCCAGCACTTGGGTAGGAACTGATGATTTAGAGCAAATTAGGTAGCGGCAGGCCAAGCCAGCAACTCTTATAAGTAAAGACAGGCTTGCAGAGAAATACTTTAACTGCTGCTGTGGGACATTCTGACAAATCTGTGGGAAAGAGAGTTAAACAGACTTTTGCAAAGATCCTGGAATACAGAGGGAAAACTACATATCTGCATATATGTTTTATTGCTGTCTTTTCTCAGGTTGATGCTCTCCATAACAGAGAGTCCCTTGATTTCACATGGTCTGAGAGGAGTTTCCAGGAGAGCAGCCAGGCTGCTATGGAGCCTGGAGTCAGGGGTCTGCATGGCAGCAGAGACCTCAGGTGTGTTGATTGCCGTTCCTTTAACAGCCATCACCTGTGGAGCTGAAGGGTTATATACATTGTCCCAGCTCTCTCAACTTTTCTTTATAGGAGAGATGCTCCAGTACCTCCATCATCGTTGTGGCCCTTCACTCAATGTCTTCTTCCCAGGTGTTACAATATTCTCTGCCACTGCCTTGGAGTCATTCTCATGATATTTAAAGCTTTCCCCAGAAGCTGCTGCTGCTTCTTCTGCTGCTTTTGTTGTCACATGAAGCACCGCTTTGGTTTGCTGGGATACCTGGTTCCTCAGGCCCTCAGCTCTGTTGCTTTGGACTGTTTCTTCCTTATATCTAGTCTGAATCTACCCTCTTTTAGTTTGAAACCATTACCCCTTGTCATACAATCATAGAATAGTTTAGTTTGGAAGGGACCTTGAAGACCACCTAGTTCCAACCCCCCTGCCATGGGCAGGGACACCTCCCACTAGAACAGGTTGCTCAAAGCCCCATCCAACCTGGCTTTGAACACTTCCAGGGATGGAGCTTCCACAACTTCCCTGGGCAACCCGTGCCAGTGCCTCACCACCCTCAAAGTGGAAAATTTCTTCCTGATATCTAATCTAAATCTACCTTCTTCCGGTTTGAAGCCATTCCCCCTCATCCTATCACTGCATGCCCTTGTAAAAAGTCCCTCCCATCTTTCCTGTAGGCCCCTTTTAGGTACTGGAAGGCTGCTATAAGGTCTCCCCGGAGCCTTCTCTTCCCCAGGCTGAACAACCCCAAGTCTCTCAGCCTGTTGCTGAGAGAGTCCTATTTCTACAGGCCCTATTAAAAAGTCCATCTCCATCTTTCTTATAAGCCCCCTTTAAGTATTGAAAGGCTGCTATAAGGTCTCCCGGGAACCTTCTCTTCTCCAGGCTATTAATTTCTTCTATACATCTATCATTCCTTTACATTGTTTAGGCCTTTCCAGTAACAGGATGAATCTGTCAACGTGATAGTCCACACGACTGTACACAGAGGACAAACAGTACGGAGTTTCCTCAACCCCCATTCTGGCACATCCTTTTTCCAAGTTTGCGTGGATGAACACATCCATCACTTTGCAAAACAAGTTCCTGAACTGCTCTCAGAAGCTCTTTCCGTCAGCAACAAAATGTACCCTTCTGTCTCCTCTGCTGTGCGCCCCAGGCTCCGGGCACAGGCTTGTTATCCCAGAGCAATAACTGCGGTAAACTGCCATGGCTTTATTGACATAGTATAAAAGCTCTAAGAGCAAAAACTGGTATAATCTTTTAAGCATGTAATTTTTCTTTACAGGCAGGCATCTGCAGTGGAGGGTCTGGGTGGTTTTCTGTCTCATTTCATGCAAGACATCAGATTTTGCTTGTGAATCATTCCAGGGATTTATTGTATTCTGTGCAGTCCCTGGATGTGTTTTTGGAAAGCTGGACTGATGAATGCTATGAGCCCTGAGATTATAAAGCAAAATTATTTCTAGTCAACCAAAAGAGTCAGTAAACTCCTTTGCTCTCGAGCCCAGCAGGAGGCCCAACAACAACTTCTTTCAGCTTAAGCTGGCTCTGACTGCGGGCAAATTCATTCTATGAACAAATAGCAAGTCAGTAAAGTATTAAGTCAGAAGCGTCAATAACCACTGAGGACAACAGGATTGGCGGGGCAGCGTTTCCTTGAATCTGACCTGCAGAGCCCTGAAATCCTCATTGGTGTGGCAAAATCATTCATAAATTTTTCTGTTTGTACAATGTTGCAAAACAGCTAAGAAATGCTTTAAAACTGTTCAGAGAATAGCAAAAGCTGAAAATTTGTTGCTTGTAAATAATGTACATAGAATGTTTTCTCATTAGTTACAGTCTGTTTGCAGATGGAGTGGAATGTTCCTCATTAAAAGCCAGAAAATATTGGAAGGTGTCGGAAAAATAATTGTCCCGTTTAAAACTCCCAGTGTGCTCTGCAGCTTGTATCTTAGCAGAATGATTTTTAATGCGAAAACCCATTGTTTCTTTAAAGCAAAACATCCCTTGATCCATATTCCACAATGTTTCTGGTAGAATTAAAAAAAAAACAACACATTTTTGGCTAGGAGAAGAATTCAGAGAGCTCTCCTGCAGCACCCAAACCCAAGATGCTGTACCTATGGCATGTTCTCAGCTCTAGTTTAGATAGTTTAGACACAGCCTAAGTAGCTTTGGGACAAATTGTTTCACTTTCCTGTGCTTCAGTGTCTGCGTCTGTGAGCTGGGGACAATGATGATGAGCTCTTCTAGAGCTTCTTGAACCCTCTGGCTGAAAGGTTAAAGCTGGGTTTTCACTATTCCTATTAATACTCTTCTGTGATGGTGATATGAAAGGAAGACTTTTCCCTGACGCAGCGCTAGGTCAAGTGTGTTTAAGGCTGTCTTCAGTTTTCACTGAGTCGGTGGCTGTAGGAGCCCGGGCTCACGCTCTCAGACTCAGCTTTTCATTAGTGCCGCTTTTGATGCAAGCCTGAAAGGGCAGCGACAAGCTTTCTTAAAGCTAGAGATGAAATACCCTCGGCACAGCAGCTCTCCCTTACAGACACAGCGCCTGTGAGCCCTCTCCCTGCTGTATTTTTAACTGGCAGATAACCTGGTGGCTGGTAACCAGGAACAAGCGAGAGGAGCTTCAACTCTGCTTTGCTTGCCTGGGGGTCCAACGCTGGCTTTGGGAGCCGGCTCTGGAGATACAAAGGATGTGCAAAATAGCTGTCAGCTATACTGCCCACACATTCCAGCACAGAGATTAATTCTGTCCTGTTGTTTTAGTGTCAAGGAGTCGCAGGAAGCACCGCCTAGAAAAGGGCTCCCAAGATCAGGGCCTGACTCACTGTCAACATCAAAAAATATAAACTACCCAGCACACCTGGCTCTGCAGGGAACGGAGCATCCTCATCAGCAGCCCGGCATCAGAAAATCCCAGCGGAGTCAGAAAGACGCATAACGTTGCTAGGTTGGGCCTAATGCACGATAATGGGAAATGAAGAGAAAAGAAATGGCTAAGTGTAGCTTATTTACAAAGCGAAGTAGAGAAGATGAACATTTCTGCGTAGCAGATGCATATTCACATGTATATATAGAATTTGTGGGTATACAGTTGGTATGTATAAATCTGTGTGCACGTGTGTATGTGTACATTTACTCAGTACAGCTAAATGTTAGTAACATCAATACTAAAAAGCATTATTGCACTAAAAAAAATCCCAACAGAAGCACTTCTCCAGCTGGCTGTGAGACAGAAACGGCTGATCTCCTGCTGGGTTTGGGCAGCCTAAATATAGCTCAAAAGATGCTTCTGACACACTTGTCTCTCCTGTTTGGTTGTCAAACGTACTCTGAATAAGAGTACCCCAAAGAAAGGGGTTCCTGTGCTCTCAACACGCGGTCCATTTCCCAGTGAAGCAAATGGGAAAGCAGCCTTGGAGAATGTGAGTCATCTGATCTGTCAAGCTGAAACCATTAGACAGAGAGTAGGCAGATGGAGATGCTAACGCGATTCAGGCTAGAGAGACATTTAAAAATGAGGCTGTCTCTCATCTTTCTCGTCTTTGGTCATTCAGTTTAGGTAAGTTCCTCTTGGTGGGCAGGACACTAACATTGTCCTTTCAGTTCAGCAAGGCAGTGTTTGCTATGTGTCTACGTCAGTTATCTGCCCCATATCAGCCAAGACAAATCTGCACTTGCTTTCTGCTTGCTTGGTCAGTGACACACCATGTCTGGGTCACCATCCTGACCTGTTCGCGTGTTAACACTCAGAGCTGGACGCCTGACATCTGCAGCCTCCAGCTTGTGAAAGAGGATGGTGCAACCCTTCTGTCACACAACAGGTAAAGATGAGCAAAGTGGGTGTTCTGAGAGTTTAGCTTGTCCCAGGGACGAGGAAAGCTGTATGTTTCCTTTCTTTTGTTAAGTTGGTCCAGTCAAGTCTGATACTGATTTCTAGAAGGGCACCAACGGATCCTAAATCAACAGAAACCAGCAATATCACAGGGAATGACAGTGTGATCACATAGACTTGAGTGCTGCTCTTCAGTGAATAGGGGACATGTGCACCCTAGTGGGCAACCCTTCCTAGGAAACACCACCCTCAATAGATCCGTACGTGTACCTGCCCCAGAACCGAGCCCTGCATTTTCTGCATAATGAAAATCCTTCTAGTTATTGAATGTTGCTATTTTCAGTGTACTACACAAAGTTGAGATCCTTAGTTTTTAGACATAGTCTGCTTTGCCTGACACTGGTATATATTGATATTGGTATATCACTTTAGCTACAGACCCATACGGTTCACATATCGCTCAATGTGTGATACCAAGTGGAGAGCAAACAGGCAACCCCAAGGATTTCCCCATGCATTTGCAACATCGTCAGCTGAGCTGCTGTGGCCAGGAAGGAATTCACCACCCTGCCTTCTGGCAATTGAAAGTACAGTGGCATAAGGGAGTTACATCTCTTTAAATCTGGCTTCAGGGTCCTATTCTTTAAGTCTGCTTTTATTAACAGGTTCCTGATTTTCTTAAGGCAACTTTCCATATTTTTTCCAATTATTTATTGGTGTTTAACAAGTACTACACTATAATGGTTTTAATTTGCCTGAAAAATTAATTCTAACTACAGTATTCAACTAAGTGAATAAGATGTAGCGGGGCATTCAGCTTACCTCCATGGTAAGTGCCATTGCTTTCAGGTGACTCTGAACGGTGGGCAGTCACCCATCAGGCCAGGCAGAGACCTTGCTTGCAGTCCTGTCATCGGTGATGCTTCACTCCACAGCTGTCTGGCTGCAGAAAGCTTCCTCCTGTACCTGGGTTAGAATGAGGCCCTGGCTACACAGGTGAAGATTTGTTATTTAAAAAGGTCACACCAGTTTAGCAGCCAAGCAGGCAGTGATGCTGAACACCCTGCAGCTTGCGTTTGAGTGGGTTAGAAGAGGGGTGACCAACCTACAACCTTGGAGCCACAGGCAGGATATAAACTGCTCAAATTCCTGCTCATCCCATGGCTGCCTCACGCAGACAGCTCTGAACATCGATGTCCCCAGGGCTGGAAGGAGACAAGCCAGCAGGAGCCACTGCGCCCGTCATCTGCCTGCTGCCCTGGACCGAGCTCCATGTCCCCCATCAGCTCCATCCCGCCCCATGCCGAGACCTCGGGGTGTTACAGCCAGGTTCTTCATCTGTCCCCAATGCCCCCTGCCCTGTCTGTGGTACGTGTGCTGTGGCTTGCTGCCTTTTTGGTATTTGGCTGTTGAGGCCACAAAGGTGGGGCATAACTGAAGTAATGTAGGGGGATAATGGTGGCTTCACATGTCCCACCTACTGCTTATAATAAAATCCCACTTGTACATAACTCAGCTAGGAAGTAGTACACATTAAACTATTCAGAATAATAGGTATTTATTTTCAGTGCTATTTTCATTAAATATTGGTATAATATATCCATGTCTGAGGTAATAAATTAAAAATAAATTCAAGATTTCAGTCCCATATTTGTGCTGCATATTTTTCTACCATTATACATAATTTTGAAGCAAACACACATAGTCCATAATTCTGAATGCAGCCAGGAATATTATTTTAACACAGTCACTTTTTGTTTCACTATAATTTTGCTGAGAATGGTTATTGCATGATACACTTTTAATAGATGTTTTAGTTATACTAGAGTTTTCTATTAAATCACACATATTGCAGTTATAGGAAGATGGGCATGAAGATGTGCTTTGAGCCAAGGAAGGCAAATATTGAATCAGAGTGATAGCACATACTGCAGGATTATTGTCTGCCTGCACCAGAGCCCAGATCCAGCAAAGCCATTTCAGTGTGTGCTTAGCTTTAGACATGAGTCATTTTAGTGTCATCCACGGCCTTAAGTGTTTGCTGAATCAAGGACTAGCCAAGTCTGCAGACCTAAATTCATAGACTTCTTTAACTGTGTGTTATTTGAAAACAGTTTTGCTGGTTTCATATTTTGTAAGATATTTTGTAATGACCTTCGTAAGATTTTTCGTATCAGTGAAGCACCCATGAAAGTTTCTAACCTGGTTCATAAATACACTATGAAAAAATAAGCAGCTACAATGACTCTCTTCTACACATTTTGTTAAAAGCAACACCTGGTTTGAAAAGTTATTAAAGTAATTTTTCCCATGGTAAAATATATTTAAAAAAATAAACTCTTCATTTCATCATCTTCCATCAAACGTATAAGCTTGTTAAAGGGCGGGGCATACCTCAGGTATTTTCATTTATAAATGCAAGAGATTGAGTGTATCAATCTTTTTGCACTTAAATGCTGGTGGTAGTAAGGCCCTTTCAGCTAAGTCTCCATCAAGCCCAACATTAGTGAGCTAAAGAAACAAACAAAAATTTTGCTTGCATATAACTTTTTCATAATCCTGAATTGAAAAAAAATCCTCTCTGCTTAGAAAAAAACTCCTATTTAACTGCTGTCATTAAAAAAGTATACCTCACCTCCATGTTGTTTTAATTTTACTCAGTAATTCTGAATGCAAAGGATTTAAACACTCACTAAAATTACTGTGGCATGCCATCAGACTCTTAACGTTCATAAATTGTGCTAGTCCCCCTTTAAATAAGGAAGCAATAGTTTAGAGCTAGAGCTAATGGTTGGTTATCTTGGTGTTAAAGGTCTATTTCCACCAGATTTTCTTTATTCTATTTTGCAAATGACTGACAGTGCTCATGATGTGATCCTGAAAAACCGCTTGGTGTTATTACCAAAAGCTATATAGTCTGTGTGAAAACTCTCCATGCTCATGCAGTGATTTGCATCGTTGGGGGGACCATGGTCTGCCCGGCAGTGGTCTTGGGCCCAGCCACGAAGGCGCAGCTGTGCAGCCTGGGGTCTTCAGTACTCCACCGAGCTCACTATTGCCATTGGTTCATCAAACGTTGCCAACCTTATCTGCTTTGGGGTAGGGATGGAGAGAATTTCCCCAGTGTCAGTTGGTGAGTGAATACCATTGTCTATTATGTTTGAAACTTCCTCCTCGTGATCCTCATACAGTGTGTTGATGTGCAGCAAAGGGTGGGCTGGGTTGCAGTTCAGTGCAGGTGTTGGCTCTGGCTTGACTTGGTTCAAAGTCATACTCGTTGCAGCAGTGGTTGTGGCTATATGGTTGTGGTTACATGTGACAAAAGTCCCGGCAGCAGGCACAGTTCTGCACGTCTCAGATGAGTATAGGATCTCTTTTGCAGGATGAGGGGTGTCTAAAAGAAAACAAAACAACCAGTTAAAAGACAGGTAGTCTTTCACCCTTCTGGTCCATCAGAGAGGAGTGTCCTGAACCAATAAAAGCCATTGGCAGTATTGCCACTGATTTCTGTGGGAGCAGGAGTGGACCCAAAAATGAATTTTCCCAGGACCCTTTGAGAAATCCAACAGGACTGTTTCAAAACAACAGGGTTGTAAGCTCAGGGAAACAGGGCAAACAACAAATGGGTTTTGTAAATCTCGCTCTTTTTTCGGCATGCTCATGCTTCCTTACAAATGGTAGTTTCGTAAAATGAACAAAAAACAACTGAAAAGTATCTTTTATTCTCTACAGTCTGGCAGGTGTCTTATAAATGTTATGATTTAATGTTTTGACAAATGTTATGAATGCTGAAATCCACAGGATGGAATACAAAAAAGCACTGATATTGTCAATGGGAAAAAATAGTGGTTACACATTGTAAGCCACTTGTCTTTAGAAAGAACTCAGCAATTTGACATTAACTGATGTCTCTTTCCAGATATTTTAAGTCTACCTTACCTGATGGACTGCAATGTAGGTCTAACTCAAAAGCAAAGCTGAAAATTTTTAATGGGAATGGGGAGTAACAGAGCCCCAAAACTACAGTAATTGTTTTTTGCCCTTAAAATATTCAAGCACTAATTTAGATGAAAGTAATTGAGACCAGAAACCCCCAGTAGTTTTGAGGAGTTGGTATCAGAACAGGTGACTGGATAAGGAATGCTGTAGAATAGCTCACATGCACACTGGGGAGCTGGAGGGCTCTAAGGAGCGTAAGGATTTGGAAGTGACAGAAACTTTTATACCTCAAATCACTTCTTTGCTGGGCAGTGGGGTGACGGTAGCTGTCAGTCTGTCGAAGCCCAGAGGGAGGTCTTAGCTTGTAATGAGATGAGAGCCATTGCTTTAAGTACGTACAAATCTTTCTGTAACTTCAACTGCATAGTGCTTCTTTCTTACGTCAGTAGCTTACAAAAATAAATAAGAAGACATCTATCTATCTGTCTATCAGTTTATCTACCGATCTACCACTTTTCTTAGTGCTCACATGGCTTTCCCCATCATTCTAGCACCTAACAATTATTGATACATTTGAAACACTCCTTTCAGGTTAGAAAGGAACAGGATTTCCAAGACACACACATGGAACTGAGGCACAGAGAGAGCATCTCCTTTGAGGCCACACAGGAAAGGAACGGCAGAATTCCTGGACCTCTGACCAGCACCCACACTTCAGACCATCCACACAAGCAATTTACAATGTCTTTTGAGTTAACAACAATATCAGTTATCTGAGTTGTGATTTCCTAGGTGACAAACACATGCCAACCCCTAAGAATTGGCACTTAAAGAGATTTTTTTCTACAGGCAGCTTTAACTGCCATTAGCAGAGTGTCTCCCACACTCCTAAGTGGCTATTACTGGTCAGAGTAATGGTCACCCACCATGGTATTTTCCATGTGATTTGAAAATAAGGCAGGTTTGAAATGTGCCAGGTGCTGGTGGAGCAGGAATGGGCATCATGGAGGCCAAACCCTCCTCATTTCCTGGGCAAGGCATGACCACATTCATAATTGTGAAAATCTGCTTACATTTGAAAAATTACCTGCACTAACAGCCAGTAGGCTGTTTTGTACAGCTCTACCTGTAATAATCTTTACACTCCATACAGCTGTTAAAGAGAGAGAACCCCTATTTCTGAGGCCTGCAAGCCCTAAGATCGTTAGCTATCCCATAATCTAGCAAGGTATGTCAAACAGTTCAGATAAGCTTTGAGTTCCTGAAGATCGCTATGCAAATTATGGTCTGTGGAGGTGGTATGGGCATTACAGCATACTGTACCTTTGAGAGAGGAGGTAACGTGTACTACGACATTCTCTTCCTGGTTTAAAAATCCACCCTCTTGGCTTTTAGACGTAGGCATTGAGGGGATGGCTTGAATCTCTGGCTTGGGTTTTTTGCTACTAAGTATATATGGATGAACATCCAAGGAAAAGTGTCGTGTGTGTTTTTTTTCACTGCTTGTGCTTGGGATGGCATTTGGCTCGGTTTTATGAGCGGACGATTGCTGTGAGGTTTTTGCAGCGGACTCTAACAAAGGAGCTATAAGGCTGTCCGTTGCTGTTTTTCTCCGCACAGGCTTCGGTTTTTCAGGTTTATGGTTTTCAACCTTCATAATGGCTAACTGTTCCTTGAATGGCTGAGGAAGGGGATTGGTAGTCGGGATCCATTTCATCTTCTTCCTTGGTCTCTTAATGATGAGCTGCTCATTAGCATCAATGTCTGCTGGATCAACGCTTGGGTCTATCGTTTGGATCCCTGAATCACGCATGGTTGGAGTGGCATCATGGTTGGACTGGGCCAACGCTGCAAGCAGCTGGCGTACCACATTGTCATACATCAGATCGCTTTCATTTGTAATAAAATCCAGACGGTTCAATGATTTTATGTGGTCCCGATTTTCATTACAAAACATGGCCAAAATATTGATGTCACAAAACTGGGATTTCTGCCACTGTTTCTTGGTCTTTATTCCAACTTTGTTCAGTTTATCAAATATGAAGTTGGACTTGCGAAATATGAAGAGGTGAATTAAGTTGATGAGGATTATCAAGTTCATAAAGCAGAGGAGAACGATATCTACACCAGCAATAATCCGCTGGAGCTGGACAGATGGCAGTTTACAGTTCACTCTGATGTGCAATTTGGAGCTGCTTGTTTTGTCTGGAGGCTCTCCTAATGCACATGTAAATTCATTTTGCTTCTGTGTAGCATAGTAGGTGGATAAGTACGTAATCGGTATGATGCTTAAAAAGATGATGAACAGATGTCTTGCAAGATAAAGTTTAGCTAAAAAGTTACTTCGTCCTCTTCTTTCCAGGTATTTCTCAAACAAGTTCTGTTCAGGGCTTTTTTCCTTCTCTGCATTCTCAATGATTTCTCTCTTCTCTCTCTCGGTGATGCCCGGGCCTTTGGACTGAATCTGTTTCTCTATTTTTGGTGCCCGCCCTTCAGCTGCACGGTGGTAGCAGTTATCGATCTCCTGAAGCAAAAAATTAAGCTCTGAAGTCAGTCGGGTGGAGGCCAGAAATTCCCAGCCCAGAGCTGGAATGTACATTATCCCAGCAAAAGCCAGCAGTGCATAAGGTAGGAACTTATGCTCAAACAAGGAGGGCCAGTGGCTGGCATCAACTCCTGGCAAGGCATCTTTTAATTCTGTCCAACAATATCCTCTGGCATACAAGGCTTGATCGCGGGTGAAGTTGTGTGGTGTGTAACAGTATATTGGCTCCTCTGTATAACAGAGAGAAAAGTCACTGCTGTGCATTTAACCTACAAAAGGAGCTCTGGAAAATAAACATTTCAAATTATATCAATTCTATTTTACTGAATCTTTACACGACCGTTAAGCCCTCCATGTCTATTGGACAATTCAACCTGCACACATCTTCACAAGCCCGCAGGCAAAACTATTTACCTGGAAGTTTTAGAATGAATCTGAGCAAGAAATGTCAGCAAGAAATACATATTTGGGTTTATTTACCTCTCTGAAAACAATATCTTAAGCACCTGTAGCCTAAGCTCTGAAAAGCTAAAAGACCTGATACCTACTATACAGTGGCTGAGGATGTTACGTGCAAATGCTGAAAGGCTCATTAAGGTGAAATTTAATGTTCATCCCAGCTAAATAGTCTCCTAAATAGAAAAAAGTTAGATATAGCTGAAGGCAATGTTTTAAATCCTTATTAAGAAAGTCTACTCATTGAATATGGTAGAAAAAATTGAAACTTAAAGACATATCAACATTTAGGCAACTGTATCCCTCCCAGCTAACACTCTTGAGTTAAAGTGTGACTGACTAGAACAGAATCTGGTGTGTTAACTGTATTTATCACTATGAAAATTTAATTCTACATTTGAAACTGTAACATTGTTTTTTTACACAATGTGCAAATAAATGGTGGAACTTGCTCTCATACAGTATTACGGAATAAACAAATACTGTGGATCAAGAAAGCAATCAGACAAAGTAATGGAAGAAAAAGTATAGCAAAGATTATAAATACACAGATAGCGATGCAATTTTTCTCTTGGGACATGTTTAAGCCACAGGCTGCTGGAAGGTGGAAGGTTTTATCAAAGGAACTAACACCATATGCTTGTCTATTTTAACACTCCTTCCATTTGTTTTTTGCCATCATCAGAGACAGGATGTTGAGCTAAAAGGACTTGTCTTGACCCAGTAGATAAGTTATGGTCTTATAAAATTACATTTTTCTAGCAATACATGAAAGTAAGATAGAAAAACTTGTGAAAGCTAGAACAGTATTAATTGCCCAAAAAACTGACCATTATCAAAACACCCTTTTCAAAGAGGAAGACCATATTTTCATGTTTTGGCAGGTAGAACAAAGGGAACGTATTTTACAGGGTACTTTAAAAAACTTCCTAAAACTAGACCCATACGAAGAAGGCACGTTCTCTTGAATTGAGAATCACTCAAGAACACCAAACTTGCTTCAGTTTCGAATGTAGTCTACAATTCAGATTGATAACAGCTCACTGGAAGAGAGTGGTGGTACTGTTCTCTTAATAATACAAATCATGAAGAGAAATAATAAAATATTATATTATTTGATAACAATAAATAAAATACTAAAAATTAATAGGCAGGCAAACCCCCCTAATCCTTTTGGCTTAACAGAGGACTCCTTCCTTGACCAACTACTTTTCACATGTGAGCAAATCAAAAGCATTTACCAGTTCTTTGGTAAAATATTGAGGTGTAAACCTCTTCTGTGTCCTACAGAGACCTACATGCTGAGGACTGCACAATTTTTTTTTTTTTAAAAGTGATTCAGTGAGGATTCTTTTCTAAAAATACAACCAATTTAAACAGAGCTGATTGATAGAATAAATGATGCTACCCAAGACAGCATGTAAAGTGAGTAAGTCCTGCAAATTCTTGAAAATCCCTTTTGAAGGCTATTTTAAAATGATCTAACTTCAACCTCAGAGGAGAGCTTAAACCACTCTCATGTTACACAGCTTCCCATTTAGACTATTTTTGTGTATTCACAGCTACGTGTTACATGAAAAATGCTCACTGACTCTCTTGGTTTTGGTAATTACATACTCTCCCAACCCTACCCATGAAGCGATGCATAAAAAAAATTTCAACTCCTACTATCAACAAGTTAGTGTATGATTTCCCAGGAGACAAAGTAGATTCCTAAGTGAAAATGTTCCCATGGGGAAAAAAAGGCAAAGAAGTGTGGTGTGTTTCTCATAAGCATAAATATTTTGAATTGGGTGTCCCTAAGCTCAGTAGAACCTGCTAATACGAAACCTAGTTTAGTGACGTACATGGGTTAATTTCTTCTAGGTCTCAACACCACAAATACTTGGGAGGACAGGAACAAGTATTCATATAAATCATCCATAAGGATTATTTTCGGATTCATGTATCAGTTGCTACTACCAAACAAACTGTGAACAGTTCTCTTCACTGAGACCTGAATGCTAAGGTGACTTCTACCAAAATTGTATATATACAACAATAATCAAATATATATCTATTTTGTAAATTAAAAAAGGAAACAAACCAAAATGTCTTAACATTTATATTTATGTTGGACAGATCACTTAAAGACTAACTTTGCACTCTATCCATTGCCACAGCTTCAGTGAAAAAAAGACTGGAGAGCTTCACAACTCCAGAGCTTCATTAGAGGCTACTTCAAAAACAGGGCTGCCCAGTTCAGTAAAGAAAGTAAATGTAATTTTACAGGAATTTGTTTGCTTTTCCTCCGTTGAACACTTTTTTAGCTACTCACATTGCCTGGTAAGTTGTAAGAGATCTCTAATTTATTGGGATAGCTGGGTATGGTGTCCCATTCTTATTCAATGTTTTGTTATTTGTTGATGCTAGTCTAGTATTTTCTTTGCGTATTTGTTAAATTGGCATGATATTCATTATATGCCACACAAATCCTAAGACCCTTCAGATTAAGCTCTATCCTTACTGAAGTCAGTGGGATTTCTTATAACTGACTGAAGTGGGGGCAGTGAGGTTACAATGTAATTTTATTCAAATGGTATTTTCTAGTATGTTTGAGCCATACTCACTGTCAGTGAATACCTCTAATAGTGGTAAACTTACTCCACAGGGGAACTTAGCTTAACCTTGTCAGCATAGGATTTGATTCACAAAACACAGCATCAGCCTTAGGGAGCTCATTCATCTAGAAAATGGTCCAGACAATGCAGAAGAGAGGAAGACCCTTCCAGACAATGATTCAACTCAAAAAACTAATTTAGCTGTTGCCTGGGGGAGCCTGCCTCTCTTCATTGACAAGAGGCTGCCAAGCAAGATCGCCACTAGGTTTGAGTTAACTTTTGTCAATGTTACTTCTTAGGCGATGGCAGCATTTAACACCATGAAGGTGTTCGATCCCATCATAGTAGGGTATGGACCTGTTTCTCCTCTACTGCAATCTGTGTCAATCAGGAATAAATGAAAAAGAAAAGCATCATGTCGATAACTAGTCTTGTTTGTTATGAAAGATGGCAGTAATGTCTAGCTGAATCTCAACATGCAGATCTGATGAGGATGGGGGAGTAACAAGTTGTTCTCACACAGCTCACTCGAGCTGTGCAGGCCCTACTTAATGCAGTTTCAAGAAGGCACAGCAGATATATTTTTTTTATTTTACAATGTTCTCTTGATAGGTAAGTAGCATTAAAAAAAACGGCTGTAACAGTGTTAAAATCATAGCTCTGACATTGGATCATGCAACATAAAAAAAAAAGTATTTGCTTTTAACTTTCTATTCATAAATATAGAAAGTTTCCACTGATACTCTTATCTCACCCTGAAAATCCTCGAGCAGTTTAGGAAGTTTCTTTTTCATATAACTACTCCAGCCACCATGAAAGGAAGCTTTTTCCTCAAGATTCTGAGGTTTAATTGCATTTGGTGCAATTGCTCAATCGTGTAGGAAAAGACAATACAGTAAGATGCTGTAAAGAATTTTTTTTTTAAAAGCTTAGGGGACATTATTATGGCTGAGTGGATTGGTCATCTTCTTAATGTTGTCTAGGCTTAAGCCCATAAATATAATCTATCCCTCCACCCTCCTTGATAGCTACATTTTTGTGAGCCCAAGAGACAGAATTTCCTACCAAAAAACCCCTGAGAGTAAGGTAATCATCTCCAAAATAATCTTTTTTTTTTTCCAAACACCAATGAAAATGTGGTTCAGGGTGGATGTGTACCTGTGATTTGTACATGTGTGCATCTGAGGCAAAGGCCAAAAAAAAAAAAAGTAAGGTAACTAAGCTGCCATTGTTATTGGTGGCTGGAATACTAAACACTTCTGCATTAAATGTGATGGCTTACTGCAAGATTTTTAGTTCTGATGCTCGGAGTAAAATCTCATTAAGTTCAAAGTCTGAAGGTCTCCCCTCAGGTTCACCTATACAAATGTGTTAACTACATGCCAGAATACTAAGTTCAACATAGTTTCAGAAAACATCACTAGGAATACCTAAGAACAAATCCTGTCTTCAGTAATACTTTCTTACAGTCATTGTAATTCCCAGGAAACGTTCCTTTTGAATAATTTTTAAGAGACTAGGTAGCCCTGTGCTAATGCTCTGCAGAAATAATTACTACATCAGAAAAAAAGTCCTTGATGTTAATATATTATGAAGTATATTACTTTATCTTATACTGACTTGAGTATCAAGATGCACACTAAGAGGCTTAGCTTCCCTTTTTTCTACACTATTAGATGATCACAGGAGCACTACATCAGATGTTTTCAATGGCTGTACATAAATACATTTTAACCTGCTCACTATGCACACATGTACCTTCTAGAAGTCCACAAGACTATTCTCCTGGATAAGGTGTGAGAGACATCTCACTGAATTTTTTGGACATGCAAACAAGATTAAATCATCAACACAGAATTACTTAGTCAGTTGATTGTGTTATGCCACTTGAAAAATTAAAATCCCTTGGTAGCTACATTTTTTTGCATGTTCCATCAGTTTAAGTACTACTTAAATGAAGAAAAATGACTTGCAGGAAGTACTGTGGTACAAAAGGCATACTTTAGGGGAATGAGAGCGCATAGTTGCGAGAAGATTGCCAAGGTAGTGAGAGGGATAAAGGAAGGGGCTGTGCTCAAAAAACTCTTTAGAAAGATTCTAAACAGACAGTATGGAAAGAAGGAGCGAAGGCAAAGTATGGAAGCTAGGAGCTGCCAAGTCTGCTGCCTGTTAGTGAAGGCTCTGAGACATGCTTGTAGGCTTCCTGCAGGCAAAGGCTCCCCCCTCCTACTGTTCCCAGTCCAAGGTCAGCCACCTCCTTTCAGTGGTTCCCCAACCTCCATGTACTTTTAATATACATCCAAAAGCACTCTTCAAGTGGCCCTGAATGAAACACTGTTTGTCAGCCTGCAAGTGCTAGGCATGAAAATGTTAGATAAATAAATCTCCTGCTTAATTTCAACCAGGAGATACAACACTAAGTTCTGAAATTCCTCAAGCAAGGGGCTGGGGTGCTGAGGTTTGGGGTGGCAACCCCTGTAAAACTTCCCACTGCAAAAATGAATCTCAGATCTGGAAATGGAGTTACCAATGGAAAAATCTGCTAACTGCTTTTGTAGATCATCATTCCCTGAAGTTATACACCAATGCAGAATCATGGAAACACTGGAAGAAACCTCAGAAGTTACTTAGTCCCAGGTCCCACTCAAAGCAGGGTCAAGGCTGAGTTCAGACCAGCTTGATTAGGGCTTTGTCAGTCTGAAATCCATAAAGATGGAGACTACACAAGCTGCCTGCGCAACCTGCTCAAACGCTTGATTGTCCTCAAGGTGAAGTTTTTTTTCTTTAGGTCATGTCCAGCAAGAATGGCTAATTCATGCAGGAAAAATTTTTTTCATTTTTGAGAAATGGCCATTTCCAAAAATGAATACAATGGCCAGTTGCACTAAGAACATATTAGGTAAAATATGGCTGGAAGGCTACCATTGAAATACAAATGGCTAGAGCTCACGCCCCAGTATTGCATCTCAGTTGAAGGAAGAGATATCAGCAACACAGTTCACCGAGGAGGGTCTGTGTGTGCGTGTGTGCGCATGTGTGCACACGCATGTATGTGTACTTGCCTATCTATGAAAGAAAAACTTGCAAAAAAATGTGAACTGGTGCATGGTACACAGAAACAACACTGTCAAGAAACATGGTGAAGTTGTAGACGTATCACTCTCCATTACCTTTGCAAAATTAAGTTTTTACAAGTCTTCCTGGCAAAGTGAGTGAATTGCATCTAACACAAGCATTCACTTGCCCCTTCAAAATAAAGATAACAATGCTAATATCTTAGTATTCAACACTATAAAAAATTAGACCTGCTCCTAAAAAGACTTAAGTAGCTTCATTCATTGGGCAGTTCCTTTGAAGCCAATGAGATTACCCACAGTGCACAAAATTTGGCATGTGCATCTCTCTTTGTAGAACTGATGCTGTAGGAGGGTCAATTTCAAGTTTCTAAAATGTTATTATGAGCAAAAGTTATTTAAATAAACATGGCAAACACACAATACTTTTGGGAGACATTAAAAAGTAAGAAAGGAAAATATTAGTAATAAACAGTATATGCCCCTATATAAAAGGGCAAATTATGTTTCACACCTACCATATTCCCAGTGAAATAAAGTACATTCACCCAAAGCAAAATATAAACCATATAATAAATTGTATGTCTCCTGTGACCTCCAGCTTTTAGAATTTATTCTGGAAAAAGAAATTACACCTCATTAATCTTCCAACTGAATTGCATGATTTCAGCATTCTAGTGCAATAATTGAGTAATGCAGAAGGAATAGCACAATTTTCTAACAGCAGACAGAAAAAAAAGAAAAAAAGGAACCCAGTTTTCAGAAAATTCAAAAACGAAAAGAAGATGAAAATTCTTGTGCTTGCTACACCAAGACAAAGGTAAGCATGCCTCTTGTGCAAAAAAATTATTTGAGGAACTAGAAGTAAACATTCAGCCTGACCACCATGGCCCTACATTGGGTATAGGCAGCAGAAGTGGTGCCTAGGTGCTGCTAAACAGGGTGGACGACCCAGCTCCTGAACAAGTGCCTAAACCCTCACTCTGGAGACCTGAGTTAAGTATCAGGTAAGTATATTGATAAGTATACTTACTGAGTTAAACATACTACAGACTCACCCTGGGCCTAGTGCTTCCTAGCAACTCTTTCTGCCCTCTTGAAGAGGGCTGCTAAATCATCCTCACGCCGGTGCCAACCTGCCTATGAAGAAAAGCTGGCATTCCAGTCAAGTTCTCTGAAGCACTCCTTCTACAGTCCTCTCCACTTGACCCTAAGGAGACATTCAGTGTTTAGAAAGAATCTCTGAATCTCCCTGCCCATCAAATGCCAGAACACAAGTTTCTAACAGCCAAGATAAATGAGAAACTCCCTGAATTCAGCAATAAATGCCAGTATTCAACAAAGGTAGTCCTTATCATACTGCTCTCCTTACATTGTGTCACATACGTGTAAGAAATCAGACATACATGCCTCATTCATCTTGGGTACTAAAAGGATTGCACAAGAAAGCAGGTAGAAAACTGTTTATTTTGAGAAACATAAATAATTTATTTAATAGTTTTTCAGCAATTTTTAAATGGAAAAGAAATGTCCTTGATCCTCTTCTCTCTGGAAAAAAAGAACAAAAAACATTCATGTTACTGAGGTTGAAAACGTAGTCTAAGGAAATATTATCTAAACAGTATACAGGTTTTCCATCTCAGTCACACAGTCCACAAGGAATATGTAACTCTCTACTCTGAATGTGATTTTAACAAATGCTGGCTAATACCCAAATTAATTCACAGCCAAAAGAAAAATTCCCTTAATTTAACTGGTTTATTTCAACTACTTTATATAAAGGGTATTTAAAGGTTAGAAATTAGTACAGCATGAGGATGGATTCCCGAAATTACTTCTGTGTATCAACGGTAGTCATACAGTCCTATTTAACTCACCGAGTTTACTCATAAGAAAAGAAAACATTCATCAAACTACGCCTTAACTTAGCAAGCTAATTATTATGAATTATTACTTTTATCAAAACAAAAAGACAATACCTTTACCTTTCTTAGGGAATATTCTTTCCAAATCTGAATATAGGTTCCATGCCCATGAAGTCTTCCTAAGGTACAAATTTCTCCATGATCAACAAGGTAAGGTATAGCCTTTTTTGCCCACTCTCTGAAACCACTTGTCCTGTTTAAGAAAAAAATCTTGAAAAGAAAGTCCCTAAAGAAATGAGAAAGGAAACCACCGCTGCTAGTAAGTTTTACTGGCCTATACTTTATAAGGATTAGTTGTGATGGGTGAGATGTAGATAAGCAGTTTCAAAGACTGATAGGTAATGGGTTAAGGTAATGGGTTACCCACAGGGGTAACTGCAATGTAAAGGCAGCAGCAGCTTTCACCATATTTACAATTTGGGTCTTTTTTCCTTGCAGGACTGCATCCTGAACTGCAGAATCAATACATTAGTAATGCACTTTCCCAGTGTATATATAAGCTTACAGAACTATATTCCCTGTATATAGTAAACACTGGCTCTTCTAAAAGTAGCTGGTATGCTGAAGTTCACTTACCAGCAATCTGAGGCTTAAAGACTTGTAATGCCTGCCCAGGTTATTCAGCAGAGAAAGATACCTACTCCTACTTGGGTGGTATGTCAAAGTCTGTTGGAGAGGTTATTCCAGAAATGGCAACTGTTATGCAGAAGGTGCAGAAACACCTAAATGACATCCCTTAGGCTGCTCCTATAGAGGAATGTTTTCTCAATAATGAGCTATCATCCACCATGTGATGGCCATGCAGTATGGTGGTAACACCATTGGAAAGAGAGCTTATTTATAGTGACTGTACTGTTGAACATCACTAGAAGTATTTCTTCCTGTGCTCAAGAGAGCTCTGTGAGAACACAGAAAACACCTGGAAGGAAATTAGAATGCTTGTATTTGTACACAGAGGTATGTTTCTATATTATAATGTTGCTTTGTATTATGTTAAGGTTTGAGGGAAGGTTAGATCCAAATTTAAAAGAATGTATTCATCAAAATATAATTAATGAAATTCAGCCATGCAGACAGTCCTACAAAAGAGATCTGAATAATATTTACTTCTAAATTTAGCGCTTACATGAGGAGGTGAGTGGAATTTTGGTGATGTCCAGATCTTCTGCATAGGAGAAGAATTAGTGTGTGAAAAGAAGTGTTTTAATGTTTTCTGGCAATTCAAAATTCCCCTCTAAAGATGGAACCACAAAGCAATTACACAAGCACCCAGACACTGTGATAGTGTGGACTAGAGTAACACCTAAAGGAAACTGCAAGAAAATGGAAATGCCAAAGTGAAAATGATGAAAATCCAGTGAAACTGATGATACATAGACAAGGCTGGTTCCCTTAAGCCAATCACAAAATACAAACACAGGAAGCAACAAGAAACAGCAGGTTTCTTCTATTGATTATCGTTATCTAATGACTAGAAATGAAAAAGATGGCTTGTATTAAGTACCTCTTGGCATAAACACAGCACCCGGAAAACTTCACATTGAAAAAGAAGAAAAATGCCAATAGTTAGCTCATTAGGTAATTATGTTATTTTAATAACATAGTATTTAGGAGGCAGGGATGGCCAGTCTACTGCTTTTTGGAAAACTGGTTCCTCCATGTGCAGAGAAATTGGGTTTTGTAAAGTATCAGAACTGTTCTGACCTATCACAACAGAGCCAGGAGAATCAGCCTCCCAAAGCTCCCAGGGGATCCGCCATTTCCAGTGTGGAGGTCCCCTGCCCTCCTGAACAAGTCATGGATCCCACAGAAGACAAGGCACCTCAGCCTCAAAATGCTGAAATAATTATTTCAGCACATAACTAAAATGCTACAGAAATAGTCACTGAGCTCTAAGTTGCAAAAAAACCACACCACGCATCTCAGCATCTGCCTGCATCACTGCTCTGGTAACAGAATCTGCACAACAGGCATGGTGCCAGTAAAGAAAAGCAAACAAATACCCAAACCTTTCTATTATAATGATCTGCTGGTTTTCCCCAGTTCAAATGCAGAAGTATAATACAGCCCTGCAACAAAATCCCTGATGATGGAAATATCTGCACTGATTTCAGTGTTTTTCTTAGAATATATCCTATATCATGGGAAACAAAGGAAAACTCCACAAGAATCATGACAGTCTACTGTGCAATTATTCAGCTTTTGTAATTAAATGTGTATACCTACTGAAGTTGCCCACTGCAGTCATTTTTAATGCTGACAAAAGCTAAGGAACTCAGTGATGTGGATTCTTCTTGAAGAGTTTTACAGTTCTAAGAAACAGCACAAGCTTAGATTTCTTCTAGATCATGGATGCAAAAATTCTATCCAGTTTAGGGAGAAAAAAGCTTCAAAATACCTCAGAGTTCCTATTAAAAACAGTCTTGACCTTACGCTTATTTATTCACAAGGTTTCCTCTTGAGTAAGATGCATGAATTAAGTAGCTCTTAAACAAAAATATTTTTGGCCATCTGTTCAAATTGTTGAAGTTATCTGTACACATGTACTAAGCTAAATCTCAAGAACACTTTGGACCTCTTCAAATATGTGACACTTGGGAAGGTGAAAGGTTTAATAGTGCAAACAGGGTCATGAAATTTCATATGAAAAAAAGGTGATGTATGTGTGTCAATGAACTTTGAGAAATGGCATTAATGAAAGAAAAATAGCTGTAGCTGCTAGGAACTGCAGTGGAATGATTATACATGATGCTCATGCATTTCCTCAAGATTACCTTTCTATTTAACATTCAACTGTGTAACTTCACATCTTTTAATGACCAAAATGCACAGAAAGCCAGCTTGCACATCTTGTGCACACCTCGTGCTTGTGTGTGTGTGAACTGCTCTTACCCTTTGGGAAAGATTCCATCAGCAGTGCAAACACCCAGTGGCTAAAACCACAGCCAGCCTGTGGTTACTTGTACTATTTCAGTTCTTTTTAAACATACATGTTTAGAAAGCACTTAAACTCAAGTGGTACTGAGACTCTCCTTAAATTCTCTTATCACAGCTAATACCCCCTCAGAATCAATTTCTGCACTGGTGTCGTCATGTACATAAAACAATCTGGCCCTATGCTCTTAGCACTAACAATAATCACTTGGAAAAATGTCATCTTCACTTTCTTACCGTATGTGGCTTTAAGTGCATTTAAAGAGAAAAAATGGAGAAGCTCAAAAGCCATCTAACAGATAAATAACGTAAGTGAGCACATGTAAATATGCTGGCCACAACTTGAAACAAAAATACAAACTAGAAAAGTTGACCAGAAATACAAAATAAAACTCCATCTTATAATAGAGAAATCTTCAACATATACTGTTTCAAACATACTGTAGGGTGAAATGTATAAAAAGACATTGAACTCACGCATATACTGTACTACACAGTGAAGTAAGCATTGCTTATGCAAAATGATTACAAATCAGAAAAGAAAACATAAAAACTTGAACTGACCCTTCAGTCATTTAACTTACTGTCTCCTTCCATTACTTCCTCATGAGAATTTTCTAGCAGAAGGGTGGTAGAGGGCTGAGCTACGTAACTGCTAAGAGACATAGAAATACAGTATTTATGAGCAACTTTTTGGTATTTTGTAGGCACTGTTTTATAAACCTAGCAAAAAAATCAATGCCAAAGCTTGGCTTTTGACTAAAGTATAAAAATCAGCTGGATGACAGTTTTGCTTTATTTTACTGAAGTATTGGTATTTAACAGCTTCTGAGGGAAAAACAAACATGACTGCAATACAGAAAGAATAATTCACTGTGAATAGAAAGCATGAGGCAGTATACAAGAGGGATAAGACTTAGCAATCCCTGTAATTGACCACATCAGTCCTAAATCTTTTGAAAGTTTGGAAACCAAAGTATTTCAATGTTGTGAAGATAACTTATAACAGAAACAGCAATGTTCTCCTTTGGGGCCCACCGATCTCTGGTCCCTTTCACAGAGAACCTCCCAAAGACATTACTGATAGTGTTGCTTCTGAACACAGCACAACACTGAGCCGGAATATTTAAATCACTTAGTAAAAACATTAAACAATACAAACAAAACATGTAGCACACTGTGATAGCCAAGTATCTTTTCTTCTACTGGAATGTAGAACAGTGTCTTGGAAATTCAGCAAATGCCATGAGATGTTTCACTACAAAAGTCTGCCACTTGCTGCCAGTAGCATCGTTGCCATTCATGGAAGACAGAATACGGCACTTGCTGGTGAAGACCAGTGTTAAGTACCCAACAGCATCCAACTCATGGCTATGGTCTGTGTGTACTAGTTCCACGTCAAAAACAGGGAGGGTAGAGGAAAGGATGAAAATCACACAGAACACCAAACAGACCCACTTCAAACTGATAATGAATGTTGCAGTCTACTAATACTCTGCGGATTTTAGAAAAGAAGTGAAAATGGAAAGGCAGTGCATTAAGGGACCAATCCCTTTTTATCTAGATCCACACCTCCCCAGACTGACCATGCCTTGATAGGAGATACTGAAATATCATCACTAAAACCAACTGCTGAACATTGACACAGGCTGTAGCTGGACTAGAACGACGTATCTTAGAGCCTTACCTACTAACACTTAATTAAAGTTTGGTGGTTTACCATTTTTTCACTAAATATTAATCTAAGGTTAGTCTGCTTCAACATGAAAACACTTTAAACACTTGCTTTAAAAATAAATAGATAAATAAATAAATAAAAATAACCCCAAACCCTTTATTGTGGGAAAGGGAACAATCCAGCAGGCTCCAACACAGAAAAAATGAAAGGACAAAAGTGACAACCTATACTTACAGGCTTACAATTTGCTTCTCCACCAGCCAGTACCTAGTAGTCACCTATTCCTGCACTGGGACAGCACACTACTACCAAATCTGAACACTCCGTTTATATTGGTTGTATTTTACTTCTAGTTTGCACAGGAATAACCAACTGTTCAAGCTGCTATGGAATGACAAGTCAGGCCTCTGGATCTTCAAGTATGAGAAATCAAACCTCTAACGAGTCAAATACAAGCAGAGGCCTTTACAAAGCACTGCATATACATTTGCATGAGTGCTCCAGCAGATGCCTAAGGATATATAGGACATAAGGGGGGTCATGTCACTGTTCTGACAGAAATTCAAACACATTCATATTTAAATAAAAAAATTAATTGCTATCTTTAACACAGCAATTTCCAAACGAAAGCAGAGCAAACTGAAGTAAGTTCCCTTAGGACTACCAACTGCGTGCATTGTTATACTCAACAAGAACATTGCTATGGGAGGGGTTTCCTTTAGACTATGCTGCCTTCTCTAGGCACCTTCACCAGGGCTGAGAGCCCAGTGACTCCAGAAAACCAATTACACCTAAATACAGATCTATCTACTAGGTCGGAGAAACGAAACTCCAAAATTCTCCTTATTCTTTTCAAGGTCAACATACACTGGCCCCTAAATACAGGACATCCTGGTTTTATATGAAGTCTGCCCATGGGTGAGTTTTAGAAAGGGAAACAATATTCATTCTTCTCTTGTGGGTACTCATGTGGGCTTTCTTTGTGTGGGGTAGCTGACTATTGCTCCTAAATGACTTTAGGACGATCTCATGCCCAGTACAAATACTGCACGTGGATTTATTTTAATTAACTTTCTGGGGCATTCTTTCTGGAATCCCACTGGTTTGCTTGAAAAGCATTAAAGGATTAACTTTCTGGGGCGTTCTTTCTGGAATCCCACTGGTTTGCTTGAAAAGCATTAAAGGCGAATCGGGAGACTCAGAAATTATAATCTAAGAGGTTAGCTGAGTGACTTTCTATTCTCTTATGTATGCATTTCTTTGCAGAGAGGCCAGTGCAAGAACTGTATCTTACTTCAGCCATCAAAGTCAAGTCCTGTCGCCATTGAAATCAATAGTCAAACTCTTACTGACTCCTTCACAGCCTGAATGTAACTCTCAGGAGCACATTCTAGCAGCATGTACGTCCTACGCCTTGTCTCTGCAGAGGGCTCAACTTCACCCAAAATGCACTGCCATCTAGTAGTGAAGTTTGTAAACAAAATTTTACCTCCCAATAAATTTTGGTTATGTTACAGATTCATTTATAAGGCAAAAGTGAATCAAGGATGACAGCCCATTTTTTTTACATTGAGTCAGACTGTATGAATACTGTAAGCATCCTGAGCTGCACCAAAAGAACCATGGCAAGCAGGTTGAGGGAGGTGATTCTCCCACTCTGTTCCACTCTGGTGAGATACCACCTGGAGTATTGCGTCCAGCCCTGGGGCCTCCAACATAAGTTTGACATGGACCTGTTGGAGCAGGTCCAGAGGAGGGCCACGAAGATAATCAGAGGGATGGAACACCTCTCCTATGAAGAAAGGCTGAGAGAGTTGAGGTTGCTCAGCCTGAAGAAGAGAAGGCTCCGGGAAGACCTTACTGCAGCCTTTCACAACTTAAAGGGGGCTTGTAAGAAAGACGGAGAGAGACTTTTTGCCAGGGCCTGTAGGGACAGGACAAGCGGCAACAGGAAGAGGCTAGATTTAGATTGTATAGTAGGAAGAAATTTTTCACTATGAGGGTGGTGAGACACTGGCACAGGTTGCCCAGAGTAGTTGTGGATGCCCCATCCTGGAAGTGTTCAAGGCCAGGCCGGATGGGGCTTTGAGCAACCTGGTCTAGTGGGAGGTGTCCCTGCCCATGGAGGGGGGGTTGGAACTAGATGATCTTAAAAGGTCCTTTCCAACCCAAACCATTCTATGATTCTCTGATACATGTACAGAAGAAAAGCCCAATACCTAATTTGAAGTTGTTTGTAACACATTAAGTGTTCAGCTGGATTTTGATTTATTTAAAAAATCAGCATAGTATCTGCTAAACAATTAGGTCTTGCCTTTTATGCTACTAAACCAGAAAGTTGTGATTTAATTTCTCAAAAGTGATGTAAGGATCAGAACACTCCAATATGAGGACAAACAAATCACTTACATGAACAGCAAATGCATTAACAATGACTTTGCCCATGGCACTAAAACAACATAATTAACTAAATAACCTTATCTTTACCCGCAGGCAAACTACAGTATACAATATACTATACTACAGACATAATGATTTTTAAGGTTGTTAATTATCATCTTTTAAATAAACAACACACTCTGTCTTTGTCCTGTGTTGTGAGGCTGAACTCTGCTTTTGTACATGTTTCACTGCAGCCTCTGGCCCCAGAAGGCTTAGCACCGCCTGGGATGCCCAGGCTTCCTGGGACAAGGGGGTGCCTTCTGCACACCCCCATGGCAGGACGCCCACACTGCTCGGCCAAGCAGCTCTCACTACACTTGTTGCACTGGGCTGTACAGTTGCTCTTGACTATGCTTGATCCCATGCACATAAACTCAAAGGTAGATCAAAAAAGTACATAGGCTTTTATCTCCTCTATGCACTAATCATACAGACCCTTCCAATCCACAGCAAAAAGTTTTGTGAGAAATCACTGCTTATGATCACTACACTTCTACGTCTGAAGCGCATACACCACTGTTTCAAGAGCTTTACCAACACTGATTAAATAAGATGGGATAGACCCCAGAAAAGGGGGTTGTTGTCAGTTTAGTGACACGATGGTAGCTTTCCATGGCTTGCACTCGATACCATTAACAGAAGTAGGAATAATGAAAAGCATCAGTTTTTATTTCCTATTCTGAAGCAATAAATGATGCACAGAAGGGCCCAAAGCAAAGTTTGGGAACCTACTATGATATTGACAACCAAAAGGGCAGCAGGAACCTTACTCAAAGTAAGTCAGCAAAGTTTGCACTTTTCATATGCATTACTTAACTTGCACACAGGGAGTAGCATCCAAAGTAAGCAAGCAAAGATGGATTTTTTAAAGATCAATGGCAGCGCATCGGTGAAACATAACACAAACTGCAGAATCAGTAATAAGCATGTATCCAGCTGGACTGTTGTTATTACCACCATCAGTGTCTCTGGACAAGCTTGACTTAGTAAAGATGTCTGTGTACACACTGTTTTGGTAACAGAATAACACCTGATTCAGGTCACATTAAAATTAAAAAGAGTTTTGCTTCTGAACTCTGTGGAGCTCTACAACTCCACTCCAAAAAGGAATCTATTTAGTTTCAGCAGACCCTTACAGTGTTTCTGTTACATTCCCTTGTATCTTTAATTTTTTTCCTTTTCCTCATACTATTTTTCTAACTGCAGACCATCTGAACAAACACATGACATCATATGACAGAAGAGTGTTGTCCCGCATTTTTCCAAAGATGTAAGTTTTCTGTGTTGCCTTGTAAGCTTTGTCGTGGCAGGACACAATAGGTTACTGCCCTGTATCTTACTGGGTCAAATGAGCATACATGGTCTGTAAGCAGACACAAATGATACTGCTTTTGTTACTTCCAAAAAACAAATTTGGAACACAACCATCAGCCTGGAGAATAGTCTTCCACGGCATAAAATAATCTCAAATGCAGAAATTCAGCAGACCCCGTCTCTTCCACATATTTGCATGGATCACAGTTCAGACTTGCAGAGGGACAATCACTGTATTAATGTGAGTCTCTTACACTTGAGGCTTCCTCCGCAATCCGCAGTCTCGGAGGATTTGTTCATATAGAACAAGTTACTGCTGTCTGCACAAGCAGTGAGTCATCAAAGGACTTCTGCTGGGAAACTTGCACAATGTAAAGAACAGACGTGAAGGGGCATGACCTTTCCTGCACCCAAGGTTATCTTTAGGCCTACTGAGGTTCAAACCTGTACACCTCAAACAGTATGAGGGCACATATATAGGTATGCAGTCCTGTGAGCTTCTGTAGGATTGCCTTTTTATTAGTTTACTTCTCTAAAACCAAATAGAGGAAAGGATCCCCAAACTTTTGCGTTCTACAGAGGATCACCAAAGGTGACCTTGAATCCCGCCTCTCAGTCACTATAAAGAGATGGTTTTCAGATGTTTAGCAAGCTTGGCATGCCCTGAAAATATGGTCTCTTTGACATACCTCCAGATGACCATCCAAAAAATGTGGCTCTTACCATTAACTGTGGGTGAAGATCATGAGCTATATAACTGTCCGTTTAAAAACTGAGGTAGATTGAAAAAGTTTTAACTATAATTAAGAAAAATCTCAAGACTCCATTCTTCTAGGTAATTTAACTTTCTCTCATAATGAAAACAAGTATTAAGGATACGTAAGTGTTGGAAGTCAATCCCAAAGCAGCGTGCAAAGCATGAGCCTGATTGTTTAGCCTGATTGAATACAGTCGATTCCCACTAACCTCGCAAGCTACAGACTGCCAGGTCAGTCCTGTATATTAAAGCACTAATAATTTTACATGGATCTTCAGCACGGAGCTTGAGGGGACCTTAAAAGCAGTCATGCACTGTCAGCTACACTCATCAAGCCTGTACTTCAGAAAATAACACAATGTTTACATACGCGCTGATGGCCTGAAAGGTGTTGTAACAGTTTACTGGATCAGTAATTTTCAAGGCTCATCAAAATTTGACCTTCCTAGACTGGAAGGACCCTGCACTGGCAGTGATGGGCAACCAAACCCAGCTTTTTGAATTGTTACCGGCTGTATGCAAGATGTAGGCCCTCAACAGCAAGAGACAGCCGTGATTTCCACTATCACAATATGGCAAAGCAGGGTGTGCACGTGTCTACACATAGTCTACCAGTCTCCATGAAAGCACCTGCCTCTCCCTAGCAGGACAGTTAAACACTCATGTTGTTGACACCTGAACCAACGTCAGGACAAATGCTTGAAGCCAGCCAGGGTCCAGCTCAGGACCTGCCCAGGATCCACCTGAAGGACCATAAAGCCGCTCCCCGTGTCACCCACACTAGCTCTCAGCTGCTGCAGGGCAGCGGACAACTCCCCCCCGCACCCCTGCTCCCCACAGGCCCTGCCACCCGGGACCGCTCACTGAGATGGGGCGGTGGGGGCACCTGGGGTGACCTCCCCACCGACGGGGAAAAGCGCTTTCCCCCCCCAGCCCCGGCCGAGGGGAGAGGCAACAGCCGCCCCCTCAGCGATGGCGGCCGTTAGGGAGGGGCCGCCGCCGCGAGGCCTCGGCCGCGCCCGCCAAGGCGCGAAGGCGGGAGATGGCGGCTGCCCCCCCTCAGCGCCCGTCCCGCCGCGCCCGCCCTCCCCGCCGCCCTTACCGGCGAAGTTCTTGGTGAAGACGAGGGTGACGAGGAGGATGGGGATGAGGACGGTGCCGATGGTGACCACGCGGTCGAAGGGCAGCTCCAGCTTCAGCTGGAGGAGCAGAGCCGCCAGCGCGCCCGCCTTGTCATCCTGCTGCCCCGGCAGGATGAGCTCCTTCAGCTTCTCGCCCGCCAGCAGCGCGGTGGCCATGTCGGGGTGGTTATCGATGATGTGTTGCATAAGCGGCGGCGGCGGGCGGCCTCAACGCCGCCGGGCCTCCCCGGGGACGGGCGGCGCGCTGCGGCGGGCTGGCTGCGGGGCGGCGCCCGCCCGGCCTGCGGGGGGACAACACCGACAGTGGTAACGGCGGGGCCGCGGCACGGCTCCGCTGCCGCAGCGGCACCATGTTTGGGGCCGGCGGGACGCTGCCCGCCACCCCCCCACACCACCCCCCACAAAGCCTCCCGCCGGGGCCCTGAGCTGAGCCCCCCCGCCAACAGCCCGGCGGGGGGCATACCCCCACCCCCCACAGCCCTGGGGAGAGCGGTGCAAAGGGGGTTCGGGATAGCGATGCAGCCCAGCGGAACGGCAGCGGTAGCAGCGCGGGACACGGCAGCCTCCCGCTGCCCAGAGCCGCGCAGAGAAATGTGGCGAGAGGCGGGCAACGAGGAGGGCTGCCCGGCTGACAGCTAAATGCAATTAAAAGGCTGCCTGCGCTCTGCGGTTCGTGCTGTACAATAGCGGCGAAGCAGCCATGCCACAAGACAGACTGCTCTTAAAGTGCTGCAGACAAGGGAAGAGGGCATTTACCTGGCAACTTCGGTTCCCTCGGTCCCCAGGGGATGGTGAGCAAAACCGATGACTGGTAAATAACAGCGGAAGCCGCAAATAAACTTACACTGGACCTTCCTGCCGGCAAAAAAAGGTGTCCCCCCCGCGCCTCCACAAGGAATAAAATCGCTCCGAATTCGGGGCGGGAGGCGAACGATGTGTTGATGCTCGTTATTGCGGCGGGTGGCCGGCGCTCGCATGGAAGTGCCCGCCTGCACCAAGCAGCGGTAACGTGCAGAGCAGTTCAAGAAGGGGCTGGCAGCAGCCACGGGGAGGAGGAGGAGGAGGCGAGAGCAGCACCGGAATGAACTGCGGGAACGCAGAGGTCCTTTAAGGTTTCAAAGCGAAGAGCTGGGAGCCTGCTGAGCTGGGAGCGGCCGCGGGCAGCCGGTCCGGGCACGGCACATGCGAGGCTGCAGCGCGCAACACGTTGCGGTTGCGGCGGCAGCGGCNGGGAGCGGGGCCGGGAGGGCGCGGGGGGGCGCGGAGGTGGGGAGGGCCCGGAGGGGACCCGGCGGCAGCGGGGGGACGGGTGACCCCGGCAGGAGGAGGCCCGCGCTCCCCTCCCCTCTCCTTCCCGCAGGCCGCCCCGCAGCGCGCACAGGGGAGCCCAGGGCCGGCGGCGCCGCCCGCAGCCCGGTGGCTTGTGAGAAAGCCGTGAGGGAAAGGGAGACCCTCACCCAAGCGGGCTGTGCCCTGGAGGTCTTGAACCGGCGGGCACGCCAGGGTTTAGGTGCTCCCATTAGACACCCTTCCAGCCGCTTGCTTCTCAAAGCTCACACGGGGTTAGTCACGCCTGATAAAACAGGCTGAGGGGTAGAGAGCTTGCCAGAAATGCAGCGGGCGGCTTTCAGCTTGCCTCAGCCTAATGGGGTTCAGGCCTGTGTCTTCACAGAGGTGGCCAGACCTTGCTGTCCATCTCTGGAAACTGGCTGGGGACAAGTCATACATTACGGCTCTACGGGCAAAACTGGACCACACAGCGTCAAAGGAGGACATCATAGCCAGCAGCTATGGCATTCGGAGAAAAGCTCCAGGTCACAGTTCCTCCTTCTCTAGTTGTTTATGGATTTTATATTTAGCAGTTCGTAGATGAAAACCAGAGATATGCTTAAACCCATATTGCTGACATTTCTCTCAAAGATTTGCAGTTGTCATCTGCAATGCAGCATGAGTAAAGCAGAGATTTTTATCTTTGCCTTGAAATTTCCCTTTCCCCAGTCACTGTGAATAATATGATGGTCCTGCTTGTTATTAAAGTTTAAATATTGGGTGCAGGCTTTAAATGATATTTCTTGGCAGGGGTCCTTCCATCCAGGCAGGGATGTAATGAGCAAGGCAAGAGCGCTGTCCTGATGACGACCGCCTGGATGAAGGATCATAGAATCATGGAATCATAGAATCATAGAGTGGTTTGGGCTGGAAGGGATCTTAAAGATCATCTAGTTCCCACCCCCCTGCCATGGGCAGAGACACCTCCCACTAGACCAGGTTGCTCAAAGACCCATCCAAACTGGCCTTGAACACTTTCAGGGATGGGGCCTCCACAACTTCTCTGAGGAACCTGTTCCAGTGTTTCAGCACCTTCACGTAATGAATTTCTTCCTTATGCCCAATCTAAATCTACCCTCTTTCAGTTTGAAACCATTACCCGTCATCCTATCACTACATGCCCTTGTAAAAAGTTCCTCTTCAGGAAGAAGGAGAGGCCCCATGTAGGCCCCTTCAGACACTGGAAGGCTGCTATAACGTGACCTCTTCTCCAGGTTGAATGACCCCAACTGTCTCAACCTGTCTTCATAAGAGAGGTTCTCCAGCCCTCTTATCTTCGTGGCCCTCATCTGGACCCACTCCAACAGGTCCATGTCCTGCTTGTACTGAGGACTCTGGAGCTGGATGCAGTACTCCAGGTGGGGTCTCAGAAGAGTGGAATAAAGGGGCAGAATCACCTCCCTTGACCTGCTGGCCACGCTTCTTTTGATGCAGCCCAGGGTATGGTTGGCCTTCTGGGCTGCAAGCACGTATTGCCGGCTCATGTTGAGCTTCTCATCAACCAATACCCCCAAGTCCTTCTCCTCAGGGCTGCTCTCAATCCATTCTCCGCCCAGCCTGTATTTGTGCTTGGAGGCAGGCAGACACAAAGCTGTCTTTGCCACATGCTCTTGAAGAGCACTGAGGGTGAGAAGGCAGGAGAGCCTAAATATGAAGCTGTCACCATTGCTTGTTTCATTTTCCCTGCTCCTCACCCTCCGTAGGCTCTGGGGCTCTCTTGGTCCTCTGTAAGGACCAAAACGCAGTATCTGCCTCATGGGCAGAAGACAGGGAGGAGAGGTACCATCTTCTAGTTTCTTTGTCCAGGTACAGTGGATACTTGTGATGTAGTGCAGCAGAGAATTTGTGGTCACCAGCTGTACCCCAGGCAGGGCATGTAGGAGGCAGAGCAGCAAGGAGCCTGCCATAGCTGTATTTGGGCTATGTGTGTATTTTATCAGCCCCTAACATACAGGCTCTCCATTCTAACAACAAAAAACTGAAACTTCTTATGCACTTGATGTTGCTGTTGCCAGAGGGATGATATTGAACAAGATGGACTGATAGCCTGAGGCAGTACAGCTCATTTTCTGCAAAACTTGTGCTCAAACTTTCAACATCATAATCGTTTCACCATGCTTTTCTCTGCTGTTGACAATCTTGTCCTGCTCATTGAGAATGTTGCTGAAAGACCATTTTCCTAATCCTCACTTTGTCATCTCCTTTTTGAATCCTCTCTTTTGCCCGTCCAGTTACTTAATTCAAAACAAGCTGCTTGCTTTTTCTTTTCAGAGGATTCCTGTGGTATTCCTTCTATATTCCCCTGCCTAAGCCCTTACGACTTGTCTGCTATCTAGATCCTGACTCTAGGTGCTTCCTCATGTTTTCCCATGAGGAAATAGTGCCAGCCTCTAGTAACCATTTCCGAGAAACCTCGGTGTTAATATCTACAAACTTTATGAACATAGGAGGAGCCATCCTGTGTCCATCTAGTCCTGTATTAGATCCCCAAGTGCGGCTGAAACTGGATGATTAAGGAAGCGCAAAAAATGAGGCAACCTGTGTTGATGCCTTTTCCCTAACTCTGTCCCGGCTTCCACCTATGTTCAGGGAGTTTCCTGAGCTTGTGGTGGTGTAAATAACCCCCAAAAAGTCTCCTCTCAGAGTATTTTTTCTGGTCTCCCCTTGGGACTGTGCAAATTTCAGGCATCCACAGCCTCTTTTGTTAAAGAATTCCACAGGCTTACAACCTGTTGTATCAAAACCACCTTGATCTGTTGCAAACATGGTTTAATTTGATGGGCCGTAGTTATGGGAAGGTATTTGGATCAATCCCTAACTATCTTTTCCATGACACATATGCTTTTGTAGGCATCTATTATATCTTCCCCTTAAATTATATCTAGTTCCACATTTAATATGCAAGGAGTCCTACTGGCATAGAAAAATAACCATAAAACAGACACTCCGTTTTTAAAATAAGTATGACATCCATGAATAATTTAAATTTCTCTTTTGAAGGTTGCTTCATTATAATACCATTATTTGATTTAATCATATTGATTTTGTAATCTTGCTTGGCCAGATTATGTCTGTATAGCAAGCCAAAGAGACAGTCAAGATGGAACAGTACTGTCAAACCAAAACATGTGGGTAAACAGAAACCTGTAGTAGGGCAGAGACTGGGACACGGAAAATTACTGTCATAATTTATAGACAAACACCATAGCCAAGTTTCTCAGCAATAACACGCTGGCATGTATGCTGCTGGATAATCTAGACAATAATCAGGCTGTGATAATAATCCTGTGCTAATAAATATTTCACAAGCTGCTGGTAGGGTCAAAAATTGATTTACAGATCAAAGTGGAAAGCCGTGTGAATGAATTCTAATTAATTCTAACAGAAGATCAAAAAAGGAGTATTATTTTTAGACAGTTTGAATAAATCATTTGGTGTTATCATATAGAATATATTGATCCTTGAAGGTAAAAGAGTGGCTTTTTAAAATATTGTTTTCTGAAGTTCTGAAAGTTCAGAAATTTAAAAGCAAATGAGTAAAAGTGAGGGACTGATTGCAAATTCTGGCAGGGAGAAGTGTAGCCTCCAGAATTTGCCTTCTAAGCAGAGGGTACACTACCCCTAGATGCAGAGTGAGATTTATCTATTCAAACGTGAAGGCATCTGAGCTAGATATTGCAGAGTACTATTCCTGAATCATGTGGGAGGAGAAATAAGTAAATGTAATGGTGCAGTTCATGTGACCAAATGCAGATGTCCTCTTCAAAATGAGATGAATCATTTCCACATTGTAGGTGTCCAGAGTTTACACATGAATCCCACTCACTGTCTCTTATATTACAGCTTGTCCCAGCTTAGCCATTTCCCCAAGGGCGACTGCATGCTGTCCTTGTCAGTTCCTAGTCATTTGGGAATTGCTGCCTTTTAATCTGGTGGTTTTAACATCGGTCGTGCTGCTGTGAATCCTTCATAGAATAGAATCATAGAATGGTTTAGGTTGGAAGAGGACCTTAAAGATATCTAGTTCCAACCCCCCTGCCATGGGCAGGGACACCTTCCACACTTTCATGCAGTTCTCCAGGGCGTCTTTATGGAAAGGATGCAGCTTCACTGATAGCATCATCAAGGTGAAGGACTGGGAAGCAGCTGTGGGGTGTTTCTTGCCTTCAGCCAAGGCTGTGACTCTAATCCACATAGCCTTTACTCCACCAGCCCACCTTGGGCATTGCATCACTCGCTGAGCAGTGGTGTGGGGGCAGTGTGTGACCCTCGCACAGACCAGCTACTCTCATGGTTGCATGGATGCTCTCGCTGGGCCGGGTTTGCAGTTAGTGCTGCCACAGCTCTGCAGATACTGATGTCTGTCTGCGTGAGCAGCAGCCTTCCCTTTGGTGAGAGCAGTCATGCCTTTGCAGATGCACCCAGTGAGACGAGACTGTGTAGGGCTGGCAATGGGATCTGGCAGATGGCAGCGAGCTGTGTCTGTGGGGCTTAGCACTGGGGTGAGGGTTTTGGCAGTACAGTGAAGTGAGATGCCAGATGACAGTGAAAAGCAGCAACTGGCAGTGCAGCCTGGCTGCGGCTGCTGGCACCGAGATGAGGCTTTGGCAGTAAGAGGAGGCTCTGTGCTTCCTGTCAATAAAAAGTGACTCTTAACAGTAAGATGTCATACTGTAGCTGACACTGGTGAAGTATTTTTTGCAGCAATGCATGTTTCCTTGCTAATGGATCTCTTCTAGGATTGTTTATGTCTCTTGTCCTCCCAGTCCTGCAGTTCCCTGGGGAATCCTATTCAAGTGGACCTTAAAAGTTTCTGCTCACTGTGCTGTATATTATTTGTCAAGTAGAAGTGAGCGATCAAAAGCAAATTTTGCTCCCTTTCACTCAGATGAAGTGATTGCATGAATAGATGTATGAAGAGGTTATACAACCAGCCTCATTAAAATGCTTGGCGAAGGAGTACTGATCCCCGGTCCCCTTCCCTTTCCTGTCTACTGAGTGTTGGTAACATGTTCAAGTTAAAGAGGCTTGTGCAGGTGGCAGGAGATGGTGCTGGCCCTGCAGGCCTGGCCAGTGACAGCAGGGTGCTGAGCTGGCTGGCCACTCGCTCGCCCTCCTGCTGCTTCTACTTCAGCTTCTCTCTGCTGTGCAAAGGAAGGAAGAGATTGCTGCAGGAAGACATGATCTGGCGTGGGCTCTTTCCCACTGCTGTCGTCTGCCACCACGTCAGCAGTGCAGGCTGTAGGAAACTGATTTCTGCCTTCCTCTTCACATTTTTTTTCTTCCTTGTGTCCTCTTGTGCTAAAAAAGGCCTTGAAGTAGCAAGACATTCCCTTAGTGGCTTCTGCACTGTCTGCTTGCCATGTATGGGGATGCACTTCTATGGAAGCACTGGCATGTGCAGGGCCATACCGTGAGTAAGAGGTCCTGCTCAAACACTGGGCTTCAAAGCAGCGAACGCCTGCCATGGGAACCAGGAGGGCGACTGAAACTTCAAGGGCAAAGAGACTGTGTGAGCACAAAATGGGTTATTCTGTTGCTCTGGTATGCAAGCTGTCCCTGCGTAAAACAAGAAACTGCTTGGCTTAATTAGAGCTAGGAAGGAAGTCAAGGCTAAAGTCAGATAAGATAGTTCTGTGCTATAGATGAAATGTAACCAACTTGAACAAAAGGGGCTGAAGGGTGTCTTGGGACTATCTACATACCAGTATGAGTAATACCATATTGAATCAAAACTGCCTACATAAGTGTTAGAAACACCAAATTTGGGTGTGGATGTGGCAGAATTGGGACCAATGAAGAAAAAATAATTAGGGGCAGGTCATTAAATAGGTCCCGTTTGTCTGAGAGGAGTCTAGGCAGAGAAAGGGAGGTGCAGGGTTGGTGAAAAGGTGGGTTCAGGAAAATAAGGAATAAACACTAAAAATTAAAATCATTCAATAGGAAAAAAATCAGGAAATAATTTAAATAATAGCAATTAGATATAATCCCGTGGAGAACAAAGAAGGGTGGGATATTCTGGTCGCAGAACTGTAGACACCTACAGTGGTAAAGCTGACCTGTGGCCCCAACCCCCCCCAGGATGCTGGACAATAACCCTTGGGACAACCCACTGGACTCTCATCAGGTCTACGTCCGAAAGACTTGGCGGTCAAGGGTGGGGTGAGAAGGGATAGGCTTGTGCCCCAATACTAAGTGGAGAAGGGAAGGCAATAGAATTGTAACGTGATAGAGCTTGCATGCGATTTACACGATTTCTTCATAGTAATATGGGACCCACTGGGAACAGTCTTTTTTCAGTGGTGCCCAGTGATAGGACAAGAGGTAATGGGCACAAACCTGAACATAGGAAGTTCCATCTTAACATGAGGAGGAACATCTTTACTTTGAGGGTGGCAGAGCACTGGAACAGGCTGCCCAGAGAGGTGGTGGAGTCTCCGACTCTGGAGACATTCAAAACCGGCCTGGACGCTGTCCTGTGCAACTTGCTGTAGGTGACCCTGATCTGGCGGGGGGGTTGGACTAGGTGATCTCCAGAGGTCCCTTCCAACCCTGACCATTCTGTGATTCTGTAATATAATTGTGACTTACAACTACTAGTACTAACAGGCAATAGAATTGTAACTCAGAATTGCTGTGTTTGTAGAGGTGCAGTTGTGAGCGAATACTGCTGATATTAGACATCTGTTCATTAGCCAGTTAAGGTATTATCAGTTTCTTAGAGGTGTGTTGATTAATCAATAAACATCAAAACTGTTAATCAGTTACATCTTAGGTCTTCAATCTAAAGGAGAAGACTCAGACATATAATATACTATCATCCTTATTTTAAAAGCAATTTTATATGCAAAAGGCTAAAACCATTTCATTTCCCGAAGACTTGCCAACTAGTTAGCAACAATGATCAAGAAAATAAAACAGGGAGTACTTTTGTGTCCTGTGATGTGGGACTTTTTGCAGCATTCACCTAGTGCTTTTATTCTGATAACATTATGGCATTGATCATTGTGGAGTCAAGAGAGCTTACAGTGGTGCAAGCCAGAAGGCTATATGGAGTCCCACTGTGGATGTTTTGTGGGGGCTCAATACTGCAGCTGAAGATGGTGAGACATGATGCTGAAATGCTTCAGTAGCAGAGATTGCAGCTGGATACAGATTGCTCATGGCAGGAAATGCATACAGTATTAGAAAGGTTGGGCATGATAGTGCATGCGACCTGGAGATGAAATTACCAGCATGAGATTGAAGATCATAGAATCATAGAATTGTCTAGGTTGGAAGGGACCTTGAAGATCATCAGGTCCAACCATCAACTTAACACTGCCAAAACCACCACTAAACCATGTCCCTAAGCACCACGTCTACCCGTCTTTTAAATACCTCCAGGGATGGCGACCCCACCACTTCCCTGGGCAGCCTGTTCCTATGCTTGACAACCCTTTTGGTGAAGAACTTTTTCCTAATATCCATCCTAAACCTCCCCTGGCGTAACTTGAGGCCATTTCCTCTTGCCCTATCGCTTGTTACTAGCGAGAAGAGGTTGACCCCTACCTCTCTACAACCTCCTTTCAGGTAGTTGTAGAGAGCAGTAAGATACTTTCAGACAGAGCCCACTGAAGTACAGAAACTATCACCAAGGGAAAACCCGAAGAAAACAGCATCTTAAAAATTTATTTTAATTTAATTTTGGCAGTTTGTATTACTTCAGAGGAGACTAAAGACATAAATGTATTGTGTGTTGAGTTGATGGTGTCTTTATACTTATATCTTTCTGTTGCCAGAAGACAGCTTGTTTCTTGTTTTAGTCTCTTGCTTCAAAATTTCAAATTCTGACAAAAGAAAGCAAAGCACATGCTTAACTGCTTTGCTTAGTACAGACTGCAATCAGCAACATTCTTTCAAACTCCACTCTGAAGCTTGCAAAGTAAAGGCTTCATCCTGCCAGGCAGTGGTATTAAGTATCACAAGGCAGGCCGTCATAATGCCAGTTCAGTGTAGCAAGGAGCATTTAAAGTTGAAGTAAACTCGTAATGCAAATGAACAAGGAAGTACAGATGAGATGATGATGGCTTTTTTTCGTGAAACCCTAAGTGAAGGGGTAAGAGCCCTGATTTCTGCTGCTAGTCCTGCTTGTTTGAGCATCACAAGCCAAAATACATAAATATCATTTGGAGCAAGGAACAAAACCCTTCAGGACTCATAAATTGCTGAGAGTCCTCATCTTGCTGTACTACACACAGATCCCCTATTGCTTGTCCCCTCTCCCTGGTCCCATTAATCTTGCACTCTCTGCTGCACATTGGCTCTGCTTCAGCAGGGCAGATGGAGAACACCACTGCCGTAGCCTATTTTGTAGCATGATTAGGCATTTTATTGAGAAGTACAGATTCAAATTCTTCAGGCCAAAGAGGGCCTAAACCTCAGATTTTTCAGTTCCCAGGGAAGTGCTCTAACCCTTAGGATATCATGTTGTCTCCTCTGCTACAGGATGTCAGAATTTTCTTTAATGAAAAATAAAGGAAATTGCTAATGTTGTAATTTCACAGTTGCTCAGAGCATTCAGTTATGCTCAATTGTTTTCTTGCTATTTCTGTGCATCAGCCTTCAAATAAATGGTATATTAAGAGGAAGGGAGGTTTTAACTCTACGTCTTAACATACAGAAGTAGTACAGGAGGGATTCCTTCTCTTGCGTGTTTGTTGAGGAATTCTAGCTGGGTGGGTTCTGCACCGAGCTCTGAGATCTGCAAGATAAGCTGTGCTACCAGAAGGCTGAGCATACTGCTGCTACCCTGGAGGGAATTTAGGAGGAGAGCTGTGGGAGATACTGCTGCAGAGGCAAAGGAGAGAGGCCGTGTTCCAGGAGGTAGAGAGATGCAGGAGGAAAGAGAACTTCGCACAGGTTTGCAGAATAAGAAGGAGAGAGTCAAAGTGAGTGACAGCAATGCTGGTTCACAACCACCCTAAGCAACTTCCAGCATGTTTTCTTGTGGGTCTGTGATTCTGTACTGGGTTATGAGTTACACAGCTCCCCTCTCCCCGCAGTGTGGGTCAGACCTCTGTGTCTTGTTCTGGAGAGATGCACGTGCTTTTCACTGCAAAGATTCCTTTGCAGATGCTTAACAGAGTGTTAATCTGGCCTTCCCATTTTTGCTCCGCAGAGTGAAGACGATTGCAGGGAGACGGCCAAGCAAGCAAAGGGGAGAAACAGTTCTCATCCAGGTAGTCTCTAGCCAGCCCTGCATCACATGTCCAAGTAAAGAGGTGAAAGGGAAAGGAAACGAGGAAAGGCAAGGAGGTAAGTGAAACTCCTGCATTTTTCATCAGTTTTTGTTCATGCAGGTTGCAGTCTTTTTGGTAGGGACCATTAACTGTTATTATCAATCAGCCGTTCTAACTACACGACTATTTTAACCCCTTTGCATACAGTGGCAAAATTAATACAGGTCATAATTTGTTTTTAACACTTGGTATTGTCCATTTAATAGTGAGGAAATGAGAAGGAGCAGCTGTGCCAACATATTCTTATTAATGTATTTGAAAACAGTGAGTAATCTACACAGTTCAATTATAGGGAACCCCATGTCCCCAAGCCAGCAATTGCAGAGATTTACATATTAATTGATATTTTATTCTGTAAAGGAAAATAAAAGCCCACAGCTACCTAAGTCCTTACAATTAATTAGGCACAAAATACTCCATAAAGATTAACAGTGCCTTTAACCCAGGAGCACTCAAAAAAAACCCAAACCCAACCCCAAAAGGCAAAAGAAGCATTTTAAAATCTGTAAGCTATCAGTACAACATGTCTAACAACAGTTCACAATCCACAAAACAACACATGCATTTGCAGTGAGTAATTACTCATTAGAATTGTCAGGCGTGGCATGAATTTGAGCACATATGGCATCCTTAATTTCCATTGCCTGCTTTAACCTTAACTCTATAGTTCTTATGAGGGCACATTGTTTGGTTAAGGGATCCATCAGTATGTAGGCGCTGCTCCACAAAAAAATATTTGCCTCTAGTTTTTCAGTTACAGACTGTGACAAAAGCAAGTCACGGCTGTATGTACATGCTTTTGCAATCTTGACATCCGGGTGATTTTCAAACCAGTGCAATTTTACTTTTGTGTTCTACATGCACAGGGCAACCTTACCCTGAGTCTTCTAAATGTACTGGACAGCAAAGTAAAATTGCCGAGAGCCTGTTTCAGTACTTGGATTGATTTCTTCAGTCCTGTACCATGGCCCTGAAAGACTGGAGTACCTCCCTTACACCCATGACATCCTCCAGACATTGTGGAGCCATTACTGGTCATCCCATGTCAGCAAGGCAGTATAATCCCACCTACCAAGCTGTGGCTTGTTCTGCTGCTCTTTAAGTGTTGATGGATGAGAGCGCAGCATTCATCTTGTTTGCCAGATTTATCATATGCTCTGTGTTCAGTCTCCATACTCAATGCCTTCACATAATGATGAGCTGTCTCTCTGATCTGGTGTCCCAAACCACAACTGCCAGTAAGCACAGAACCAAACAGTGTGCAGGCCCTGCAAAGCCATATGCCTTGGCAGACTAACATGACTTCTGCCCTTAAGCTTGCTGAGAAAAAGCAAGTCTCACAATGCACCACAGGGAAGTGTCCTCCTGGGAACAGCTCTGCATTCCCATGGAGAGGGTGGATTTGCCCCTACCAACTGCTGTAAGACCGTTAGGCACAGTATGAGCATCAACAACTATCCATTGGAGGTTGCCTGTTAGGCAAGACAGTCTGCGTGGGAGCAAAGGGAGTTTGCCTGTCCATGTGGATTGCTTCGCATCCACATGTGCAGATGTGTGCATACTTCCTAATATGTACCTGCCTCGTAAGGTCAATTATTTTTTGTATATTGAGTTACGGGGGTCAGGCAGTCTTTGTCACATCTTTTGGCAGATGCTGCATTTGGCAGATGCGTATGAATTTGGGCATCTGCCTATCCTCAAGAGATGATCCAGTGAAGACTGAACCAGATACTGGAAGGGCTTAGTGTCCAGAAGACTTCAGCTGCTGACATTCTTCGTTGTCAGAAGAAAAAATCACAGAAAAGGTAATGCAGAACCAGAATACAATCTCCAGTGGCTTTTGCTGTCTAAAGTTTGCAAATGGGCACGTAGAAATGGAGATTTCCTGGCATTTATTTCCAGACGTGGGCATATTTTCTCATGGATTCCAAAACATATATTTCTGGAACAAAAAGATTGGATGAAAACTCCTAATAAAACCAGTGCTTTGCCTAGTTAATAATAAAGCCAATTTTAATAATAATATAGCAATAAAGAGAATGAGTTAAAATAGAAAATCATCTGTTTTTACTATTCAAGAACTTATAATCATCTTTTCCCCTTTGAATGAGCTGTGACTATAGCCTGTACATGAATATTTTGGCTTAGTTTCAGCTCAGAGATTTAGAAGCAACTGAAGTAAAGAGCTGAGAAGGGAAAAATTCTTGCAGCATTTCTCAAAAAAATTAAAATCCAAATATATGTGAGAAAGAGTCAATTCTCAACAGCAATGATCAATATCGGTGCCACAGATGTTACGTTATGTAGCACAGTGAAAACATGGTTTTGCCCCTGTCAGAACCAGCTTGAGTCCAGCAGCAGTAGGCAGCATCTGCATTGCACCCAGCAGTAGGACTGCTGCATTCCTGTAATTTCCTTGACAGAAGTTCATGGAATCTGGCACAGGTGAGACTCCATCACAACTTCTACGTGCCAGGTCTTGTATGTCCTGAGTAAATCAGGTTTGCTATGTGCTAGCAGGCTGCCTGTGCACTACAGCATAGTGTTTGCATCCGCAAACTCACAGTGTCTCCGGTTGCGGATCTGATCTGCACGTGTCCAATAGTCCTTTCTTCAGGATATCCATCACTCCCAACCAAACTGCCCAGCACTTAGAAGTAAACGACAAACAGTGAAGTCCTTCTAGTCCATCCAGTAGCCTCATCCCAGCTCTCCACAGGGCTTAGTAGCTCAGGTGTAGTGTGGGACAAAGGCAAGAAACCTGCCTGGGCTAAGAAGGAACAGGAACTCATTCCCCAGGACTCTGGAGTGCTGGGCAATGCCATGCAGGGTCATTAGTGTGACTGCTCTTTTTGCTGTCTGCATCTGTGTTATCTAGATTTTTGGGCTATCTATCTGGAGTATCCTAGCTTCTTGTGCCCTTGAACTAGGTAAAACTACAGTTCAAAACCTGAATAATAAATACACTTTCTGTAATTTACATCCTCTGAGTAGTTCTATTGACTTGATGTTAAAATGTTGTGCAAGCAAATTTGATGCCTAAAATTATAACAAGGCAAACTAAGCTAATAAAGGTTTGAAGTAATACTAATTCTGTCTTGTTCCAGAGACAGTTAGTAATCATCAGTCCTCTAGTAAAGGACAAAATTGCAAACAGATCCTCCCAGATATGTTGTAAGGAATTTCTGCTTACTTCAGACAGTTTAGAAATTTTTTTTTTTATTTGGCTTTATTTTATTTCTCTTATTTCTGAAGATTATTGAAGAAATATTTTTCTCTTCACCTTCCTATAAGAAGGAAAGCACACAAGTTTGAACAATAGAAATTCTAATTAGGTCGAAGAAAAAAAATTACCGTAATGGTGGTCAAACACTGGAAGAGGTTGCCCAGAGAAGCTGTGGACTCTCCATCCTTGAGCTATCAAAAACTTGACTGTACATGGCCCTGAGCAACCTGACCCTGTTGGATGGGCTCAGAGCAGGGGGGATGGACTAGATGATCTCCAGAGACCCCTTCCAAGCTAAACCTATTCTATAACCTTATGTTACATTGGTAGCATTTCACGTCTCTGTTACATCTGGAAAGATGCCCAAACCCAGAAAGAAAATATGCCTTTGAGAGCTACTGTGGTGTAAGTGCTCTATAGCTGCTGCAAATCATGTCCCTCCATTCCTGGCTGCAAACATTTTGCTTTGTAAGTGATGTCACCCCTAAGAGCTATTAGGGTAAGATTACATGCAACACATCTACTGAAGAGCTGGATTCTCATCTGTCAACATAACAGTTTTTTCTTGTAATTGTACGACTGTAACTGATGTAGCCTTGGGAAAAAACATTTTTAATTCATGTGCTGTTCTGCTAGTTTTGTCAAACCTGCACGTGCTGCTGGTTGTGTCCCTGGTTCTGTAAACCCTGACACGCTTTCTTAATTTTATCGTCCTACACAGGCAGCCACGCTAAAAAAAGTGGAAATATTCACATTAGGAAGGCTAAGCCAGTGCACACGTGTTTGCAAATGGTCTGCACTGGTGCATCGCTTAGCACAAGTGGGCTCCAGTCTGGCCACGCTCTTGCTGGGCGCTCCTGTAATCTAGATGTAATAATGGGGAGGTCTGCAATGTTAACCTGCCTGTACCGATCTACTTACCTCCAAATAGAGAATACCAATGGTTGAGTAATTTCCCATTATGCTGAATTTATATTATAAAATACTGATTTTCGCATAAGCCCCTACTGCTAAAGTGAAGAGTCTGCCTAAAGCTGTAAGCTGAAGTTATTGATCAACCCCCCTTTTTTTTGTGGGGATGAAGACAAGTGGCGAAGTTCCTTATATAAACTTGGAACAGATGAAACCCTAACAGCCGAACAGATCAGACAGTGGGCAAGGAGCGTAAAGCTGTCAGTCATGATGCAGAAAATGGAATTACACTGAAATAACATTTTCTTTGGAAAGCAGCAGGAAGATAAAATGATTATATTGCAGTAAGGGGGAGATACTTTATATTCCATCATTATCTACTAGAGCTTGTTAAAAAATAACTAGTCATGTGAAAAAAACCCCACCAAATTAGGGGAACTAGTTAATCTGCAGACAGTTTATTAAGGAGTTAATTAAAAAACAAACTGAATAATTCTGAACTTAAACAGCTGCTTGAACTGCTTGAGAAGTTCTTTTCAGTCTGGAAAAAACGTTTTTACCCATAATTAAAATGGGTGAGTGCCATGACATGCGGCACTACAGGCCACGTAGTCTGCCCTGAAGAGAAATTGCAGAGAACATGCTGTATGCAGTATCATAACTAATGCCAATCAACAAGATAAGGGCAGACACTGCCCCAGTATGAAGGCTGTGGAATGGATGTGGCTTCTTCCTAACCCTGCTAATGTCAGATCATGTCATATTTTCAGCTGGCAGGAACTGAAGGCGCTCCAGCTCTGCACAGTACTGTAACGGCGCTGCAGCTTCTTATAACTGATGTATTTTGCTGAGAAGTCAGAGAAGACCAGGTGTTACACCAGGAACCCAGAAATCCACATCTGAAGCAAACTGTGTCAAGCACATTTGGACAAAAGTACAAATCTGGTTGATAAACTCTGAAATAATTACTTGATGTAATAGAATTTTTGAAAGCATTTAAGATATTAAATATGAACTCGTTAAATTTTTGATACAGAAAATTACAGCATATGAATAACTTTCATGCTGATTCACAAGCTGCAAGATGTATGACAGTAACAACAGCATAGATATTTGATGGAAAAAGCTTATAGGCTTAGGTTTTTCAACAAAGCTTCTGCTGGAGCAGAATCAAATTAGTATATAATGACATTTTCACATTAGAAGAAGAAGTCAAGTAAAAACCGGTCAGGTCAAGCAAGACAGGTAATATCTGCAGAAAATCTGATGCTGCCCTTTGGGTGTTCAGCTTGGTATCTGTGGGCTGTAGTTGTTCATCATGATCCTAAAGCCACAAAAGGAAAATTAGTCTCTGCAATATTAGATTATAATGTATTTTCTTATCTGAAGGTAAGATAAATACACATTTTTGATTAGTAAAAGAAGTGAAGCTGGAAAAAAATTATTAAAGGAATGCCATAGTGGCAACAATCTCTAACACTTTCCTGATTAAACCTGCAAAACCCTATTATCTGAAGAAAGAAACAAGGTGCCTGTGTAAACCTTGCTCTGCATCACCCAGCAGAAAGCAAGAGTAACTGTAGCAAAGTCTAAAATACATGGCATGAAACTGCTGGCAGTGGGAAAAATCAAGCTACGCAGTTTCTTTAAACGCAATAGATTTGATCAGTCTGAGGCACTGCAGAGGGCGTGCGGTAATTTCCTTCTTTGCTAGGGAGAGGGAGGGAGATGCCTCCCCAGGCACTGCTGACGCAGATGATGTCGGTGAGGTGGAAGAATTCCTGAGGAACCTGTCTCATTCTGTCTGTGCTAATGGAACCGCTCAGGTGTTAATGGATTATTACACTGCACACATCTATCACAAAATACGCAGGCAGCTGTTCAAAAAGTCTCATTATAGCTGTAATATTCTGTTAAAAGGGGAGAAAGAAATTCAATAAATACCTGACAAAAGGTCATAATTTAAAGGTTTTCAGCCCCAGTGCATGCAAATACACACTGATTTAAAGACAATGCACTTCCTGAAAATGTTTTTATTTATTTATTTATTTTTTAAATTATATTACCTCCTGAGCTTTTAATGGAATTCCTTCCTTTGCATTCAGTGGAGAGTGGATGTCCTTGTACAGAGCCTGTATCCATACTACATAAAGCACTTCAAAAATGCTCAGTGAGAACTTGTCTTTTCAGATGCAAACAATACACAGATATATTTTAAAAGTTAATGTTTGGGATAACCTTTAACTGGAAACAGGGATAATTTAATTTTTCATGTCCTTAACCAGTTCTGCAGTTCCCAATCTCTAAAATAAGTAAACTGAAAGCCCCACAGGTCTGACTGCATGGAAGTTGTGGGTTTGTTCACACTTTTAACATATCATTTGTCTATATTTACATTCCGACACTCAGGACACTGAGTCAATGTCTTCCTCAAACATCCTGAAGCTATCTGCATCCCTAACCTACTGCACAAAAAGAATGGGAAAAAAAAAAAGTTGAAACTCTTGAAATACCGATCCAGTTTCCCTTTGCTTCTCAAAGCCCGTTCAAAAAGTCTGCGAAGTCCATGAGGTTACTCACAAGCTTAAATTACATTATTCTTGAGGCATGGAGCGCTCAGCACTGTCTAGGAACGCGCCCGAATTTCAATGGCATTGCTCATGAGTGAATTTTCTTCTTTGTGTCTAAGCCCTATCTTCAGATTACATCAGATAATCCCTTGAGGAGCTGTTTTGTCATTCAGGTGAAGGCTTGCCGACACAAATTTTATTTGGAATTTTGTCTGAATCCAGATACCTGCTACCTCAGGCTTGTGGATTACAAGGTATGGCTTGCTGCGGGTTTCCAGCCACGAGTCCAAGGCAAAAACTCCCAGTATGAAAACCTGGAAATGGCAAATTCCTTTTACAGTAGAAGCACAAGGAGTTCCTAAAATAGACATTTTTGGAACACACTTGCTCCAACACCTCAAACATAATTTTACTTTGTAGAAAATAACGATGAGCTTGATGCACTGGGGACTAACAGAAGTAAAGAGAGTAGAATGTGCTTTTAAAGCACTTTGTTGTCTTCAAGAGATTTTTAAAATCTACCTGCTGTGTGAGATGAGTTGATTTCCAGCAGGTTCTTTGAATAATTTACTCTTATAAAAGGAAAATGTTTGAGACCACATTACCGTGCAGTTCAAACCACTGCCACCAGACCATGCACTAACTTATCTTCAGCTGTGGTGCGTGTAGGGCTGATTTGTGTTCATTACGTGTCAGTCCTTCCTCAGTATGTTCTCACTAAAGGTAGTACTCTGCTCTTGCCTGGATGCAAACACAAGGACGTATGAATGAAAACCAGAAGGGAAAGCTATCTTGCGCTACTAATACTTCTTCTCATGCTGAGGAAACAACGTTAATTTATTTTACTTCAGGATATCTCTACAAGATTGGCTTTTGAGTCCAGACCAAATCTTGTTGACTTCAATCCCCGGCAGATCTGCAGTTTAATCTAGGGAAAGATTAAACAGCAATTTACAAATGATAGCATTAATCTGCCTGTTATGAATTTATTTTTATTTCTACTATTAATAAACTAGGTAAAAATCAATTCTGCTTTTTTGTAATCTGTTTCTTTCCATGTGTACTTCTGCAGTGAGTCACTTTTAAAAAAAATCTGTTCTTTGAATTTTCTCCTGCTAGATTTTTCCGTGGTGGCAGCAATGACTCCGCACACAAACGAGGTTCATGTACAGGGCACTACCGTAACGGCCACATACGCTTATAGCACACAATCATTTTTAAGACTTAATTTCAGGATGTGCTGGAGTACAAAGTGGTAATATTACAGGTACCATTTTCAGTGCAAATGAGACGGTAACATTCACCTGGAATGTATTTGGGACTACTTACTACCTAGTTAGTGGTACCCAGCACAACCCGCTTTATATAAAAGCTTGACAGTATTATACTGGATGAAGAAATTTGACTGAAGACTCTGGCAAACAAGTTGCTTCTAAAAATAGGTGGTGGCTTAGGTAAAATTAATGAGCAGCCTGAGAAAGTCAATTGCGTGCTATTTACTAGCCTGCTATTAGCAATGCCTTGGGTCTGAAGTTAAACATCACATCTGACAAACATCCAAGTATTAAACCAGGCAACTCCAGCACAACCTCAAGACTGTGGAAATTTGGACAGGCCACACGAATTGCATCACCCACCGGTGTGACAGCAGCACAGCACGGGCTGGACGCGACGGGCTCTGCCCCCGCCAGCACCTGCCCCTGCCAGGCTGGTGGCAGAGGTAGGGTGCCTACAAAAACCAGCACGCTATTTCCAGGACGGAAATACATCCTGGAGGGTTACAGGGCTGATAATTACCGTCACTGTCCTCTTCTGTAGCAAGACCTGAACGGTCTTCAGAGAGCTCTCCCCAAAACAGAATCGACAGAGGTGAAAATACCTTTTGGTCGCTGTCCTGTTCCACACAAAGGATGTCTTCATTTTAGGCACTCCACTGGGAACGTTTATGCTGGATTTCTTCTTCTGCCTCACTTATCCCATCTGTGCTGTTTGCTCATTAATTTAAGGGAAGCCAAAAGGGAAATTTTCACTACCCTTCTGTCCTCGTTATTTTATCCTCTTCACTGCCCCAGGGCACGGCTGTTAGCAACAGAATGGAAACCACCACGAGGCCCTTTACTTCCCCAAATATATTTTCAGCAAGTTGCCAAGAGCTGACAATACACTTATTTTTGTGCTTCTTCCCCCTCCCCCCCACCTCCCTCCCCGCTGCTGCCGGGGATTTGTTGGGGTGCTGCTCCGCTCCATCCCAGGTGGCCAAACGTGGCTGGGCGCAGCGGCTCTGTGCCAAGGGCCGATCCTCCAGCGCAGCAGTAACTGCATCCGCTTCAGGCAACTGCGGCTCTGCTGGGCTGCGGAGCTGCTGTGGGCTGCTGCCTGACCACCCTCCCTCGCCCCAAGGACACCCACCTCACCCCAGGGCCACCCTGCCGAAGAGGACTGACGGAAATAACACAGGTTGCAGCATTTGGGCTTTTCCTGTGGAGCGCATTTTTTAGCTTATGGTCAACACGGTATATGCGGTTGCTTAAAAAGTGTCGCTATTTGGGACTACCCCGCTTCCCCTTTGCCCCTCACGCTAGCAGGACTGCTCTTCTGGTTGCTGTGACCCCTCTAAACACACTCAAAGATTGTGATACCGATCACCCACCAGGCTGGCAGTGACTGGGATCTTCTTCATGGTGTTCATACAGGGACACATTTTGGTGCTATTCAGCCGTATTACTGGACACCCACGGTACACACATTTTTTTCTCACCTGGAGTGCGCAGGAAAGATTCCTCTATTATTCATCTGCACTATTCAGCTCTGCCATCTCTGAATTTCCACCACTTCTTGCCTTCCCTTAATTTTGATACTGTTTGGATGCACTTTTTCCCAGCTGAAAGAACTACAAGGACTGAACCATGAACCAGTATTGGCATGCTTTTACCATTTACACTGGGCATGCTGCAAGGTGTAAAATGAAAAGCAGCAGCATTTCCCCTCAAGATTGTAACTGAATTCTATCATATTGAAATCTATCAAAAGTAAATGAAAAAGGACCCAAGTTCTGCCCAGGACTTGTCTATGTGGGAATGTTATTTCCCATTAGGAAGGGTACAGATTTGAACAACTGCTGAACTCCCATGTTTATTTTGCATCACAAACACTTTAAACTGTTCATTCATTTTAAAGCGATTGAAGGCAATTCATGCAAATCTCTGGGACTTGTTGTGTGGGTGGTGTTATTTGAGGAGTGCTGTCATAATGAGTAGCTCTCTGCATTTATCAGTAAACCAAGGCCCTCGGCACCAGGCTTTTGTACATTTAAATTTATTCACAAGCCTAGTAAGACTGTACTTAAATAGGCTTTATTTCATTCTCCATGTGATCACTGTTGTTATGAGATTAATTTGATATCAATTGCATGTAACACCTCACGTTAACATACTTCCTCACATTATGATGGACTGAGCTCTGTTGTCGTGACTCAGAATTATTCTTTTACTAATGCAGCTTTCCAGTAGTTAGTGACCACTGAAGCATTTTGTTTTGTGCTACTCTATTCCACAGAGGTACACCAGTATACCTCTTGCATCAGCAAGCTCTACTTCCTCAGCAAGAGAAAAAAAAATTAAAATTCCAATTGCGTCATTTTCCCAAACGCTGTCGTATCCCCTCTTAGCTACACTGCTCTTCATTAGCTCATAGGAGAAGGGCGCTGCCTCCTCTGCTTCCTGGAAAAGGATACTGGCAGCCAGGGATGGTTTCCCCCCTCACCTGGTCTCTGGTTCTACGCTCCCTCTCCAGACAGCGGAGAGGGACAGGCACCTTCGGGGATTCATTCCCATATCCTAGACATGTTTTAGGATGAAGTCAACCACCTTCCAGAGTCACCTCTCTCCATTAGCTAGAGAGATAGCCCAGACAATCTCGATGGAACACAGCTCTCAGGGATTTGCGTTAGCAGCTATGTAGGCACCAGATGACAGAGACGAGCCTTCCGTTCAGTTCTAGCCCTTCCACACATCCGCACCTTCCAGTTAGGCGGGAGGAAGAGAAATCATATATGAAGAGCATTGAAGAGAAACAAATAATGTTTAGAAAAGTAACTAGTTCTTGTGGGTTGGTTTGTTTGTTTATTTTTTGTATATATATATTTTTTTTTTAACTAAAAGTTGTTTCCCCATTTTCCCTTTGTTGACTGTATCCTTTCATTACCTATAGTCTCTTCTGGCTCCTAACTTTTTCTTCCTTGGCATTAGTGTTCCTTAACAGAACTATCAGTTCTAGACTAGAACCTGTACTCAGCACTGGTGAGGCCCCACCTCGAGTACTGTGTTCAGTTTTGGGCCCCTCACTACAAGAAAGACATTGAGGTGCTGGAGTGCGTCCAGAGAAGGGCAACGGACCTGGGGAGGGGTCTGGAGGACAAGTCTTACGAGGAGTGGCTGAGGGAACTGGGGTTGTTTAGCCTGGAGAAAAGGAGGCTCAGGGGAGACCTTATCGCTCTCTACAACTACCTGAAAGAAGGTTGTAGCCAGGTGGGGGTCGGTCTCTTCTCCCAAGTATCAAGTGATAGGACAAGAGGAAACGGCCTCAAGTTGCGCAGCGGGAGGTTTAGATTGGATATGAGGAAATATTTCTTCACTGAAAGGGTTGTCAAATATTGGAACAGGCTGCCCAGGGAAGTGGTGGAGTCGCCATCCCTGGAGACATTTAAAAGACGTGTAGATGTAGCACTTAGGGACATGGTTTAGTGGTGGCAGTGCTACGTTAATGGTTAGACCCGATGATCTTAAAGGTCTTTTCCAACCTAATGATTCTACGATTTGTGCCTTTTGGACAAATTCCAAGCCTTTCCGAGGGTAACATTTCAACAGCACTTTGTCCTCTATTTACATACAGTTGTTCATTCCACGGTCTGCAGTTTGACCTCTGTCCCTCTACAGTGCATCACTCCTGTGCTTCTGTGAGACACCGCAGTGGAAGCGTTTCCTTCTGCTCTTGTAGAGCAATTACTCAAGAAGCCAGTACTGAAATATCTTTACGGAGATATTGGAACATAACAACACTTAAAGCTGTAAGGAAATTTAAGCAGTTTAAAAGGATTATTTTACACTCCCACTCTTCACCATGTGCTGGAAGAAAACCCTTCCCCACAGCTTAGAAATGTACTGCATTTTCCTTACCATTACTATTTAAAAAAAAGCCAATTGTTTAAATAATCAGAGTATATAAATTTTAACAAGCCTGGTAAAACTGAGACAAATGAATTGTTTCTGAATCTGTGAATAAATGCTGGTGTTCTCTTTTGCTAGTTGCAAAAAAACATTATTGCTTTTTAAAGAGTCTGTTTCTTATTAAGATTTAGAATACTCATTATTCTAGTATCTGAGCTCCAAAATGGGCAGCACAATGCTCCTTGACACCTTGAAGCTATTTTATTTAAAGGAGAAAAGCGTATTAAACTTTCATAACATTATCAAATCGAGGTTGCAGAAGACAGTAAACAGTGGGTGCAGTTGCCGGCACACCCTGAATTCTATTCTTGCCCTACTGATCCAGTGTCCTTACTGGGATAACTCGCCCTATGGAAAAAACGAGATCACACAACGTGTTGAATACAGGTTGTAACTACGGCCTCAATATTTTTTCCCTTCAGGTGCACACTGACCACTTTTCAGGAGAATGAAGGATAGAAAGAATTAATAGGGCTCCCATCCCCCATTATCTAGAAAAATACACCCAGCGTTATCTGTGAAGCCTGACCAGCGTGGCACTGGGCAGCATCCAGCCACGCGTGTATCTTGGACTACTGAGCTGGTATGACTTGAATAACTAGGCTTACGTCAGAGGCACACAGTTTGACCTTCAAAGTGTTGCTATGTAGCTGGTAGGCATGGAACTTTTATTAGATAAAGCGCAGTTAAACAGCTGTCATGAAAAAAATCCCAGAATCACAGAATGGTAGGGGTAGGAAGGGACCCCTGGAGATCATCTAGTCCAAGCCCCCTCCCACAGCAGGTTGGGCAGGAATGCCTCCAGGTTGGTTTTGAGTATCTCCAGAGAAGGAGACTTCACAACCTCTCTGGGCAGCCTGTTCCAGTGCTCTGCCACCCTCAAAGTAAAGTTTTTCCTCATGTTGGGATGGAATTGCCTGTGTTCCAGTTTGTGCCCATTGCCCCTTGTCCTGTCACCAGGCACCACTGAAAACAGTCTGGACCCATCCTCTTGACACCCACCCTTTAGATATTTATAGGCATTGATGAGATCCCCTCTCAGTCTGCTCTTCTCCAGGCTAAACAGACCCAGGTCTCTCAGCCTTTCCTCACAAGAGAGGTGCTCCAGTCCCCTGATCATCTTCACAGCCCTCCAATGGACTCTCTCCAGCAGTTCGCTGTCTTTCAACTGGGGGCCCAGAACTGGACACAGTATTCCACATGCAGCCCCACCAGGGCAGAGTAGAGGGGGAGGATGACCTCCCTCAACCTGCTGGCCATGCTCTTTTTAATGCACCCCAGCAGACCATTGACCCTCTTGGCCACAAGGGCACATTGCTGCCTCATGATCAACTTGTTGTCCACCAGGACTCCCAGATCCCTTCCCACAGAGCTGCTTTCCAGCAGGTCAGCCCCCAACCTGTACCGGTGGATGGGGTTATTCCTCCCCAGGAGCAGTATTCCTCCCCCTCCCTACACTTGCCCCTGTTGAACTTCATCAGGTTCCTCTCTGCCCAACTCTCTCCAGCCTGTCCAGGTCTCGCTGTATGGCAGCACAGCCTTCTGGTGTGTCACCCACTCCTCCCAGTTTTATGTCATCAGCAAACTTGCTGAGGGTACGCTCGGTCCTCTCATCCAGTTTGTTGATGAATATGTTGAACAAGACTGGACCCAGTACTACCCCCAGGGAACACCGCTAGCTACAGGCCTCCAACTGGACTCTGTGCCACTAATCACAACCCTCTGAGCTCTGCCATTCAGCCAATTTTCAATCCACCTCACTGTCCACTCATCTAACCCACACTTCCTAAGCTTACCTATGAAGATGTTATGAGAGACAGCGTCAAAAGCCTTGCTGAAGTTGAGGTAGACAACATCTGCTGCTCTACCCTCATCCACCCAGCCAGTCATGCCATCATAGAAGGCTATCAGATTGGCCAAACATGATTTCCCCTTGGTGAAGCCATGTTGACCACCTTTTCCTCCACATGCTTAGAGATGACATCCAGAATAAGCTGTTCCATCACCTTTCCAGGGATGGAGGTGAGGCTGACTGGCCTGTAGTTTCCCGCATGCTCCTTCTTGCCCTTTTTGAAGACTGGCGTGACATTGGCTTTCCTCCAATCCTCAGGCACCTCTCCTGTTCTCCATGACCTTTCAAAAGATGATGGAGCAGCTTTGCAATAACATAGNGACTTCACAACCTCTCTGGGCAGCCTGTTCCAGTGCTCTGCCACCCTCAAAGTAAAGTTTTTCCTCATGTTGGGATGGAATTGCCTGTGTTCCAGTTTGTGCCCACTGCCCCTTGTCCTGTCACCAGGCACCACTGAAAACAGTCTGGACCCATCCTCTTGACACCCACCCTTTAGATATTTATAGGCATTGATGAGATCCCCTCTCAGTCTTCTCTTCTCCAGGCTAAACAGACCCAGGTCTCTTAGCCTTTCCTCATAACAGAGGTGCTCCAGTCCCCTGATCATCTTCACAGCCCTCCAATGGACTCTCTCCAGCAGTTCGCTGTCTTTCAACTGGGGGCCCAGAACTGGACACAGTATTCCACATGCAGCCCCACCAGGGCAGAGTAGAGCTATAAGCTCTCCCTGGAGTCTTCTCCAGGCTGAACAACCCCAACTCTCTCAGCCTGTCCTTATAGGAGAGGTGCTCCAGCCCTCTGATCATCTTCATGGCCCTCCTCTGGACTTGCTGCAACAGGTCCATGTCCTTCTTATGTTGAAGGGTCAAGAGCTAGATGCAATATTCTCACCCTCGACCAAGGGAAAGCCTTCCTCTCTCCAGGTTCTTTCTCTTACCTCCAGGGTCTGGGGTTCCTGAGGTCTGGCCGTAGCAGGAAAGACTGAAGCAAAGCAGGTATTCTGTAACTCTGCCTTTTCTGCATCCTCCATCACCAGGGCACCTACACCTCATTCAGCAACAGGGCCACATTTTCCCTAGTTTTCCTTTTGCTACTGATGTACTTGAAGAAGCCCTTCTTATTGTCCTTGACATCCCTTGCCAGCTTTAATTCCAAGTGGAACTAAACCACTAGATCCAAAATGTGGAACTAGCAGAAATAATAAATGAACGGTGTAAGGATACTTGCCCAGCAACTCCTTCATCAATCAGCAATTTAGTGTGACCTGACTGACACTGCACCAGTGCGGACAGATGAACAGCAGTAATTTCAGGGGAACATAAAAACATTAAAAATAGTCAGTGGAAGACTATAATGAGCAATATTGGGGGATTGCCTCCCTAATAAACCCTTCATATTCTAAAATGCCATTAGAAGTGCATACGTTCTCTTTTACTTGTGATCTAAATGCAGCCACCTAGAAGTTAAAACAATTCTTTCAATCAGCAAAGACCATCCATTGAGTGAACCATTGCTGCCACTGCACAGAATTCGGTTGTTGGGATGGCTGTAAGGCTGAGACCATTACAACACAGACTGTACTTTGCAGACCTTCGCTACTCTTTGAAACATACTGAGAAAACAAGAACGTGCTCAGCGCGCAGCTGAGTACTACATGCTTTGATTCTGGTAAGGAAACCCGTGGGCTTTTCTGATGTCTTGACTACTCTTTGGAAGGTATTTCTTAAATTTCAACTCTTAACTGCTTATGTTAAATGGCTCAGGAATTGTCTGCTTTACAGAGTATCTCTTTCTCAGGCTTTTGCTTTTCTTAAGCCCACAATGTCTAATACAATACTTGGAGGGAAGCGGGGAAAGAGAAAAATTTGTAATAGTGTTCCTGTGTTTGCTGACTTCATGTACCTCTGACATGCTCCTCAAGGCACGGTGGAAGCCCTCTGTCTGCCTTTGGTAAGTTCTTAGTAAGGCAAGGAATTAATAAATCAGAAACAGCCATAACAAAGAGTTTTTTTTTTTTTTTCTATCTCCTTTGGGAAAAGACTGTTCCTGTAATTAGAAGTGAATAACTGGAACATGGTTTTCATGCAAAGTAAGACTTAATTCGACTGACTCTAAAAGGAAGGGTCTGACTCTAAATTGACTCTGTCATGCAGTGGCTGATCCTCCTTTTTCACATATCCCAAAAGAAACCTATGTAATTTTTTGTCACAGCAAAACTGAAAGATGATTTTAACCAGTAGCGAAAACTTAAACTGTTTTCTCCCCTTTTTCTCATTCCAGCTCATCAGGCCATATGTCTTCATGAAAGAGATGACTAGAATATTGAAGCTAACACCTCTGGAACAACCAGCTCTGCCTACACATCAAGCTGCCAGAAGAAACTGTTCTAAAGTTGCAAACACTATTTAATACTGTACAATTCCAATGGGTAGGTCTCTCTCCAAGCAAGGTGTTCAGTAGCAGCTGGGTAGGCAGAAAGATGTGAGAAACTTTTCAAGAGAAGGAGGAAGACAAAGTTGTTTTATATCATCAAATGGTTTGGGTTGGAAGGGACCTTGAAGATCATCAAGTTCCAATCCCCCTGCCATGGGCAGGGACACCTCCCACTAGACCAGGTTGCTCAAAGCCCCATCCAGCCTGGTCTTGAACACCTCCAGGGATGGGGCATCCACAGCTTCTCTGGGCAACCTGTGCCAGTGTCTCACCACCCTCAGAGTGAAATATTTTTCCTGATATCTAATCTAAATCTACCCTCTTCCAGTTTGAAGCCATTACACCTCATCCTATCACTACACTCCCTGATGAAGAGTCCCTCCCCATCTTTCCTGTAGGCTGCAATAAGGTCTCCCTGGAGCCTTCTCTTCTCCAGGCTGAATAACCCCAAATCTCTCAGTCTGTCTTCATATCTCACAGTACAGCTTCTCAGTCATCAATAAGTAGCAGCACACAGGCTGAAGTGTAAGGGTTAGGAAAAAAAAAAAAAAAGTTGTTTCAAGTGCTTAACAACAGAAGCAGGAACAGAAACCCCTATTCTTCAACACAAAGAGAGTGCAAGCTTGCTTTGTGCATCCATCTCAATGAGGCATAAGCACTTCTCTGGAAGCACTTTTTAAGACTGTCAGAGGCTATTCTTAGTAACTCAAAATTTGGAAATCTTTCCCCTAGTTGTGGACGATATGAGTTACAGTAAGAATAGTTATCAGTGAAAAGGGTATATGAGTTTCTCCACTGGCAAAATGTAGTTGCTGGATAAAAGATTATTCTTTTTCTTCCCTCAAAAATGTGTACTTGCCCTTTAAACTAAGAACTCTTATAGAAAAATAAACTGATTACTTTTGCTTTGTAATAAAAGCACAACCTTAAAAAATAAATCAAGTATGTTTTTTATCTTTGTAGAAACTGATCACAGAATCACAGAATGGTCAGGGTTGGAAGGGATCATCTAGTCCAACCCCCATGTCAACATGCAAATTATTACAGTTGAAAATTATTAACTTGTAGCTGTTAAGTATCAAAATATAATCAATCCTTTGCTACTTTGCTGTGCAGAGGTCATGGAAATACTAATCAGAATTACTGGATCAGATCTTGCAATAAAGTAAGCATCATCTGTCTCCATTATGACCTCTTCACCGTTCTCCAAAGAGAGCATGGGCACACCGACAGAGCAAGGCTGGCAGGCAGTCTGAGCAGGGGTGGGTCTAAACAGTGGTTTGTGAGATGTGGTATGTCAAAACACAGTCCTGACACAAGAGGTCTTACAACAGACAACTAGGACAGATTCTTAGTTGAACAACTTCCTGAGTTTGACATAGAATATTGGCATGGCATCATCATTTTCAGCATCATACTGCAACACAAGCCACCTATTCTGGCCTGTCATGGGTGAAAGCAGTTTAAGCAGTGTAATACCATGCCAAAGATACCGGGCTGAATAGTCTCGACCGCGGCTCAAATACAGCTGTGACTCAAACTGCAGACACTCACAGAGTGCAGTTTGGGCAAGAGGTCATTCTGGGTTCTCTACTCTATGTGCCTCAGTACAGTGTACCCTCCTGTAGTATCTGGCTTTCATGTTTTACCACATTTGCCATCTTACAAGTTGCAGTACCTACATGTTGTGCGTTGCAGAGGAAAGTACAGTGCATACCAGGAATGGAAGTGATATGAGTGGACTGTAAACAAGCAAAAAAAAGCTTCTCCCCCCCCTCCCCCCCCCAATTGGTTACTCTGCAGGCTACAGTCCTATCAAAAAATATTTCTGTCTGTTACAGAAAGCCATCTTATTGCACTGGCAGTTCCTATACACAGTGTCTAGTTGTCCACCTGTTCCTAAAGTGTTGTGTGGCAAGACTTAATCACCAAGAAGAGGACAAGAAAAAGAGAAAAACACTGTTTAAGGGGACAGCACAGTGCCCAATGAAGCTACTAGCAGGAATGTTGCTAACTCATCAGTTATTTTTAATTTTGTCAAAATAAAACAAGATACTTTATTCTACAGTGTACTTGTAGAAACGCAGAACATTATTTTTTCTTTTTAACCCACCATTTGAGGCATTGTCTTGACAGACAACTGGACTGCAGTGGAAAACCAAGACAATCCTATGTGATCTCAGCTGTATATACAAAGGCCTTAAAAGCTGGAAGTAGGGTTTTTAAGCATGCTTGGCTTAAGATACTCAACATCAATCAAGTGGAGATATCAATGCATCATTCCATTTCACATCATGCATATATTACTGTAACACTCCCACAAAAAAAAAATTACAGTACATATATATGTTCTTGGGATGGTCTAGTTTTAGGAGGTACTACAAAAGTCTGAGAAAATTAAGAAGCTGAAAAAATTATAGAATAATAAAAAGCTAACATAAGCGTTCACCAATATTCTTCTGAAGCTTGGAGGATTCAGGCATAGTGATATAGATTCAGGCATACTGTTCCATGCAGAGGCATAAAGTCATATACATTTTAAACACAAAAGCAAGTAAGTTGTCACTACTATTTTATAGGATTAAATTGCAACTTTTTCACTTCTTAAAAAAAAAAAAAAAAATCTTGTTTGGAGAAACTTCCAACCATTTCACAACATGTGCCTTTCCCTGAGGACAAAAGGTCCTGGGTTTGTTCAGGACTGACTTTCTGTTAAGTATTCTTGGTTTCCAAACAGATGAGGACTGAATGCATCTTGAACACTGAAAAACTATTCACACCTGTCAATTAAAGGGAACAGGATAAAAATTTTGCTTACCTTTCCATGGACAACAATTTTGATTAAAAAAAAAGAAATAAAAAGAGTTTAATCTAGTAGATAATACCCATTTATCAATGTATTATGTGTTACTAGAAGGGACGTGCTTAAATCAACCTTCAAGCTAATTTCTTTAATTACAGTAAAGTCACCTTAAACATTTCCCCTGCACCTCCCATCCCCCACTTCCAAATGATGGTCATCAGATAAGTAATGCAGCATTTGGGGATATGTAAAAATACCAAAGTCAACAACAGCTCTGATTTAATGTTCAAACTTTTCTTATAGGGTGGGAAAAAATATGGTTCTGTTACATGTTATTATGTTAAGAATGCAAAATCAAATCCTACTAGCACAGGTTGTTGTATTTATCAATATTTCAAATGATACTAGCTTTCAAAATATTGTAAACTGATCCATATCTAGCAAGGTTAAAGCAAAGACCAGACACTCACTTCTGCAGGCATTCCAGCTCGAAAGGCAGGTCACAACCTACATAAACTCTATTCATTAAACTGTATTCTAACAGTGCACAAAAACAGGGATCCTGCAAGAGAAGATTAGTGTTTAATTTAAATCATGCTGCTCTGTGAAGTGAATTTTCAAACAAATTAACATGGCACACAAATGCAGGAGATTTAATAGGACCTTTTCAAGAAACAGAACTCTACACATGGTGCAAGCATGGTGTAACGAGGGAAGAAGATACCTATAGCTGCTCTGAGTTACCTCTGTTGCCCGTAGGTGTGGGGAGATAGAGACTAAACTTTCTATTCAGACCATTTCTGGAATAGTGCTTTTCTTATCTGGAAAGTCAGACATAACATCTTACCAGATATTAAGAAAAGCTCACCTTATTCCTATGGAAGGACCATGCATGCATTCAAAAGGAGACTGCCTCCCTGGCAGGCTGTTATTTTAATTGGGAACAATCACTTCTACCACCTTCCATTTAAAAAGTGAAGCAACTGCATTTTGTGAAAAATCTGATTGCATAAGGCCATTCAGAACATGCTTATTGGATTTGTAGGCTGCTGGAGAACTTCAGCGTTGAGGTTCTGACCTATTCTAGAGAGAAAAAGGAGGTAGAAGCCCGTATGGACAGATCAGCATTACAATTTCCTTTGAGCTTGAAAGTCTACTGTGTGGGTGCCTGAACTGTCCATACTTATAGGAACCTATGGAGTTCAAATATTCCCAAATACAGACTGAAGACAGTGTACCAATTCTTAACATAATGTTATGTTCCCTCACATCAAATTAACCCCCCAAATCGTTAATTTACTGTGACAAACACCACATGCAATTCAAAGATATAAAACCAAAACTCACTTTCACAAGAACATGAGGATTTCCCACGACAATCAGCAAAGCTTTTGCTCTAGTAATTGCTACATTAAATCTCTTTGGGTTAGAGAGAAAGCCCAAATAGTACTTGTCATCACCAAGTAAAGCTTCATGAGATCGCACCTAAAATTAATTACAGATAATTTTAGAAATAGAAAAATGAAAAAGCAACTTACCTAGCCATAGTGTAACTTCAACATATTTGCTTACTGCAGAAATCCACATTTCAGTGTCAGCAATGCACAAGTTAGCTTTGTAATCCAAATTTCAGCTAGCCATTTCCCACCATTGCCTTTCCCACAGAAGTTCTATTCTCCAACAGGCTGCTAATGCAACTTCAGCAATTTCAAGAGAATGGTGTATTAGTTTTATTTTAGCATCAGGACTATCCACTGTAATTTGAAATGCAAGATACCAAAACTGCTTCCTAAAACCCAGTGATTTTATCTTTTCGGTAGAAGAAATACTAGAGCTGCTGGTATTCTAATTCCTACAGTTGAATGACAATTCACAGTGAGTCTATGCAAGCCGTCTTCAGTCTTCTCTGACTTAGCTTAGCAAAAACGTCCAAAGCAACTAGCGTGCTATAACAACTGCTTATCAAATTTTCACCTCTATTTTTTCTATATTTGAACCCATCTTTGATAAAAGAAAATTTTCATGACCTAAATAATGTGTGCTTATAAATAGGAGCATAGTATATACCTAGAAGTACTTTAAGAGGGATACAGTGCTGGATTGAAAAGCTATGGCATGACACAGAACAAAGAAAGTAAGCATAGTACCACTGCCCTCAGAAAAAAAAAAAAAAAACCAACAAAACCCAAGCAAGAAAATCCCACAAACTCTTCCCCCAAGCCACAAAAGAACACCCAAAAAACAACTGTTCCTCCACCCCCGCATTCACTCTGCTTTCCAGGGCTCTGCTCTGTTTTATCCTCCTCTTTCCTGGAAATCCTATGTACTCCTGTCAAAAGTAGTCCAGTATTGGTCGTAACTTCAGCTATACATTCCTGGTCTATACTTTCTCTTTTGATCAGTTTGCCTTGTATGCTATTACTCAGACTTGAACAGGCTCTGCCTGTACTGTACTTTCTTCGACAGCCCTGAGGGATCCTGGGTCACAAACACCTCAGGAACTCCACATTCCAAACACTTAAATCTTTTTACTTTACTTAGAGACTTACTGTACCAAAAGCACATTACCATCTGGAAAAAAGCAAGCATATGCAGACTTTTTTTGTATTCTGAACTGAATTCCACACTGTAGAAATACCACTACGTAGGGGCCACAATGCTCACCAAAAGAAAGTCTAAACCCTCGAACAATCATGTACACTGAACTGGTATCACTTGCTGATGTTCAAAGTATTAAGTTAGCCTTTCTCTAAAGTTTTCCAGCTGTCTTTTCCACTGATCCAGCACAGACTTTTACACCTGTCCAGGAGTTCACCGTGCCTACAACAGTGTGCATTTGATGGATGTTGTCTCAAAACATAAAGGATTGGTATCGCATATTCTGGTAGCAAGAAACTGCCTGCAAAAAGCCTCAGTAGCTCTCAGCTGACTTATCAGCTGCTGCTTGCACTTCTCGACTCCACATTGATTTCTCCTAGAAAGGCACAAAGAAAAGTCTCCTGTCAAGAGCCCCAGCCAACAATCTTACACTCCTGAGAAGACAAAGGACAGAAAAGTAGGACATAAAGAAGCTGCTGTAGTTTTTCCCTTTATGGGGCTTTCATGTGAATTCAAATACCAGGGATATGTGCATGCACCGGAGTAGTATCTAGCATTTAGAGACAGGGAACTGGCATACACCTGCATCTAACCTCAGTTCAGCCTCAGTCTTCTGAAGCCTGATGTCTCAGCTGCTACAAACAGGATTTCCACACACTAGCCAACTGCCTGAAATCTAGGACTACATCTTTGTCTGTCATCTGCAGATAACATGCGCTGAGATCTTTCAGAGAAAAAAAAAAGAAAAAAAAAAGGAAAAAAGGAAAAAAGAAAAAAAGAAAAAAGAAAAAAGAAAAAAGAAAAAAGAAAAAAGAAAAAAGAAAAAAGAAAAAAGAAAAAAGAAAAAAGAAAAAAGAAAAAAGAAAAAAGAAAAAAGAAAAAAGAAAAAAGAAAAAAGAAAAAAGAAAAAAGAAAAAAGAAAAAAGAAAAAAGAAAAAAGAAAAAAGAAAAAAGAAAAAAGAAAAAAGAAAAAAGAAAAAAGAAAAAAGAAAAAAGAAAAAAGAAAAAAGAAAAAAGAAAAAAGAAAAAAGAAAAAAGAAAAAAGAAAAAAGAAAAAAGAAAAAAGAAAAAAGAAAAAAGAAAAAAGAAAAAAGAAAAAAGAAAAAAGAAAAAAGAAAAAAGAAAAAAGAAAAAAGAAAAAAGAAAAAAGAAAAAAGAAAAAAGAAAAAAGAAAAAAGAAAAAAGAAAAAAGAAAAAAGAAAAAAGAAAAAAGAAAAAAGAAAAAAGAAAAAAGAAAAAAGAAAAAAGAAAAAAGAAAAAAGAAAAAAGAAAAAAGAAAAAAGAAAAAAGAAAAAAGAAAAAAGAAAAAAGAAAAAAAGAAAAAAAAGAAAGAGACATCTGCTGAAGCATACTGGTCATCAAGTTTGCGAAAGAAGGTGAGAGACAAGGTCTGCCGGATTCCAAATAACAGCAACTCCCTCCCAGTACTCTGTGACATAATCCTCTCTCTTTCCCTCTTTGTCAAATGCAAGGGATGGGCTCAACACAAATCCACAAACATTATCTTCCCAAACATGTGCATCTTCCCACATTTTCTGAACACTCCCTTTTGTCAGCATTTTTCTGAGAGACCCATTTATTGCAAAGAGTGAAACTAAATATTTCTCCATTTTCACGGTGATCTAAAAATCTCAAGTGATGCAGTTTATGCCCCTATACCTTCATATTTACATAGATGCAGTCAACCAAACCCAACTCTGAATCAAGGAGGTGATGCACTACTAAAATGATGGCCTGTGACTAGTGTACTGCTGAAGTAGAAACATAGCATGGATTATTCTCCCCCGACCCTTTCTTCAAGGCATTTTGATAGTTTCAGATTCAAAAAGCTAGCACCTAGAAAAGACCTTTACCAACATCCCAGCACAGCACTTAAAAGTGCACCCTTAAGGTGATCATGAAAGACTATCAAGTGCTCTCCTACCAAGACAAAATAAATAAATTGTGAAAAAGGGTATTCAGCTCCTGGACACAGTCAGCATTGGTATCTGGGAAGTCATCAGCTGCATACTGTTAAGTGATGATTCTCAAACTGAAGGTGAAAAAGAATGTAAGAACCTACATCAGCTTTTATAAGCTATTACTTTTTAATATTGTGATTCACACAGTTGTCTCTCTAGTATTTATAATGCATTCAGTTTCACTTAAGTGTGCATAGGGAAAATGGAAAGGTACCTTATCCACATGGAACTCTAAAATAAATTCAGCATGAGTATCTACAAAGGTTTAAGGTTTACCTCAAAATCACAGATGCTGTACTGTTTCCATGCACTTAAAAATAAGCTCTGTTTTCAAGTACTGTGGCAGACTGACAAAAATATAGCTTTTAAATTTTTTTTTTTTTTAAAGCCCTATATCAAAAAAGGAAACATAAAGAATTAGATACACACAAAAACTCTCCACAGGACCACAACAAATATACATACTGTTGATAAGATGATAACCATGTACTCCTGCCCTTGAAACTCTTCTACTGTGCCAACTTTAATGTCTGCCAAATCAATACTTCTCAGAAGAAATCTAATTTTCTCCACCTACCAAAAAAAAAAATTGTTCAAAGGAATTTATTTTTTCATTTGAGAGTGGATTACTTCAAAGCTGAAAACATACTACATATACAAGTATGTGATAAATGCCTTTTAATGAGAACATCTTCTTTCTACCACAGATGTGGTATGGTAAGCAGCTTCCCCCAGCCCCTCAAGACAACTGTGCAGAGATTCCATCTTTGCTTGCCAGCTGCATCATGCAGAGGGAAAGACAGAGGTGAGATGTGACCTTAAGTACGCTCCCAAAAAGAGAAAGAGAACAAGGATTCTTGCACACTGGAATGCTGGTGTGTGCAGGATCAGTATATTGCCATTTGCTAAAAGCTCTTTGGACACTATACCTTAAGTGATCCAAGAAATGTACCAAGAAAGCATGCCTGGCTAAGGTGAGGATTACAGTCATGACTACTTTCTAATCAGCATTCCTGCAATACAAGGTGACTTTCTTGAAGCGGACATTACTATTATATGTCTTGCATCACAGGCAGATGAAGGACATAATCATATTAAATGATGTGAAATGTTTTAGGGAGTGCAAGAGGTTCAGTCACATCAATACTATATATAAATATTTGAAAAATAAATAGTAACTGTAAACACGGGCAGGTGCATACTGACCAGTAGGATCAGTACAGGTGGAGCTCTAATTTGCAAGTGAGATTTCTACAAAAGGGGTTGGTCTTTTCCACACACCTCACAGTGTTTCCCCCAACCCATGCACGCAAGGCCACGAATACTGAGATATGAACACCAAGAAAAATATGTACACTGCCCACAGCATCCTCTGGAAGTGAAAGGAGATTTCATCTTTTTTTTAAAAAAATGAAAGCAGACATCACATATTTAACAGATGTGAATATAAATAGTGTTAAAAATAAAGCACAGCATTTGAAGTTGACATTCAACATTCTCTACAGGTTTAAATAGCAGCACAAACTTCAAGTCTGACTACGGGACAGCTAAGAAGTCTCAATTCCTCTAGTTTCCTCAAAGCCATAACAAGGTGACATGCCACCTACTTCACTAAATTTCCCTTTTGTTCCACTCCTCAGTGCAGAGAGTAAGCGACAGAATCAGATTGCTGTTCCAGCTGTTAGACAATGAATGCTTGACTTGCACTCTTTAGTCCCAACAATGGAAAAATCTGCTTCTGTCTCCAAAACTGCAAGCAGATCTCTCCTTAATAATTTCCTGATTTTTAAAACTAAAAAAAACCCCAAACAACTAGAATGCCATTACTGCTGTCTTTCTCCAAGTTTAGATTCCAATGGAAACTAGCCTGCCATATGAGGAAAGGCTGAGAACTGGGTTTCTTCAGCCTCGAGAAAAGAAGGCTTAGGGGAGACCTTATCACCATGTTCCAGTATTTAAAGGGTGGCTACAAAGAAGATGGAGACTCCCTTTTTACAAGGGGTTACATGGAAAAGACAAGGGCTAAGGGGTACAAGTTACTCTCATGGAGATTCCGATTGTACACAAGAGGAAAATTTTTCACAATGAGAACAATCAGCCATTGGAATAATCTCCCCCAAAGAAGTGGTGGATTCCCCAACACTGGACACTTTCAAGATTCAGCTGGACAGGGTGCTGGGCCATCTTGTCTAGAGAGTCCTTTTGCCAAGGAAGGTTGGACCAAATGATCCTTGAGGTCGCTTCCATCCTGGTATTCTATGATTCTATGATCATTAATGATTGATAATACACATGTAATATGACACACAGCAGTGAAGTTTGGAGATACACCTACCTGCTTTAACAAACCACAGCCACAATGTAAAACCACAAGCTGAAATACAGCAACTTGGAAGTTCTTAGACATCAGTTATACCTGTTTACGATATGGTGTAATCACTCCAATATCAGTCACTGATACTACAGCATTTTCATTTTTAGCAAGGTGGCAACAGTACTGCATTACTTGAACTGCTTCAGTTGGATTAAACCATGAATGACTGTGACCTTCACGTGTTTCACTGCCCTGTATTAGGGGAAAGGAAATGAGATGATGAAGACCAGGTGCAGAAATGACTATGTATTTATTAACAGATTATTCTTATACATCCTAAATGCAAAAAAAAAAAAAAAAATTCTCTTCTTCGCTATACATCCTTTCCAATGAACAAGTATCACCTAACATTTTGTATTGTTTTTTTAAGCCAGAGAATTTATATGACAATGGTACTTTCAGTGTACAACAAAGGAGTTAAATCTCAACTCAGAATAACATGTGTTAGCAAGCTGGTATCCTGCTTTTGTGCAAGGTAGAAGAGTTCAAAACCAAGCCTCTCCAAGCAGTGCATACTATCACTTTTTACTAACTTCTTGGAAGATGAAAGAAAAACTTTTTTTCCAAAGTACTGTTTTTTCCCCTGCCTACGTAAATCTTAATAATCCTCTAGTTTTAGAGGCTTGTATTCATTCTAATGTAGCAAACTCTCAACAAAAGCAATCTAAAGGCGGGCGACTGTAGCTCCATCTGGGTCAATCTGCTACAAATTTAAATTTGTATCAAAATGTCTCCATAACTTGGGCAGCTGCCAAGTTCTTAGCAAACATTTGACTTTGGTAGTTTTTTCTAAAACCAGATGGTCAGGAAGTCACATTAGTTGCAAAAGAAAGTTTATTCTTTTTTCACATCCTTTCTAGAATTCGTTCTAAAGAAAACTCATTTACAGCATCAGCAAACTTCTATCAGGCCTCCTTATTCAGTTTCACCACATAAACATTTTACATACCCTTATTCCATGAAAAATTAATGGAAATCCCTTCCTGGGCAATTTCCTCCAATGCAACAGAGAAGTTACTACTGAAGTGTCTGCACAAACTTCTAGCTCCTTATGGTAAAACAATTTAGATGGCAAGGCAAGCAATGCAGAATGCGACCTGTAGTTCTTTACGAGTTTTGTGATCTGCAAAGACAAAACCCAAAATCCGTAACTGAAATGGGTAATTATTCATCAGACTTCACAGCTCTCGAGAAGGTATTACCTTACCATCCTCTAGCATTTAGCTTCTCTAAAGCTGCTGGAGAACTGTATTAAAGGTTTAAATTGCAGGTGTGATCTTCTATAAGTAAGTACTACATAAAAGCAGTTTTGTAAAGGACCATTTCTTTCCCCTCCAAAGGAAAAAAAAAAAAA
>VUYV01000033.1:2663951-2806311 GCA_008711295.1 Anarhynchus alexandrinus | reverse complement strand
TTCCCCCTTGTCCTGTCACTACATGCCCTAGTAAAAAGTCCTTCCCCAGCTCTCCTGTAGGCCCCCTTTAGGTACTGAAAGGCCGCAATAAGATCTCCGCGGAGCCTTCTCTTCTCCAGGCTGAACAGCCCCAACTCCTTCAGCCTCTCCTCATAGGAGAGGTGCTCCAGCCCTTGGATCATCCTCGTGGCCCTCCTCTGGACACGCTCCAACAAATGGTAATTATTCAACATTCAATTATTATTATTCAATTATTATTATTCAATTATCCAACAAATGGGTAATTATTCATCAGACTTCACAGCTCTCGAGAAGGTATTACCTTACCATCCTCTAGCATTTAGCTTCTCTAAAGCTGCTGGAGAACTGTATTAAAGGTTTAAATTGCAGGTGTGATCTTCTATAAGTAAGTACTACATAAAAGCAGTTTTGTAAAGGACCATTTCTTTCCCCTCCAAAGGAAAAAAAAAAAAAAAGAAAAAAGAACTGAATGTACACGATAGATGAATTGGTCATTCTCCAGTTTCTTTAAACATTTGATCTATAGGCATGTTCTCCTTTTTTAAGGGAGTCAGATTGCTTTCATGGGGTTTCTATTGATGTAACCTGTGAGGAAGTCTTGACAGGCAGAAAAGGAGCATCAGAACAGCTCATAGAACCTGGCCTTAGAAACCAGAAACGTATGTATTTAAATGAAAGAATGGCCTTAAGGAAGCATTCCAGTCAGTAATACTGTCGTGGTTTAGGCCAAATTGGCTACTGGGGACCTAGGGGACCCCAGNTGCACAATATGCTTTTAAGTTCAGTAGTTAGAAGAGGCCCAGCTAAGAAGCGAAGTTACTGAACAAAATTGATTCTGTTTTACCTCAAACCAGGACAAATACCCAGCTTGAAAAAAATACATCCTGTAGAAAGACTAGCATACGATACTCAAGTCCAATGGTATAGTTAAAGCCCTCACACTTCCTGCTCTCTCACTATGCCAATGCTCCTTAAGCATTGTATGAGGAAAACAAGGAAAGTTTGCCACAACAGATTTTAGGAAGAAGTGTGACAGGTTTTTCACTAGGCTGAACCCAACCTAAAGCCCAGGGCCAAACACCCTTGCTTTCTGCCATCAGATTTCCTCCCTCCTCTGCTTACATGCTTACATCTAGTCATCTTTTGCTCTCAGTTTAATTCTTCAAAGTGTATTACCATGAGAATGGGAAAGCATCTTAGTAGGTTTAACCAGGACAGCCCTATATTTCAGATTCAGACAATAATTTAAAGCAGCTGAAACATCTGTGCTTGTTTTATGTACTATGCCATCTCAGAGACTTTAGATACTTCACCATACAAGAGTTTTGGGAAGCTACCCTTCAGAGGAGGAGGTGATATAGAAACAGGAATAGTTTATTTTTTCCCTTCCTGAAACACGATGTTTGCAAAATTAACCTTTATGTTTAAAGAAGAGGCTTTGTTTGTCTTTTTATGTTAAAAGTAGAAGTTGTACTTGTTCATTTGTGGAAAATAAAGTCACAAAGTTACAGTAAAAGTGAACAAAGCAGATGGAAGGGAATTTTAAGCCATTATTTAGAATTCTGCTTTGTGCACCATATTTGACTTATTCTGCTTAAGAATAGAGAACCTCTTCAAAGAAGGGTTTTAATATGCTGGAGGGCTCAGCATTCTTGCTATTCAAAGTACATATTGAAAATAATCAAGCTTTCCTAGAGAACTAATGCTTAAGCTGGACTTGTCACTAAGCATCAGGGAGCAAAAAGGTGGTAAGGAAACAGCAGGAACCAGTTTCTCCTTCTTTGGTTTAGATGAAAAATATTGACTACAACGGTAGTTTTACTCACCAACAAAGGATTATATGCTCCACAGGCACTAAAAGCATCCTCATCTCTCAAATACACGTCTCTTGATGTCAGTCTTTCCAGCAAAGACATATTTAATCCAAAAGTCAGTGCAATTTTAGATTTTATTACTGGCCCTAACTGCTTTGGATCTCCAACAAGAACTATCTGTATATGCAATTAAAAAAAAAAATCCATCTTGTATTAAACCAGTTATTAAAAAAAATGTAGTTTCAATAAATGTAGTTTCAATAACAACATACACACTTCAGAATTTGGAACTCAAAAGTCAATTTATATCAAGCATTCTGCTTTCCTCCAAGCTTCTCATCTGTTTGCAAAGAAGGGATAGACCCAGGACAGAAGTAAATTGTTGTCTTAAACTAAGAAAACACATTTTTATTTGACATCTTCCACACACTGAATCATGTTCTACCAATGTAGACTTGTTTTAGATGTAAACCAACTCATTTAAGTGTAGGAAATAGATATTGTGCATTAATAAGATTTATTACAAGTACTTAGAATTCCATACTCATTACCAGGAAATGGCTGTTTGCATTCTACATCATTCCCCAAATTAAAATCAGTAAACCAAAATTTTTTTTCCTTTCAGTAAATGATGCTAAGAGAAGTACCTGTCCATTAGCTTCTGAAATCAACCCAAGAGGAATCAGGCTCTCTGGTTCACTTGCTTGCCCTGCCTCATCCAGAATCACATGAGTGAAGTGTCCAAGCCTAGAATTAAATAACATGAACCCAAAACAGGGCTGTTTTCAGATTAGTTCATTCTGCCACCCTGTGGTTGACCTCAGCAATTCTGTTAACTTCCTTGTCAAGTGTGCCAGGGAACTCCACGCACACAGAGCAAAGATGGATATTTTCAACACAGAATAAAGAAAAAACAACCCAGTAACTTTGATTTGTCATCTTTGATTTCTCTTACATACTCTGATATACACAACCACTGGTTATCTTAAAGCACTGTTTATACCAAGGTTAAGACACTTAGAAAAGCTTTCCTTGTTCTCAATTTCCTTCAGCTATTTAATTAGAACAATGCACTTGGTGTAGCAAAGCCAATCCCCAGGCTTTGCTTCTACCAAACAACTCAAGCCAGTTAGGCTTCAAATTGTCGTTTAACAAAGTGAAAATCAAAATCAGAGGAATCTTTCGTTAACAGCATTTGACATGGTGGTTGTTTACAGTTAGTAAAGGTGACTTGATAAAAACTAAATACAATATGATTTTTAGTGTGACAATCATTTTGAGCCAAAATGACTACCAGCAGCAATATAATTTTAAAGGCTCCCATGGTATTGGAGAAGAAGTTATTGTGTCAAAATTTCTTAACATTATTCAAGATAATTCTTAAATTTACCACGGAGAAAGTCCCTGCTGAAACATTACTAAAATCAAGTGGTTTCAGAGGAAGACAATGTCAAAATAGAGGCACGTGCAATAAGCCACATGAAAACAGCTCAAGTTACAGTATGGAGAGTATCTAAAAGCTCTGGGTTTTGTAGCATCCAGCTATCTCAGCAATATTCCTATCTATAGTACTGTACCTTATTTCTGTTTGATAAAACATTCCTGCACTGCTGCATGTGGTAATTATTATCCTGAACCATGCTGCTTTCCGAATATCATCACCATCTTTGCAGTAAGGTTTCACCATGTCATCAATTTGCTGCAGAAACAAAAAGGTGTTTTGTGAAACAAAATATCACTCTACAACTAAATGTTTTAATTTGAATAACAAAGCCCACTGAAAACTATTTTAGAAGCTGAGCAAAACACTTAGATTTAGACCCATTCACACACTGAAATGAATTCTTCATTAATTTGCCTAAACAAAGTAGTGTGTATGCAAGACATCTGTGTTTTCTTTATTGTAAAGATCACAATTGACATATGGATGTTTCATACACATACATGTATATAAACATATACATAAAATGCACACCCAATGTACTGTATAAAGATGGCACTGTACTGTACAAAGATGACAATCCTACTTGCTTATGTTTCTGTGCAAGTAGTCTTAATTTGGAGACAAAGGCTTGACTTCAGTAACAGATTTTAGGATTGCTCTGTAAGCGAAAGCATCTTATCACATTAAAAATCCCACTGATATGTATTTGCTTCTTGTGAGGTTAAGCACTGCAGGACAGAGGTTAAGATTCTATACTCATACAATCAAATTAAGGACTATGATTAACATTTTCCAGTTAGTCTTCTGGAAAAGTGGAAGTAATATGTTCGCACTTTGGATCCTAAAACAAGACTAACCAGCCTAATAACCACTGAGAGTTACATTACTAAATCAGTATTTTAAGATCAAAATATTAAAACGTAAATATTAACTGGCAGGTATCTATAATATTTACCTCTGGTGACCGGAAGCTAGCATTAACTCGGACCATAGCTCCTGGTTTTAACTGATTGCTTTGATGCAGCCGCAAGCAAATCAGATCTGTTGCTGCATTTGATGGCGCACAAACCAAAATTCGACTATCTGGTAGAGTATAGTGTATCTACGTTAAAGATGGACATTAAAAAAAAGGTTATTTAGAGAAGTAGCAATAGCGCAAACCTGTCTATTTTATTTCACCGAATACAGAATCCAGAAGAGTTTTGCATACATGTTATATTCATCCATCCTTTTGTGGTTCAAGAACACTAGTCTTGACAGTCATGACTAAGTGCTCTCAAACCGAGTGTACCGACAGCAAAATTAATTCATGGTTATCCTATTAATGTATACCTGTGCTTCATTAATACATTATGCACTACTGGAATCACCAGTTAGATACTGTTGACTGAAGTTTTAAAAACAAAGACAAGATGACTTGAAAATAAGCCATTCAAGAGTTCTGTAAATCCGTATCAAGATCTCTCCTCCTTCACAGAGCTACAGAAAATGATCTTAAAAAGAATATTTTGAAAACTCCTTGGGAAAAAACATATGATGGTACTTGCAGAATTACTCCAAGTGTTCCAACACTGAAAAGATTAAAGACTGATTTGTCATCCACTATTACCTGTAAAATAGCTTCAATTACTGTTACTGTTTTTCCAGTTCCTGGTGGTCCAAAGAGAACGTAAGGTGTTGGACGACATTCGCCAGTCAGTATCCTTTTCACTGCCAGTTTCTGTTGCTCATTCAGCATAGGATTGAAAAAATCACCAGCTCTCTGTTTGAGTGTCACAGTTTCACCAACTATAATCAAGATATGCGTATATTAAAACTCCACATAAATATTTTTAACGTACGTAGATTAAAACAATGCCAATTCACATTATGCTTCAAAAAATTTTCATTTACCTTATGTGGCAACAACTAATGAAATTCTCAAAAATTCTGATTTCATAGAATAGAATGTAGAAAATAAGCCATTAGTATTTCAGAAGTGTATTGGGTCTTTAATAAAATTGAAGGCCAGAAAAGGACTCTGATTATATAACCCAACAATCTGTAAAAAATCTATTCAGTAATTTTAGCATCAAGCTCACTTTTTTGTCCTAGAATAGCAAAATTTCAGTAACTTTCAGTAACTGGTACTTCAAGGATAGTACCAGTACTAGATGACCAGTAGTAAGTCAAGACAACTGACATTTCTTAATCCTGTCTGAATTAGTCTAGCTTTAGCTTTCCATAGCAGCATCATACTAACCCTTGGACAGAACTGCATTCTAGGCAATCCGTTCCATATTTCTGTAGGCATCCTATTGATACAAAGTGATAAAATCACGCTCTTTGGCAATTAAGTATACTGATATTTAAAGTCACACTTTCTAGAAAAGCATAGGAATCATCTGGGTTTTCTGAAAACTCTTCTAAAGTTTTAGCATCTTCGGCAAAGTAGCTATCCCAAGAACAAGACACAGCATCCCAGTAACAAATTGGAAGCTTTGAACATGAACAAAAATTCTCCAGTAAATGACAGAAATGATAATTTATTGAGTATAAGATATATCACTAGATGTTTGTTGCCCCCTCCCTGGAAGCGTTCAAGACCAGGTTGGATGGAGCTTTGAGCAACCTGATCTAGTGGGAGGTGTCCCTGCCCATGGCAGGAGGGTTGGAACTAGATGATCTTTAAGGTCCCTTCCAACCTAAACCATTCTATGAACTGGAGATGTTTAAGTAATCCACAGAAAGACTCCAATGAAATTCCTGCTAGTACTGTTCTAGAATTTGTCTTGTTAGATGGAACATGAGGACACCTAAAAGGTATCTTACTCAAGCCCTGGTTTACTGAAGTGACTGCAATCCTGAACTGTCTATACTTGAATATAAAGTATTAAAGTATACCAAGTTGGCTTGATTGCGCAGCTACCCTCATCGCATCTGTTGTGTTCATCTCCTTTGATGCCATACATTTTGCCTGTTTGTTCTCCAGTTTTTTGACCTGAAAACAGCAAGTGAAGATAAATGCATTTATAACCTTAAGATGAAAGGCACCATCTTCACTAACACTTTTGAAGTTGCTAGTTTTCAATTTTTCCCATTAAACAGCATTATCCCATTAAATAGAATATCTACTGTGAAGACAGAAAGATAGAGTAGTAGAAGGTGGTGCTAGGAATTGCCACCTTAAATTTAAGATTTCTAAAAGTTTGCCTTATGTTAACATTAAACATTTATTTCACAAATACTTTGTAGGCTCATATGAGGATTTTTAAGCCATGGCTGAATAACTTGTTTCCTTCCACAAAAGCTAACATTCACATTCTATAACACTAAGCAAGATAACACCTCTTCCAGATTGGAGCATGCGAGAAGACTGCTTCTAGAGAATTTGGTGTTTGCAAGGTCCTAGACCATGTGCCTTTATCATCTTAATAATACTGAACCCAATCCAGTGAAGTGATGAATGTTAGAGGTTGATTACTCCTTCTTGTACAGGACAGAGGTATCATCCAGAGATGATTGCTGCTTCCCCAGAACCATGTCATTGAAAGACTGCAAGGCTCATCTAGTCTTGACTACTCTCTTTGCTGCTTACCCATGTGGGTACTAGTGACACCTCGAACAGATCAAGGGAGGATCATATAGCTCTGGGGTAAGCATGGGGGGGTCCAGGTGATGCTCTCCACCATCCTTCTAGTCAAACAGAAAGGACCCAATAGAAGCAGGCATCTTCCAGAAAAATAACGAGCTGTGCTGCTGCTCTCACCAGCAAGCTGCTCCCACCAGCATGGCTCTGGGTGTATGTGCAGGAGATCCTCGACTGCACATTATTAATTGCAAAACCAGAGACATGTCTGAGTTGTTACCACAGGATGATGGAAGAGCAGCAATATTGTCTGGTGATCTGAAACAAATCCCTGCCAGAAGGAAGACAACATGGATGAGACTTCTGACAAACAATAGGCATCAGCGTCCTGATCACAGGTTGTGCAGCTTCCTGGAGATTTCAATGATTCACACACCTGTTGCAATTCACCCAGGAAACATCTAGAGTTTCTACACTGAGTTGGTGACAGCTTCCTAAAACAAATGGCTGACATACTGATCAGAAATAAAAGTCTTCTAGACTTGCTGCTTATATACATGTGTCCATAGACTAGCCTTTGTTGAAGAGATTGCAAGACTGGAGGAAGGCTAAGAAGGTAAAGCAGCAGAGTCAGTCCCTCAATTCAGAGGAAGTATGAGAAACTTGGCAAGAGAGCCAACAGAAAACTCATGAAATTCAGTAAGAAGTGGAAAGCTCCACACCTGGGATTGAATAACTGTGTGAACCAAGACAGGCTGACAACACACTGGCTGAGTAGTAATCCTCAGGCCCTTTTCAGGATCCCAGGTTACTGTTGATGCTAGAACTCTACACGAGCCAATATCATGTTCTTTTTATGAACTGGAGAGGCTGAAAGAGTGTGGATTTTTAGTCTGGCCATGAGGAGGTGAAGAGGCAGTCTAATAGCCCATGTTAAATCAGAGCTACAAAAAAAAAAAAAAAAANNAAAAAAAAAAAAAAAAAAAGAGAGAGAGACAAACTCTTCTTTGTAGTCATGTACGATATAACAAGGGACCACATCTACAAGTTGCAGATGGAAGACTCATACTGGGAATTAGGAAAAAATCTTGAGTAGAAAGGTGGTGAAGCACAGGTTATGCAGAGGCTGTGGAACCTCTAGACAAAAATAAACACCTACCACCCACCCCCAAGTTGACTTGAGTTAGTGATTGTGACAGTCCTGCTTCAAATAGGAAGAAGGACTAGGTAACCTTCTGAAGTCCTTTCTAAGAAAGACGGATACATTCTTTTCATATAATTTAACCAGCAGTTAAGAAGCCTGGGTAAATCTACTCAGAATAGGATGATTACCTTCTATCACAAAATTATTTCCTGCCACAGTGACAGGACTTAAGTATCTACTCAACAGTAGATACAAAAACTAGTCTAAAGCAAATCTGACAATTCCAATTATAATCATACAGTTTTTTATAAGCACTTTCCATTTGAGATGGGACTGTTAGCTAAATAGTATCAGTTATCATAAAATCCCCTGTCCCCAGGCAGCAAAAACTATGATCAGTAAGCAGCAGAATACAACTTCACTTCTTTGATACTCCATTATGCAATTCCTTTCTAACACTAACTGTACAGTAGGTATCCGTTACCAATCTGAATGGTATTCAGCATCTGAAGGAACATTTACAGAATAGATACCTTACATTCTTGCTGGGAACATTGTTCAAGGCCATCATCAATAACACAATAGTCAGTGGTATTCTGGGTCTTGATAGCTTGTGGTGATTGTAAGACAAGCCTTTCCGGAAATAACACTTCAAATTTAGAGGGGAAAGAGAAAGTAGAGAAATTTGAAAGCCACACAAACATTTTGCACGTTTCACTGATTAACATCACTGCTGATACATCAGCTTGCTCTGAGTTGCCAAAGCTGGTTTATCAAAACTGATATAAAAGTGGTAAAGACCTGTGTGAGCTCATATGGATCGTTCGACTCAACCATAAAACAAGATATCAGTCCTTTTTCATAAATTCTGAGGTAACACAAAACACTGCCATTTCACTTGTTTTTATTACAGCAGCATGATTTCTACAGCTCTTATTGGCTCAAACAGGTCACAAAAGTTTGTTTCCACTCCTCTCCCCTGTGATGGCCCACAGATGAATTCATTCTGATGATACCTACTCTAGATTCAGAGTTTTTTTTTTCTAAAAAAAAAAAATTATAGAAGACTCCTCTAAGAACAAACTACAATGCATTCTTCTCAGTATCCCCTGATGTGAAAGCAATATAAAACACAAGACTCCCCACAAACAAACTCCTCTAGACAGCTTAAGTCAACTGAAGTGTACCTTTTTCACCCAGGTAGGCAGCTTGCTCAACTGCAAACTGGCATCGCCTGCTAGTAATCCTGTTATCAGAATACAAATTTGTAGATTAAAGTAAAAGCTTACACTTCCATAAACTACAACAACAAAACACCTGCAAGGTATCTGGTATTTTTTACTGTGCACCAGTGCATAGAAAAATAGGAGTTTTTTTTTAAAAAAAAGTGGTTTTATGTAAAAGAAGCATCTATTGAGAAATATGCTGCAGAAGTGTCGATCAACAGCATTGCTATGAATAACATCGATACATATATTCTCTAGCTCTTCAGTGAGACAAAGATGGCCTGATGTTCCAGACTTAGTCTTTCAAGGAAGTTCTCTGCAAAGCTGATTTAACAGAGAAGATTAAGCAATGCTGTAAAGATAATAACATCCCATGAATAAAATGAAAGTATAAAAGGATGGGTGGTTAACATCAGCAATTTTTTTTTTGTGTGTAGTTTTGCAGCCATATTAGTATATTTTTTCCTTAAAAAAAACAAGACACCCCCCTTCCCCCCAAAAAAAACCCCAACGAACCAAAAAACACCTCACCTCATCATCCCCTTCATTTTGCTGCCTGGCATTGGTGCAATCATTTAGAGAGGCTTAAGACAAGAATTCTTTGTACATCGTGACTACAGTTGCAGTCTTTTACCAATGAACGTAGTGTCAAAGGTGTTTTCAGGGAAAGAGGTGAAAGAATTAGCAAGATCTTAATTATGTCCTCCTATTTGCGTTGACCAAAACAACCAATTGATGGTCACGTATATTTTAAAAGTCACTTTACTAGAGGAATCATTCAATGCAGCTTTTTGGAAACTTATAAAAATACCTGCAATGAACAAATTCCACATCCATGGGTTCCGAGTTGTAAGCCTGTTCAAAGTCTGCATTAAATTTAAGAGTAACATTTTCATCACATATCTGTTGCAAAGATAAAAAAAAGTCAGTTTACTGATGAAGGTTTAGTACTTTAAACACAAAGAAGCATCTCTGAAAGCACTGAACTGTCCCATCACCTCCGAAAAGAACACCTAGATTTACCTGCTATCACATATTGCACACCTAGATTATGTTATGAGTGCTTTCAGAGCAGGTAAATATTATAATCTAGAAAGAAGAGGGAAGCCCAATTCTTCAAAAACACATAAAAAAATACAAAATCACCAATCAGAATGTAGATAAAACAAATTTAGCTTCTCAAAAGTCAGGTTAAACTAGTTTGTAACTCCATGAATTGCCAGCTTCCCCTTTGAAACCTGTGGACCACAATATGTTCAACAGCAGATACACCTTGCTTACCTCAGTAATATAGGCAACGTATTCTATTATATGCTCAGAGTAGACCTGACTTTTCAGTATCACCTTATCACCTAATTGTAAACAAAGTTAAAAGGGAACATACTGTTACAAGGAATAGTAATATTCTCACAGCAGCACTTATTTTTTTCCTCTTTTGCATGATTAAACTGGGAACTTGCAGGATGCTAGATGTTAATTAACTTCAGCAAACTTGCTGTATCCATGAGTACCTGTTCTGAAATGCCATATGCAGTTGTATATTACATTTTAAAAGGCACCTAATATTGACCCCATCAGACCACACCTCCTGAAAACAGTATCTTGTATATTAGATTGAGATTCCAAATTAAATTTAAACTACTTTCCCAGCTTTTGCCACACCTATTGCCTTTTAACTTATTACTACATTGCACAGTTTATTTTTGCTGAAAGCCCCACCAATTTTTGTACATGAAAAATCCTAAAGTAACGGAATATGCATAAGAACAGACACATGCAGTGCTGCTTCAGACAGCAGCCACTGTAAGACGCACACTGAGACAATAACAGTGTGTTTCACCTGTCTAGTAGCCTAGATTAATAACTTTGTGTTGAAATATGTGAAAGACTTCTTTAAACAAATGAATAAGCAATGGAGTTTGTATTGCACTGAAAATATTGATCAACATGCTATTAGACTTTCTCTCCCATGAATTACTACCTGTAACCAGGTGAGGTCGGCCCTCTTCCACTCCTGGCACTTCCAACACTAACAAGTTCCCATTCCTTTTCAAAATAACCCCACTCATGTTAAAGTCTTTTATCTCCATTTCTGCATGGATTTCTTCAAGCCACAAGAGAGTAGAAAAGTTTGCTTTATAATTATCTAGATTAAGATGCTGAAAAACAAAACAGTATACATTATTGTTGTAACTTCTACACTAAGATATGGAACCCACTATTCTTAACATTATACAAAACACCTCTTAAGCCAGACTGCACAGCAACTGGGTTGCCAACCAAGGCACCTAAATACATGTACCTATGCACTAGCTAATATTTTAAAGTCCCCCAGTAGTCAAAGCAGAATTACTATACTCCTTGGGGCTCAGATACAACAGCCAGTCAGCTAAAGAGTGAACCAATTCTCTTCCTCCTACAATGGTAGTTTCAACAACTGAGTTCAGGGGCAGTCTACGAACTGAATTATATGCTCAGCAATCCCAGAAAGCATAAAATCTAAGCACATTGGGCAGAAACGAGTGAAGAGATAGTCGTGTCAGTCTTGGCCCTGGCTGATGATTATACAACTTATGGCAAGCTGAAAGAACCTGAACTTTCTCCCACAGAACTTAATGCATTTCATTGAAGCGGTGTTCTCCAACAGTACAAAGCAGATTTCTGCTTTCATTTGTTATGAAACAACTGCCAGACTACTGTTCTGACACCCCAAAAAACCCTTTCCAGTGATGCCTAAAAAGTGAGAGTGAAGAGGAATCTTTGTTCAGCTTCTGTAATATCTCCCCCCGCCCCCAGTATACTTCTACTCTCTTTTCAGTTTTTCACATTTACCCTTTTGTGCTCTTGTAAGCTTGGATTCTGTGACATACTGAATCCCATGGATGTTACAGGATACAGATTAAAGTCTTAAGTCTACTTGATAACAGTATTACATCATCTTCAATTACACTAAGGGCTACGCATTTTTGCTAAATTAAAGCCAGCTTGAACAAATACACTTACGTAAGATATATTTTCTTATATAAACCTACACATGCATACCTCTGCTAGGAGAGGCTGAAAGGTCAGTATGTCTAACTTCTGCTCCACACATTTTCTTAACTCATCTGGTATGGTATAATGCGGGAGAAAGCTTGGCAACTGCCGTCTGTGATTTCTAAAACAAAGATGTATGACATATCATTTAGCTTTCTCAAATTGTATATGTGAAAAACAGCTAATTAACATGCTACATCATCAAGGCTCTGGAACCAAAATACATACATATGACAGACACAGATCCCTTCAAAGTGACAATTGAGAAGTTTGCTATACTGGGAAGAAAGACAAGTGTTCCAGTTACACATTACTTGAATCGTGTGTCTGCTTTTTCAGTTTAGGGATATTTTTATAACTACGCAAATACTGCAAGTATAATGGAAGCTTATTTGCAAAAGCAAAAGTTCTGAATGAAAGATGGTAAACATTATCAGATATAGAAGTCAAAGTTGCTTGACAAGTTAAGAAGCTAACTCTCTCAGAAAACCATTTCTGATTTTCCATCTTTTTTCTTAATAACACAATTGTTACTCATAAATTACTATGCAATGGTGTTTATCTTGTTTATCACATTATACAGTAGAAAGAGCTCCTGCTTGACAAATCTACAAAGAAAAATCTAAAACAAGCTCTTCTAGCAGTAACGTCCACAATCATCTTGTTTACAACATACGTATATAAACATGTACAGACTCTCCCAGTTTCAAATTTTTTGTCAGCATTACAGAACAAATATAGCAATACCAAATAGAGCAGATCAGGTAAGTGTTATTTTTTCCTCTAATTCACAGTACCTTCTGTATTTAGGGGCAACCACTGTTGTCTTCCTCGCCTGAGGTTCTTGAATAATTTTAGGCTTTCTTGGAGAAAATGGTTCCACTGGTGCTATTATTAATTCTTCTTCATTTGTTACAGTGGCTTCAATATTGCGTCCAACAGTAAAATCAGAAAAACCAAGCAACAGGAGTTCTTTACTGCACCCAGGATTTCTTCAAGTAAGCAGAAGTTATGTTCTTAAAACCATCATGTTCACACTTTATTTTCCCCAGCAGTAATTATTTTTTAAATTAAAATAGTAGATTCTCATTTCAGTAACATATGAGAACTACTAACTTAGGGTAATTCCTCACACTTACTGCTCACCCTGAGTTCAATCCAGTTATCATAAATAATTAAAAAAAAAAAGCAACAATCACAAAACCCCAATTTCATCAAAAGCTTGGGTAAAGAGCAAAATCCCTCCCCTCACCATACTGGATAAAGAATTAATACTTATGTCACAAAGAACATCTTGAAATTACTGTTACTGAAAAAGATTAGCCAAACATTTCCATCAGAGGAACCTGAGGCACATCCCTTCAACTGTTTGCAGAAACAGCTTTGCTCCACCTTCCTTAAGGCTACTCAGAACTGAACCCTAACTGCAAACACATCAACTGGAGAAAGTACGAAAAAATCCTTAACTTCTGAAAAATGCACTTTGTATGTGTAAGTGGTGCTTGGGGAGTGACAGAGGGGAAAAGATGAGAGGGAACAGTTTCTTCAGATTGGTTTCTAAGGAACTTAAGACAAAAAAATCTAACATACACCATCTGCTCTGAAATCCCTTAATGAACTCATGGTAGCACTGCCCAGTTCTCTCCTCAGCACTAACTACACAGTCCAACAGCGTTACTATGTGCCTGAAACAAAAGCATCCCAGAAAGATTCCAGCTTACCTTCTCTTTGGTAGAAGTACCACTTTTTCATGCCAACTAACACTACCTGCTCAGGTTAAAGCTACAGCCTGCTTTTCTCTGATACATGAACTCAGTGCAGACACTGAACTGTTCAGATTTATGGTCTAAATTTGCAGACTCTATGGTGTTTTAAGTGGTCAACAAGCACTTGTTACCTTCATGCTGCAGTCTCCCATGGAGTTTTGTGTGAACTGTTCTGTATTATTAGAAGATTTTCAGACTCTGTGGCATTTATAGATCTACAGTGAAACATAAATTGTTCTTTCTACACATCTTTCTCCACAAAGGCAGGCCATGCCTGCACCTTACCTTTCAAATTGCAGCTAAATCATCCTCCCAAGAAAATTCCTACCCCTTGTCTCACTGTTTAAAATGGTAGCAGAAGTAGTAAGAAAGTTAATGCAGCTACTGTGATGAATGAAACAATTTGACTTTGTTTTTCTCTGTCCAACCTTTAGATTATGATCATAAGAATCAATGGTTGTGGCACATGTTCATAGACCTACAGCTGGAAGTAACTGCAAAGTACATGAAAGTAAGCTTTCCAGCATGAGGTTCCTACTTGAATTCTGAAAGAGTTCACTCAAAGCCACTTTTTATTCTTAACTAAATCAATGAAATATTTAGTACAGCAAAGTATTTTTGTTTTTCAAGGGTTTTCTAAGATCTGCAAACCCCTTCCTCTGTAAATTACACCTTCAAGAAAAAAAGCTTTTTTCTTTCAGCATATACAACTTGCATTTAATATCACAGGACAGGGAAGCTTGAGATCGAGGCATGTAGCAACACGAGTATGATGTCAGGGTACCAAGACTGGAAGAAACATATCAGACAAAACACAAAAACTCCCAGCAAATCTACATTGGCTCTATTGCTCATAGAGCAATTGGTTTCCTGAAAATAATATAACCAGCTGTAGGCGTTATCTTCGCCTTACTCTGTTTTTTTAGAGAAGTTATCTACTCCACTATATTTCTTCATTTACAACTACCATTTTCTTTTGACAAAGACCAGAATCAAGCATTACAATGCTAAATACTTTCAAGGCCTAATATAGGTTTCCACATTATTCGCTAAAATGTACTGGCTTACTTTATCCTACACCAAAAAGAGAACTGTGCCCAGAACAAGGAAACTATTAAATCAATTTTTATGACTTGTTTCCATTGTATTGGTCAGAACCAATAGAAAGAAATACTTACATAGCTGTGCATATTATCACTATGAATGTTTTTCCACCTGGTGGTATGACAATTTCTCCAGTAATATTGATGTGTTTTGTTGGTTGTTCCACATCTTCTCTTTGCTCATCTTCTTCATTATGTAGATTTTCATCTTTCACCACGGAAAAGTTTTCTTTGATCCTTGACAAATATGTATCCTGAGAATTAATTCCTTCTGTAGTAAATAGATTATGATAAATTCCGTTACCACAACTGCTACCGCTAGCATAGGCAAGTCTTCTTGAACAAACCTACACGTCCTTCCAAGGACTTAACATTCAGCATTCAAATGTTAACATTTCACTGTACCTGGAATGACTCCATTCTTCATAATGGCTGTATTATTCAATGACTCATATGTTGTTTCTCCACTGTCGTTACATGAATTAATTGCAGCTTTTGAGAGGTTTTTGTGATTTATTGGAAAAGATGACAGATATGCTTCTGGACTGCTCTCACATTTTTGAGGAATCTGAAAACTGAATTGCTTGTTTTTCACCCATCCAGCTAATCTGCAGCTGATTAAGGACTGTGGTACACTCCCTTTATTCCTAGAAGTAGTTATGTAATTAATTACATAATTAAATGCATAGTTAATGTTCTTGGGAACTGTAATTCTACCTGAATTCAAATATAACTGTCTGTAGCAGGTTAGTTCATCATTATTTCATAACTGCTATCAAAGAAATTGCACTGCTGCTTCTAACTCATGAGGACCAGACTCTCTGTTAATGTTAATATTTCTAGGTCATATCAACTACCATATAAAGCATAGAGAAATACTGTATATAAAAAAGCTATGGTAACTTAAAATTTATCATAGGGTAACTAACTCTTAGGAAAGAGCACATAGTCACAAATAGAGGGTACTCGGGTGTGACTTCATTTGAGCCTCTATACCCAGATGTGAAAAAAAAATTAACAAATAACGAAAGAGAAAACCACCAAAACAAAAAACCCTCAAGGATACACCAATACAGTCATTCAGCATCCAAGTTAAAAAAAAAAAAAAAAAAAAAATCTGGTCTGCTTTTAATACATGAGTATGCAACAGTCCTCTTGTTCGAAGATTTTAAAGATGACAGCGTATCTGCAGTTTAATTTAAACACACTTACAAGTAAAAGCATTTACTTTAATCCTTGTTGCAGAAAGGATTTTACTAGGATTGAAAAGAGACATAGGACTGGGGAGTCTCAAAGCACTATCTGCAAGATAGATGCTCAATAAAAAGACTACACTAAAGACATTAAATTCAGTATGAAATTCTCTTTAATTCCATAGTATTTGGGGGTTATTTGAAAACTGTGAACCACAAGGCTCAACTATGACAGGCTTCTGTATGAAAGACAGGTTTACAGACTATGGAGTGATGGAAAGAAAGCAAGCTTAGACTAATCAGAAAGGCTTACTCTATCCAAATGATCATTCTTTTAGATTCCCCCTGCTTCAGAGTTCCAAAATCCGTCATTCTTGATACTTCCAACCCTCCTTTATCTCTCATTAAGTCTTCATAAGGCTCATCCAGATTGACTCCATCAGAGTAAGATTGTCTGTAAAAATAATTGTAGCTAGCAATTTTGAAACACAAACAGACTCAGCAATTATCTTTGACTCAGTACAAGTTTAAGAATCACTATACCAAAGCATAGTCACAGTATTTAGGAAGAAGCAGTTGAGAGGATTCTCTTTTTCTCAGCTACTTATACTTCCAAGACAATTAGATTACGTTTACTAATTTAGCAGCAAATTAAAAACAACAAGCCTTTTGTCAGCAGCACAATCAACCAGCATAAAACTTTGCATACAAGACTAAAATGATTAAGAAGCTAGCAAATATTTGCTGAAGAGCTGAATCAAATGGTGACTGAAGCTGTTATGGATCCCTTTGGAAGGTGAACCAAGACACAACAAAGAGCGGCTCCTTAGCAAAAGTCTTGATTAGCACTGGAGCTTAAGACATAAGATGAGTAGACTGAAGTGTTTCAACGTGTACGCTAAGCATTTATGTCTTCTGCTTACTGCTACAGTCTTAAAGCAGCAAACTGAAAAAAAACACTTTTAAAAAGCTGAAAAACAAAAAGCACCCTTAAAAACTATCACACGTACGACTGATAAAAATTGCCTATAAAACCAAAGTCACATGCTCTTCCTCGTCTGAGACAGTGACCAGAGCTCTAACCTCTCAGTGTCAGCTACCTGTAGAAACCATTTAAAAAATTGTTTCTGTTCTACAATTAAGAAACTATTCAGTTAGATAAAGTGGCACGAAAATAACTCGGAAATATTTTTATAATCTTGTCAATATTTACACACCCTAAGTACTCCTTAGTTATCTAATATAATAAAGTAGAAAATGACTGCAGCTGTTCTTTATTAGGTACATCAGTTTACTAGCAAAGCCCACTAGATGTCTCCCATAGCAGCTTAAGCTGCCTCAATTTTTTTTATATGGTAGGAAATATACTAAAACGGAGAAATTAACCCAAAGATCTACTTTTGTAACTTGGCTTTAGTCATAATTTTCTGTATAAAATCCATCATTAAAAATAGGTCCACCTGAAAAAAAAAGTGAACAAATTGTACTGTTGTGCAAAGGGATGTAAACACTCTAAGCTTCATCACGGTACAATTTAAATCTATTATATCTGTTATCTCCAGTGAAAACAGCTTATTCCATTCTTCATAGTTCCTTTGAAGACATATGTACCACCCTCAGCTATGTTTCCTAGAGACTGAACAAGGCAAGTTCTCCCAAAGACTACGTTTGAGAGGTATCAGAATGTCCTTTTTGCTCTCCTTTGGACTTTCCAATTGGTCAACAGCTTGTTTTTTGCCTGTGGAAGCAGAGTTGGTAGTCCTACCAAGGCCTTGTTAGCACCAACAGTGACAGATTTTAGAGGTAATAGTCCTATTTATATACATTTGGGCAGTATTTGTGTTTCTCACAGGAAAAACTCACAAGTCAAACTCCCTATCTTTGCTGCAGAACTGCTATGACTAGTTGTTGCCCATTCTACATTTGTGTAGTTCATTATTTCCCAAAATTTTACTTCTTCTCCATACTGAACATCATCTACTTTTTCCGGCCTTTTCTGCAAGCTGTCCAGATCCTCCTCACATCACATCTGCAGAACATCTCAGTTTGATATTTGCAAGCCCAACAAGTCTCTATTATTCAGATCATTAAACTATTCAATTTAGGACAGATACCTGAAGAATCACTACAACTTAAGCAAAATGGATTAAAGAAACATCCATTTTACATCAGTTTTGCTGAGAATGGTTTTCAAACAGTAAAGTCCTCACTAGAAGAACACAGATTAGAGGAAACACAAGGTAAAAGCATGAGCTTGGCATTTTTCTGACAAAACCATGCAAAATTCTTTCCTTGCCTACCAACATCCCTGAGCTCAGCTGCTACTAGTTTTGCTTCTCTAGTAAGATCAGATGTGCCTACCTTCTGGAAAGGAAGAAAAAGCAAGGGCCAAATCATAACACACTCTGATCTTCCCAATGATCTATCATGCCTTCTAGTCAAGTAGTGAAGAATTCACAGTATTTCTTGCTTAACAGATGCAACAGAATTTAAGCTGCATAATTACCATTCATCCCTAGTGATTATTAAGTGGAAAGAGAATGAAAGAATTAATATTACCCATTCTGGCTCACTGGCACCAAGCAGAGAGCTCTCCAAATATAACATGACTGATTGCTCTCCACCACAATCGTGTTCACTAGATCATGTCTACAAGGTGAATAGCCATCAGGAAGTCTCAATGAATCCAAAGTGAAAAATATACTGTCATCTACTGTACCACTTCTTCCACAGATGCTGGAAATGCGAACCTGTAACAGCAGTTTGTTATTCAGCGTTACTTGATATTATCTGCTTAAGCGAACAGGCACACTACCATCGCATAGGTTTTTCCTGCAACAGTCAATCTAGCACTAACAGAATTGCATTCTGAAGTTTCAGTTGTTCATGGGAGGTAAACATACAGCTCTAACCTAGAATCACTGTGCTTGTCTTGAGATTTAAAAGTGTAAAGAAACACAAGTACTTCAGATAAGCATTAGGTTCCACTTAAGTGCATACCACAGTATGTATATTTGACTTAATCATGGTACCTGTCTTTTGACTTACCAACTTATATAATTTATACTTCAATACTAGCAGCCATAAGAGAAGAAATTTTTTTCCTATGCTTGACATGCAAATATTATTCAAGATATAGAGTTAAAGCAAATACAATACACCATAAATCTAATATATGTATTCCTAGAGGGAACAAATATTTTGATTAAAATAGAAAAGGGACAATGGTTGTTTTTAAGCCAAAACACTTGGATAAATTAAACATAATAAATTCCATAGTCATTACTTCTTAAAAAGTCTGAAAATCCACACATCCTCATTACAACCAATGTAACTAAAACAACAGTAAGCATCCAAATCAACAATTGATAGCCAGTAAGTTAGTTACTCTACTTTTCTAACCAAAACGTGTACTCTATTTCAAAAAACTTTGTTATTTTGGAAATAATCCTATAAATGGATAAGTTGATGTTTTATCTTTTAATTAAAGATGTGTTATAGAAGATCAACCAACTTAAAATCACCTTCAAAACCCCCCTTCACACAAGATTCCTCTTGCCAAAAACAACGTGCAGAACATTTACCTTGTCTACTTGCTTATATCTCAAAGGCTTTACAGCAACTGCTTCACTGTTCCATGTTGTCGGGTTAATAAAATATTTCGCTTGCACCCAGTCACCTTCACAAGGTTTGAAACCTATGTAAAACAGAACATCTCTCAAGTTTACCTGCGACTGATAACATTTGCATTACTCCCATACAGAAACAATTTAACTCAAACTTTGCTTAGCAGGTCGAGGGAGGTGACTCTGCCCCTCTACTCCGCTCTGGTGAGGCCACACCTGGAGTACTGTGTCCAGCTCTGGGGCCCCCAACATAAGAAGGACATGGACCTGTTGGAGCAGATCCAGAGTAGGGCCACAAAGATGATCAGAGGGCTGGAGCATGTCTCCTATGAAGACAGCCTNCAGAGTAGGGCCACAAAGATGATCAGAGGGCTGGAGCACGTCTCCTATGAAGACAGCCTAGAGAGCTGAGGTTGTTTAGCCTGGAGAAGGGAAGGCTCCAGGGAGACCTTAAGGCAGCCTTCCAGTATCTGAAGGGGGCCTATAAGTAAGATGGAGAGGGCATTTTACAAAGGCATGTAGCGATAGGACGAAGGGAAATGGTTTCAAACTGGAAGAGCGTAGATTTAGAAGAGATATTAGGAAAAGATTTTTCACTATGAGGATGGTGAAACCCTGGCACAGGTTGCCCAGAGTAGTTGTGGACACCCCATTCCTGGAAGTGTTCAAGAACAGGCTGGATGGGGCTTTGAGCAGCCTGGTCCAGTGGGAGGTGTCCCTGCCCATGGCAGGGGTTTGGAACTAGATGACCTTTAAGGTCCCTTTCAACTCTAACCCATTCTATGATTCTAAATAAAGCAACCAGCCAGAACAATGCATTATTCAAATCCACTAAGTTGAAACTTCTCTTTGCAGTTCTTCCCCCAGTAGGTTATGACTAACTACCTAAGAGATGCTAGTGGAAAAATACACTTGCTTACATGTAACTTATGCTTAGATGACTGCATGCAAGTTACGCTCAGTGAGAATGAACAGGTAGCTTTCTTCATGCAAATCACTATGTTTTTTTTCACTACGCACACTCTATTAGAACTTATTTGTGATGTGGACTGCAAGCTTATCAGAAGATATTTCTGTCATACATATAAAAAAAATTAAGGAAGAATGAACAAGAAAGCCCCTACACACCTTCACAGACATCTTCCATTGCAAAAAAAGTATTCTCATTGATGTAGCCACCATCCTTAGAGAGAGAGGTAATATTGCCAATTAATATTTTCATATTTAATTCAGAAGCATCACAAGTAGGACTGGAGTCTTCCCATGTATTCTGGATGGCATCTACCTATTAATACAAGAAAACCCAACATTCAAACAGCTGATACTTAAAATTACATGTTAAACATACATTCCTACAATAAATATCAGAATTTCAACTGCTTATGGAAGTCAGGCTCCTTATTAGACAATTCTATACTCACTGTGGCTGTTCATTTTTGTACGCAAAAAACATAAGTAGCAAATAGTAAGTAACTTCTCTTTTAAGAAGTCTGCTGCATACTGCAACACTGACAACTACTCTAATTACATGTTCATTTGTCAGATCTTTTTTATGCTTCCCTTGCTTTAGGTCGACTTAAGAATTTTCTTAATTTTGACAAGAGGAATCTCAGCAATCTGATTGTACACAAGTGGAACTAGAACATCACTATTTCAGAAAGCAAAATATATTTTCAATGTGCTATTTATAAAAACTATATGTATTTCAGACTGCCCCTCTGTATCACCACGTCATATATAAGTTTACTTGCTTAAACAGCCCTCTGACAAACTATGGATGTATACAAACTATTCCCCTCCCCTCCCAGCAAGGATACAGCATCTTGGCCCTGAATTAGAATTCCTACAACTGCAAGTTCTTTTCCTTGCTCCCAAAGGGCCACCACCATCATGGGTTCAGGAGCCTCCACTCTCCAGTTTAAACACTTGTTCTTCAGAGCTTCCTTGCTCTCCACAAGGAATGTCAATACCTTGCTCTCTACAATGTCAATGTCACTGGACAGAAACATTTATTACCGTTAAGCAAGGATTGCTGACTCCAGATGGTATGTAGAGAAACTATACTGTGCAATAAAGCAGGAGAAAAGGAGATATCAAATTCTTTTCTGAGGCTTAAGGATCTAGGAAAGCATGAAGAAATTGTGCAAGGTATCTCTGCAGTGATTAAACAAATACAATGAATGAAATGCTCATGGACAACTTTTTTCATGAACTGTAGTGTAAGTGTACAAGTCAGATCATTAAATTAGCAGCTTATTTCAGAAAGCTACATGTTTACAAATTCACAACCAGAATAAAGAAAGTGAGTGGAAAACTAGAATAAAGCAGATAAGGGAGTAACTAAAACAACGGGACAGAAAAGAAAAAAAAAATAGCTGTAGTGTTTTCACTTCCAAATGAAGATCAGAAACTCTGAATAAAAAGTATTTTCTTAATGTATAATGTAAAGAAAGTAACATACTGATGAAAGACTCTATACAGTGCCATCTTTCTCTTACAATCAGCATTCATGCACAGATGGAAAACAGTCCTTCCATAGCCACATTTCTCAAATATTAAGAAGACACACTTGTTAAATGCTATTACTACCTTTGTGTGGTGCAATTCTTGAAGGCACAATTTTCACAAAGAACATGTACGTTACAAAGCAAGAAGAAACAGTTTGAATGTTAACTGAGTTGCCTTGATCGCATGGATCCTATTCTAGATTGCCAAGGCATCATTCCAAAATAAAAACTGGTTAGGGAAGCTACCTGAACTAGCCTGTGAGTTGGCTCCTCTTGCAATGGAGACTTGCTTAGCAAAGGAACCGGGAACAAATTCCACAAGGAAGTACTTGTTGAAAAATTATGTAGTGTTTATGCAGAGAGACTCATCCTTGGCTAGGACAAGGACACCTTCTATGTACCTGGTGGCATATATAGCCATTGTGGAGCTAAGAGCAGGACTAGTGATCTTATCCCAGCACACTCCATTGCAGTGACTGTTCACTTTTAACAGTATACTGTTTATACAAGTGAAATGTAACCCCAACAACAGCTGTACTAGTCTAGACTAGACTAATTACTAGTCTAACTCAGTTTATTTCAGAAAGCTTACAAAATATGCTGTGACATTAAAAGCTAGTTAAGGGAAGCAGTTATCCCCCTTTATTCAGCACTCTTAAGATGACATCTATAATACTGTGTATAGTTTTGGCCTCCACAGTACAAGAAGGACAACAATCAACTGGATGAGTTCAGTGTAGGGCTACTTTGGTGGCTGGGTGCTGGAGAAATTGCCCTGGGATGAGAAGCTGAGAGAGATGAGCTTGTCCAGTCTGGCTTCAGGCAGACTTAACGGCAGCCTCCATTACCTAACGGGAGGTCATCAGGAACACAGAGCGTTCATTGCACGCATAAAATGAAACAAGAACTCTTCAGGCTGGATATAATGAAAAACATTTTCAGCATGAGGAGAGTCAAGCACTGGAAGAAATTGCCCAGAGAGGCTGTGCAGTCTCTCCATCCTTGGAGGCCATCCTTCATGATGTGACTGGATAAAACCCTGAGTCACTTAGATCTGACCACAAGCTGACTCTGCTTTGAGCAGGAGGTTGGACTAGAGAGGTCCTGAAGTCTGGTCCAATCTGAATTATGCTATGATCCTAATTTCTGTATGATTTTGTTGAACATAATAAGTATTAACATCGAAGATAGTAATAAATAGCCTATGTCTATCTCTACTCTAGTGTTTACAAACATTACAGTTAAACTATTTTTTAGTCAAAATTGTTAGATTACATTAAAAGAACTATTATTACATGGTATTCCTTTCAATGATATGAAAACTCACTGTAGATTTTTTTTTTTTTTTTAAAATCTATGTTTTGTTCCAGTCTGACAAACATATCTTCACATTCACCAAGAACACCTGAGAATATCAGACTTTCTTCTAGGTGATTTTTATGGCTTCATAGGGATAGAATCTGAATAAGCAATTACACTGTTCCACAGAGGACTAGTAAATTTACATTTAGGCTAATTTTTTTCCTCTGCCTAGGGGATTAAAAAAACACTTCCTTCCCTCTGCCCCAAAAAAGACTATGATTGAAATACTGTTGACTGTTCTGAGCAAACTCCCAGGGCATCTCAAGTTTGTGCCCCTATGTTGAAAGTACTTTAAGATTTATCACAGAGTACACAGTGAGTTTAGTTTTTTTACCCAGGTACTTAGAACAGACCCTTTGGAGAAGGGAGACTAGTGCTGTTCCTCTGAAGTCAGATACTTTACATCAGTAACACAGACAAAATCTTGGGACCAAAAGTGGGAACCCCAGTCTCCTTATGCAGGAAGCCCACTGTAGTCATGGTTATTCTTGCTGAAGAGTAAATTCTATGCTTTCCCTCCCACCCCATCTTTCGTAAGAGCAGTTATACCATTTTCCTTGTTATTGGCAAGAGCTTACCGATTACTGCATACATTGAAGAAATGAGCTTTGTCGCCTTACTTATTGGATCAAGACTGCCCTTGGACTTTGATTTTCAATAGAGTTCTGTCAGCTTTAGGCATAAGCTTGGCTTTAAGCTACTCACCCAGTCAAAAACTACACTGCCAAGAGATCTTCTGAGATGCCTGCAGAACTTACAGCTCATCACAAACAGGAACAAGACAAATCATTATATTCATCTCTAGTACTTTTGAGAAGGCCATTATCTAGCACATAGAGCAAAACATCCCACAATTGCTAAACAATCCTAGTTGTTTTGGAAATCCTTACGTAGTTTCTCAGTTACCAGGTTTATGTATTTTGGAGCGATGACGGTATTTCAATAGTATTGTGAAAGCTGTCAGTCAGAAGGAAAACAAGGAAGGAGAAAGAAGATTTAAACTAATTTACTTTTTGACTGTGTGTGTGAGTACTATTTTACCAACCATTTTGATAGCCTAACAGCTGGCAATATTTTAGAAACAAGACTTATCTTTCACTTTTCTTCTATGTTTCATTTCAGATCATACAATACAACTCTCTCCCCACTAATATTCTTTCTTCAGTTTTATTTAATAAATGAAACTGCATTGGTTTCAAAATTAAATTGATTTGCTAAGAAAAACTCCCTCAAAATGTTGTATGTGACTGGAATTCATTTTACGACTTAGTGTTGGTCTCTTACATAGTTCTAATCTTTAATACGAAACATCTTATTTACTTTAGCCTTCAGAAATTTTTCTTGTTGCTATTTTGAGTTAAAGGAACGACAGAACAGAGAAAAATGGAAGCATACAACATTTTAAATCTTCCTGAAATAAAGTGTTAAGAAACAGATGCTTAACAAACTCAGATTAAAAAAAACCCACCCAGCTGATTATTAACTGCTAACATCTCAGAAATAATTTTCATATCACTAGTTATTACCAAACCAGCAACAGAGCTTGAAAAAAGTCCGTACAATTAACTCTACTGCAATTCCTCAGTAGACTACAGATTTCACGAATATATAAAAACATATCTAAACCCCCAAACATTATACAGAGTAAAATGCAAATCAAGTTAGTCTTCTAGTATTTCTATTTTCTGTCTACTCATACTGGAGAAGTCACATTTCTAGTCAACTTAATTTTATCAGACACAGTACAGTTACTGCCAGTTCAACCATTAGAAGAAAAAAATTTCCTCGGAGGTCTGCATTTATTTTAAGCTCAAGTCCAGCCTGTAGGGAGGAGTTTATTGTATGCAATTCATTATTTCAGCCAGAAAACTTTACTTCCCTACCTCATGGGCTATTACCATGTTCAGATTAAAAGCATACTTATTATTGATGAATGATGATTACAAAACAGGCTTTCAGCAGGCGTCCAGCATCTCTGAATTGGTTTCCTATTTACAGGTTTATTAAAGATCTTTCCCTAAGATTAACAGCTACAGTGGCTGATGAAGTTAGAGCTCTGAATCCTACAGAGATTTTTAAACTCAAGGCAAAAAAGGTAAGAAATACACTAAAGCAACTTTCTAGACTAACACCTGTACTAATGCGTTTTACAGAAGGCAACTCTTTCTCATGACAAAGACAAACCTTCACTTCTCCTTTGTCCACACAGTCATACTCAAAGGAAGACCATTACAGTGAATGGAACCGTATTGTACTAAACTGTCCATGTGGTCACTCACAAAGCAGCCTATGATGGTACTGGATCGTTCTTTACAGAGACTCTACTGGCCTTAAGTGCACCTCTTCAAAATCTAAGTACCATCAACAGGTAGTGTTAAAATTTTTATTATACTTTCAGTCATAGATGTGTATGTGAGCTTTATGCACAGACAACACATGCCCTTCACAATATGCATCCTTCTCTCAATTTTAATTAGATGCTTTATGCAGCAATGATGCTCTACCAGTTACATGTCCTGCACATCACAGATACATTGTAGGGACCTCTGCACATGTACGTGACCCCCTGGATTTCCAAGTGTTTGGTAGTTTGAGTTAGTCGGACCTTCAGACTCCTGGAAAATTAAAACAGATGGGTCAACTCCTCACATTTTGAGGGGGGTGGGGAGCAAGGAAGAGAACACAGCATACAACCTTGCTTTCCATAGATATGTCAATGCCTCCACTGATATTCACGGCCTTACTTAGAAGCCATGAAGCTCTTTTCCATAAGAGCGCACAGAAAAATTCCGGGGAGCTTCATATGCTCAAGTTTATCATCAAGAGAAGAGCCATGTCTAACAGAAGAGAAAAATAAATAAGAACTAATCCCATGGTGACAGATGAAAGTATTTTTAAAGGTATGTCTCTACTTACCATTAGTATGAACAGTTTCAGGATTGGTCAGACTAATTCTGAAAAGCGTACAATATATTACCACAGAGATACTAGCAGTTTCAGTTATGAACTGCAATTTACTCTATTAATGTATGCCACTTGGTACTGACAGAATTACTGACTATGTTGAAATAGTACAAACTCACTTCCATACGACAGCTGGTTATGTCTGGACACTGCTGGCAACTGACCAAAATGTCTCTGAAGTACCAAAATCAGGATGGTGCATAAAAGAAAGGCATGAGGTATCAGAAACACCATATGCTAATCAATGCAGGATTTTAACCTCCTTTCCGCAATTTGTGTATCATTTGCTAATTTAACACAGTAATGACAAATTTTTCAATCTGTTAACTCCCTTCCCCAATTTACGTATCATTTGCCAATTTAACATAGTAATGAAAAATTCTTTAATCTGGTAATTTACATTCTTATTAAACCTGCATATTGGAACTTTCTAATAAGATTACTAGATACATTAGAATACTTTGGCTAATTATTACCTTCCTATTATCTGAAATATGACCCCTGAAGCCACTATGTTTGCTGATTACATTCTTTATAGATAAGCATAAGCTGATAAGATGCTTAATTATAAAACATTCATTTACTAGAAAACTCAAGCTAACTTTTAAACTAGTTACACCATGATTTGCGCTATACAAGCAGCTTAAGCTATGCCTCAGACTTTTGGTCAGGGCGAGTTTATTAGATGAAGTACACTAGTCTACAGCTGTACTTAAAGTATAATGCAGTTAAGCCAAGCAGATATAAGCCAAGAAGATGTGTTCTGTACCACGCAGTTATCAACTGCTTCTGCACTGCTGTCAGTCTTTGAAGCGCCAGTCATACACACTATCTAAATGGAACAGGGCCGCTTGGCTCAGCTTCTCAGCTAGATTATCACAGCGACCTGAGAGTTGAGCCTATACTATAAAAAAAAGTTACAGTAGTTTAAAGTTGTGACAATGTATAATCAAGCTTGAAGTAGGTTTACAAATGAAGTGTTAAACATGAAAGGTACTGAAATCTCCATTTTTATAACTCTCCATGACATTAAGTTGCCGATTTTTTACAACAGGAAGTTATGAAATTTATGTTCTTATTCACTTCTGTGCAAAAAAAAAAGTAAACTTGTAGCCCCTGTTTTTATTTTCCTATCTATTCATATAACAGTAACATAAAATGGACTTGGAAGCTCAAAATCAGTTAACACACAGAGATTTGAACTGGGTATGATTAAACAAATTCTGATGCAATTATCTCAAGCAATAGTTTCATATTCAGCACATCTAGACCTATATTCAGAGAATCAGTATTAATGGAACAACATTTTAAAGGAGATGGAATAAAATAATAATAAAAAGCCCTAAACAACTTATCCCCACTAGGTGAATGGCTGGCAATTTATCCTGTTTTGTCAAATTCAGGAAGCTAAAAGCTATAGTAACTTCCAAAAGAAAGTCTCAAGGGATTTACAGAGAAAGCGAGACTACTATTTATCTTCACCTCTTACCCTGATGGCCTTCAGGCCACCTGATGTTTTATCCTCTTCAACAGTGGCAGTAACTTCCTGTCCAACAGTCAGCATCATATTTTTTGTAACAGCATCCTTTGTGAATACTATCATGTCATCTATCATCCCATAATCATGGCAAAATCTTGTCACTATTCCTTGTACAGTTTTTAATTCTTTATCACCTGCATTCAGAGGAAAAGGGTTGACGTAAAAACAAATCACTTGTTTACAGAACTATGCAACAAGTAATGAATGCTACTAAAAGTGCTATCCCTTCTACCAGAAAGTCGTTCTCTTGTATAACTAAAAATACCAACAGTTGCCAAGTAATTAGTTTCACATTTAAGTATTTAAGTCTTATGGCAATTCATGGTTTCAACCAATTACAAAGCCAGTTAAATATAAACTACACTGTAAAAACAACACACTTCAAGCTGCATGAAAAAGTCATAGAATATATTGAGTTGGAAGGGACCCATAAGGATCATCAAGTCCAGCTCCCTGCTCCTCAAAGGACTACCTAAAACTAAACCATATGCCTAAGAGTGTCATCCAGATGCTCCATGAACTCTGACAGGCTTGGTGCCGTGACCACTTCCCTGGGGAGCCTGTTCCAGGGACCGACCACTCTCTCAATGAAGAGACTTTTCCTAATGTCCAATCTGAATTTCCCCTGACTCAGCTTCATTCTATTTCCCCGTGTCCTATTGCTGATCCTCAGCAAAGAGACCTCCTCCTCCGCTGTCCCCCATGAGGAAGTTGTAGACTGCCATGAGGTCACCCCTCAGCCTTCTCCAAGCTGAACAAACCAAGTGATCTCAGCCGCTCCTCATAAGTCTTGCCCTCAAGGCCTTTCATGATCTTGGTCACCCTCCTCTGGACACACTCTAATAGTTTGGTGTCCTTCTTATATTGGGGTGCCCAAAACTGCACACAGTACTTGAGGTGGCGCAGCACCACTGCGGCGTAGAGTGGGACAATCACCTCCCCTGACCGGTTAGCTATGCTCTGCTTGATGCACCCCAGGATGCATTTGGTCCTTTTTTGCTGCCAGGGCACACTGTTGACTCATATTCAACTTGCCATCAACCCAAACCCCCAGATCTCTTTCCGCAAGGCTGCTCTCCAGCCTCCTGTCCCCCAATATGTACATGTAACCAGAGAATCATGGAATCATTTAGGTTGGAAAAGACCTTTAAGATCATCAAGTCCAAGCATTAACCTAACACTGCCAAGTCCACCACTAAACCATGTCCACATCTACATGTCGCTTAAATACCTCCAAGGATGGCAACGTAACCACTTCACTGAAAGGGCTGTCAAGCATTGGAACGGGCTGCCCAGGGAAGAAATGTTTTCTAATATGAAAGCTAAACCTCTCCTGGCACAACTTCAGGCCGTTTCCTCTCGTCCTATCGCTAGTTACTCGGGAGAAGAGACCAACCCCCACCTTGCTACAACCTCCTTTCAGGTAGTCGTAGAGAGCAATAAGGTCTCCCCTCAACCTCCTTTTCTCCAGGCTAAACAACTCCACTTCCCTCAGCCGCTCTTCATAAGACTTGTGCTCTGGACCCTTGACCAGCTTTGCTGCTCTTCTTTGGACATACTCCAGCACCTCAATGTCTTTCCTGTAGTGAGGGGCCCAGAACTGAATACAGTACTCGAGGTGGGTCCTCACCAGTGCTGAGTACAGGGGGACAACTAGTCCTGCTGACCACACTCTTTCTGATACATGCCAGGATGCTATTAGCTTTCTTGGCCACCTGGGCACACTGCTGGCTCATATTCAGCCAGCTGTCCACCAACACCCCCTAGGTCCTTTTCTGCCGGGCAGCTTTCCAGCCCCTCTTCCCCAAGCCTGTAGCACTGCATGGGGTTGTTGTGACCCAGCTGCAGGACCCGGCACTTGGCCTTGTTGAACCTCATCCCATTGGCCTCAGCCCATCGATCCAGCCTTTCCAGATTGCTCTGTAGAGCCTTCCTACCCCCAAACAGATCAACACTTCTGCCATACTTGGTGTCATCTGCAAATTTCCTGAGGGTGCACTCAATCCCTTCATCCAGATTATTGACAAAGATATTAAACAGAACTGGCCCCAGTACTGAGCCCTGGGGAACACCACTTGTGACTGGCCGCCAACTGGATTTAACTCCATTCACCACCACCCTTTGGGCCCGGCCATCCAGCCAGCTTTTTACCCAGAGAAGAGTACACCCATCCAAGCCATGAGCAGCCAGGTTCTCCAGGAGAATGCTGTGGGAAATGGTGTCAAAGGCTTTACTAAAGTCCAGGTAGACAACACGCCTTTCCCTCATCCACTAAACGGGTCACCTTGTAGAAGGAGATCGGGTTAGTCAAGCAGGACCTGCCTTTCATAAACCCGTGCAGACTGGACCGGATCTCCTCATTGTCCTGTATGTGCCATGTGATGACTCAAGATGATCTGCTCTATAACTTTCCCCAGCACCATGGTCAGACTGACAGACCTCTAGTTCCCCAGATCCTCCTTCCCGCCCTTCTTTGAGTCACAGAATACCAGGTTGGAAGGATCATCTGATTCAAATTGTCTTGTAGATGGGCGTCACATTTGCTAGCCTCCAGTCAACTGAGACCTCCTGGTTAGCCAGGACTGCTGATAAACAATAGAAAGTGGCTTGGTAAGCACTTGTGCCAGCTCCCTCAGTACCCTTGGGGGGGATCCCATCTGGCCCCATAGACTGGTGTGCGTCTAAGTGGTGTAGCAGGTCGCTAACCATTTCCCCTTGTATAATGGGGGGTTCATTCTGTTCCCCTTCCTGGTCTTCCAGCTCAGGGGGCTGGGTACCCAGGGAACAACTGGTCTTACTGTTAAAGACTAAGGCAAAGAAGGCATTAAGTACCTCAGCCTTTTCCTCATCCTTTGTCACTGTTTTCCCCTGCATCCAGTAAAGGATGGAGATTCTCTTTAGCCCACCTTTTGTTGTTAATGTATTTATAGAAACATGTTTTATTGTTTTATATGGCAGTAGCCAGATTAAGTTCTAGTTGGGCTTTGCTCCTTCTAACTTTCTCCCTGCATAATCTCACGACATCCTTGTAGTCCTCCTGAGTTGCCTGCCCCTTCTTCCAGAGATCATATACTTTTCCTGCCCCTTCTTCCAGAGATCACAAAATTCCCCCCCCGAGTTCCAGCCAAAGCTCTCTGCTCAGCCAGGCCAGGATTACCTCATTTCAGTTGCAGAACCTGGTAGTTGAATATATATATATATTCAAATACCTTGAAAAACTTGAGATAAAAAAATACCTGCAAGGTAAACAGCTTCTCCAAAAAGCTCTAGGCCAGCATCTGTTTTAATGATTTTCCACAGCAAAATAAATTTTTCAGTATTGTTTGAATGGGGAATCCAACACCTCTAAGATTTCTATACTGAAAAAGCAGGAAAACTAAACAAGTTATAGAAATTGATTTTTCACATTTGTTTATATAATATTATAGTTAATACAGTTCTGAACTGAAACGTGGTGCTGTTTCTCTGGAGACGTAGGTGTTTCAAGTCTTTTGTATTAGAAGTAGTATCTACTTACAAATCACCTTCAGGCTTAAAGCTAAAGTATCCTATTTTAGATTTCTAACATATTACTAGCTACAGTCACAAGCAAGACTATTAATACAGTAAGTAATCTTTTTTGCTTTCTGTATTCATAAATATGAAAAAAGCATTTTTACTACATTAATGCTACTAAAAGGATGTGAAATTTACACCATTTTCAGAGCCTCAAAATAAAGCTACACTATCATCTCTATTCTACAGCCCAAGAAACACGAAGGTTTATTTATTAAGACAGCAGTACAAGTGAAAGCCCAAAGCATCCCTCACCCACAACACTCCTCTCACACCTCACTCCATACTCTAAGCAGCACCAGTAACCTGTCCTACCCAGAAACACAGCAAAAAAAGCACTGCTAGGAACACCCCCACATGCTCTGTAATCAAAAAGCTGTCTTCTTTTCCTGACTTCCTTTCTTAAGGAAACAGGTCTTCGCTCAGCCCCACTCACGTGATGGATGAGCCCACCAATGCCCTCAGGGCTCCAGAGCCACTCGCAGGCCCTGCATCTGCCACCCCAAACCCACAACGGGGCCAGGAACCCCTACCTGAGCCCGCCCATCTCTCATCTTCTCCTTCCTCGTCACCTGCGCGTCTCCAAAAGTAGGAGAGCACCTTAGAGAGGACGCCGAACATCGCCGAGCTGTCCCTCACCCCGCAGCAAGCACCCCCCNAAGCACCCCCCCTCCCCGCCGCCCCCTCCAGCGCCCTCTCCTACGGCCGCGCTTCAAGCCGCCTCGACGCCGCCGGCCAATCAGGCCGCTCGCTCCTGGTCACGTGAAAAAGCCCACGCCGCGTGCCATGGGGTGGGGAGGTGTTATGTGGCAGATGTGGCTTTTGCCGCTGCGGGCGCGCGGGCTGGGCGGGCGCGGCGCGAGCGAGCGGTTTCGCGCGTTTCCAGCGTGACATCGTGTGACGTCGAGCGGCGGCAGCCCGCTTCCCTCGCCCCCGGATGCCTCGCGCCTGAGCTGAGGCGCCGATTGTCCGTCTGTTCCCCCTCCCCACGGCCCTTCCCCCCTCCGGCGTGAGGAGGCCGCTTTGCCGCCGGCCCGCCGCGGCCGTGAGGGGGCGGCCCTCGGAGGGGCCTCTGCCCCTGGCTGCCGAGGGGGCGGTGTCCGCGGAACCGGGGAGCTGTCACCCCCGCTGCCCTGGCTCCTCGCCAGAGGCCGTACAGGGCCCTCTCCTGGTAGGGGCGAGTGGTGGGACCGTTGGCGGATAGGAGGGTGGGAGGACCTCCTTCAGTAGGGTTTCAGGGCGGCAGGGGTTGAGGAGGCGTTAAAGATGGTGTCATGTGTGGTTACCACAAAAAGCTTAAGGCAAGGGGTGCGTGCAGCCTGTTGGTTGGTGGTGATGTTGTCTGGAATTGCAGTCCTCCTGTGTGACAGGTTTTCTGGGTTCCTGTAAGTGAGGAGGCCTGGGCAGGCAAAGCCCACAGGCAGGCGGCCATCTCACCTGGGCTGAGGGCTCTGGCTGCGCTTGTGTGGCACTGGGAGTAAGTCCAATGTGGTAAACTGGAGCCCATGGGAGAGTATGCACTTCAAAATGGCATGTTGTTGAATTGCTGTAATGTTGGTAGCAGCCAGTTTCAAAATGATAGAATAAGCTATAGAACATTGCAAACTTGGTTAACAGAAAAAAATAGTATTTTTGTCTTCATATCATTAACGTGGGAGCTGTTGCGGCTCTAGAGGAAAGAAAATTTTACTGACTTCATTGTCGTTTCCATAGTTGGTATTTTTACCAGTTCCCTTCATGCAGTGCACTTTAGGTATATTGTGTAAGCCCCTTTTAAGTTTTGTTTATCGAATGATGTTTCACAAAGCATGGTTTTTGAGTTGATGAGGTCAGCATCCCAGTAATTTCAATGGTAACTGCAGCATAAGGCACTTAACAGGAAATGGTTTCAGGAAGCTGTGCAGAGCTGTGTATACTTTTACGGGAAACTACTTTATGGCTGTTGCAAAAGGTAGTGTAGTCTGTGATCAGATTCTGAGACTAGACTAGCAGTTGTCTTTGGCAACCTTTTGTTTTTTACTTGTATGGTTAACTCAGCATTATTTAGGGAAAGAAGGGCTAGGAGTGCATTGTATATTGTTTAACACTTTTATAGAGTTCTATACAGTTCCTAGACCAGAAGAAATTCTGGTCGCCAGTAATTATAAACAGGTTCCAGTGCCTTGCTCTGAAGTAACTGAGGTGATGCTTTTGGGAGGAGAAATGTGTATGAGTGTCTGTAGTCAGTGATCTCTTTAGAACTGAGTGACAGCCTCCACTTTTAGATCTGTTGATTTAGAGCATTTTAAGTACCATTTTCTTTTATTAAGAGTTTTGTGGAGTGCAGGCAGAGGAGTGTTTGTTTGCAAAACTGTGACAGGTAAAGAAATTGTTTTTTTTGGAGGAGGGGTGAAGTTACACGTGCATAAATTCCCATCTGAAGATCCTGTAGTTTATAACAGCCTTGCCAGGCTGTGCTTCTCAGGAATCTTATTGCAAGAAAATGGCCTAGGCAGAAAATACCAGTATTCAGTCTGGATGTCCTTTGAAACGCTAACGTAGTGCGTTTATGATACCCATAAAACTAGAAGTATTTGGTATTTTAATAGCATGCAATGGATAGTGTGTATACTGATTGAACCTGTTTAAACTCTGCAGATCATGATTCACATGAAGGACTAAATCCAAAGAAGTTTATATTATACTAGGGAAGCAAGACATCCTTTTGAAGCTATTTGGCCTACATTTTGCTCTTGGTTCAGTACATGCCCCAAGACAGGAGCTGGGAAACAAGGGCTGAGAAATCAGATCCAGAGAAGCAAAACGCTTTGAAGAGCTGACTTTAAAAGCTCTGAAAATATTGAACAAGGAATACAGGTAATGAGCTAAAATAGTGTAGTTAAATATTGTGTGAAAGAGCGCATAGGTAGCGTAGCTAATAAAAGCTCATCAGGAAAAGGAAGGGTTGGTAAGCATGGTAAAAATAAATTTCACCAGAGCTTCAGGCGCTGTATGCCTTTGTGTTTAGATTTGGGAACATGGATATGAGCCTGGGTTTAGTGCTAGGGAAACTGTACCAGGACAGAATGCTTTTTTATTAATTACTGATACAAAAGTAGAACAATGACAAGTTTATGTACCTTTTTATCATATTGCGCCTTGGCAAATCAGTTATAATTGTCAATCTGCTTTTTGTCTTTTGTGGTTACTGTGGGGGATGCTCGCCTGGCACAGCCCTGGCAAATGACGTAGTATCTGCTATAACTACCTCAGGCAGTCTGAACTTGTTCAGTGGTCATTTCAGTGGTGGAAGTAAGTAGTTCTTTGTAGCCTCTGACGATTTGATTTGATTATCATCACTTGAGGTTGTTTGCCTAACATAAAACCACTTAATTTGTAAATCCCTTTCAGAATCCTGTAGTGTTCTGTTGGTATTGTTGTATTTCCTGCAGTCTTTGTGTAGGTTTCCTATGCACCCTTTAGAATTGGGAGGAATCTCTTTGTACAGCACCTTTGTACCTTACCTGGCGTTATAAGGTCTTGGGCTCTGGCTACCAGATCTTGCCTTGTCATTGTGTATACATAAAAATGATCCAACACTTTTTATGGAATCAGGAACATGAAATTAAGGGAACCTAAAATAAAGGCCCCAGAAAACTTTTAGAGTAGAAACTGAGCTATGATGTTTAAGTGTTTTTGTTGGCACTGATGCCAAATGCAGAGGGTACTGTAATTGTGTGGTGAACCTCTGTGCAAAATGGAAAATGGCAAATATGCAGCAGTGCACAGGAAAGGGGGCAGAAGGAATTTTACCATAACCAGGGAAAACACTTTAGTGCCATGCTTGAGAAAGGGAGCTTTCAGGTACAATACTGGCTGAAACACTTGGAATTGTGAACAAAAAATTCTAGGGTTTGAGCCCTGCTCATTCAGTAAATACCTGAGTATCTCACCAATTTTGTGTAACCAAAAAAAAAAAAAAAAGTTGATCTCCCTAGATTGATCAAAAGGGATAAAATATCCTGTTTTGTATCTATAGTAATTTATGTTGGAGCAAACCAGTACCTACCATTCATTGAAAAAGATGTGAAGTAAGTATTACCCATTTTCCATTAAACCATAGTCTTTTAAAAGTTACAGATAATGGAAATGTTTGCATAATGTTTCTTATGTGTTTCTTATGTGAGGAACAGAAGGGCTTAATTACTTTAAGACAATTTTGCTTGGCTACACAGTCTCTTTTTTTCGCCTTTTCTAACACAGTTTACAGCTGTGTCTAATGGTGTGTATGCTGTATTAATTTCCATGTTTCAGTCTATTAAAACAACTGTAACATTTTAGTATTCTTTCAATATTGGCTGACATTATGAAAGGAGCAAAATCTACAGTCTGTACAAATTGAGAAGGAGTGCTGTACTAAAGTTTTTCCAGCATACTTTAAAGGTGATGCCCTTCAGAGTACTGAAGATTTAATTGTGTCTTGGTTACAACAGGGTTTAAAGTTTATACAAAAGACCCTGTCATTGCTGTAGCTGTCAAGGTGCCAACATCTTCAAGATAAAAGCATTCTTTTTTCCTTTTTTTTTTTTCATTGCCTAATAAGCAGGAGGACTGGATCCAATGTACACTGGCCATTGCATGTCACTGTTGCCTGCTAGATTTAAAATTTGTTGTTTTGTCATGATGATGTTCTGTAAGTGCTGGTGTTCAACACGACTGAAGTGTGCAGGGTTTATCTGAACACTCTAGAAAACTAGGGTTAATAGAAAAAGATAAAGAAGAATTCTACAGTGAAGATAATATTCTTGATAGATTTCTAACCCCTAACTTTCTAACTTCCCAACTTGTTGGGATATTGGAATACTTGAGTTTTTATCTGTAGTTCATTCTAGGAGAATATGGCATTGTAAATAGTTTTTGCTTGTTTGAAAAAAGAACTAGATTGTTGAATATTGTTATCATTGGCTATTATAATAACTAAAAGTGGTAAACTATGAGGAAGGTCTTATTTAAGATGCCGAGTAAGGGGTAGTACTCAAATAAAAAAGAGACTTGAAACTTTTTTAATTTGTTGGTCTGATTTGGAAGCAGCCCTGTGAGAATGTAGTACAGTCATTTTCTAGTGTGTTCTGTTAATTAAAATTCAGGAGGCATTTTCCTGTTCCCTGGCTTAACTGAAGTTTTTGCTGTGCTTTTGTTCCATATCTGAATAGATGTTGTTGAAAGCCAAAGTGTAAGGGAGAACTTTTCAAAGACGGCATGACTCACTGAACGGTGAGAATATCACAAAGTGTACAGGCAGCTGTGTTCACAAGACTGTTTTAAACTGACAGTTAACTTTTCAGTTGAAGGTAAGCATGAAGGTTTTTAACTGTTGAAAAAATCTGCAGTAACTTAATTCTAATATAAGATACTGCTCAAGGTATTTGAACAGATTGGCTAGCAGTGAGGTGAATAAAAAAGGGCAAAGTGAACTTTCTTGTCAATGGTTGATACTGGGTAAATTAAAAAAAGTTTGCTGTAGCTGAGTTATTGTGAGTATATGAGTTCATTGGACTCATAGTGAAGTCTGTCATTTTAGATACCTGATAAGAAGTATTAAAATCAAATGGAAGTTAATATCTAAACATGTTTAAATATCTTTTCTTACTTAGAGTTTAAAAAAAAAGAAAAAAGCTTTGGTTATAGAGTTACCCTCAGACTAAACACCTCCAGAAATGGTTCTTAGATCTTGAAATAAAATTCTATTGAGGTATCATAGATACACAAAATAGCATTTTCTTGGTTTTTATACTGTATTATTATGAACTGTGGCTATAGGATGTAATTTACTTATAGTATGCAAGTAAGTTGTTAGAATGGTTACATATTTTGAAATGTAAATATAGCCCATTACTAAATATTGCTTTTATTGATTTTATCTTAAATAGGCAAAAGTCTAGTTGAGCACTGATCTGAGTACATGAAGGAACTAAATTATATTTTTGATCTTTTTTCATAATTTGCATTTTCATTATTATTATTACTTAATTGCCTTTGTGAAGTGTTATGACCAGGGAAGAAGGTTACAGAGAAGAATTTAGCTATGACAGGATGCCAACTTTGGAGCGGGGAAAACAAGAGAATGGAAATTATATACCAGATATCAAATCCAGTGACCTTCAGCTATCAAAGAGGCTGCATCCTTGCTTTAGTTACAGAACATGGATCTTTTCTTTGCTGATGGGAGTAAGTACTTTAAATGATACAAAATTTAAAAATGTAGGTGAGGTCTCAGTGCCCAGTAATCTGTTCTGTTTCACATCGTTTGGGGACCGACAGTTTCAGCACTGATAGTATTTAATATAAATTTTTGTACAGAAAGGAACATATTTAGCAAATTCAGAATGTAACACTTCAGTGACTAATGGTATTCTTTGGATAATGCTGCACTAATCAAAGATGCTGTATGAAGACTGATTTTTATCTTTAATAATAATCATATAGCATAAACAGAGTATGTCTGGTAGTGGTAAATATCAACCCATATGTGTGTATAAGTACTGCCTCTTAGTAAAGAATGTAAAGTATCCTGATAATATGCATTCTGCTAACATATTTTTAACTGTTAAAAGTACTTTACTTGCCATGATAGCATTTTGGCATTGAAAATATATATGGTACTTAAGTGCCACTTTCATCTTTCAGGGTTCAGTAGTCATGTCATTATTTGGTAGAATCTTCATGTAGTGAGGTATATACATCGGTTTCTTGCATGAATGTCACAGTGATTTGAATTTTTGTGTCACTGTTACAGTCATAGGACACTGATCTTGCATGTACATTGTATGCTTTTTCATGTTCTAAGCCAAGTTGATTAAAGCTCATTATAGCAGTTAGAATTTGATCTTTTCTTTTTCTGTCAGCTCATGTGTTTTGAAGAGTATTTTTTATTAAGAGCTAAAAATGTTTCACTGTTAATATGGTAATCACTTACAGCGAATAAAAGTATTGCCTTATTTTCATGGAAACAGCTGAACATTTTTTCCTTTCTGACAATCTGTGAAACTTGGACTTCCTTTCAGATGTACTGTTACATCAAAAGAGAGCAAAATAAGAGCTGGCTTTCTTTGCATTAAATTTCCTCAAACTTAAGTGTTATAAAGGACAACTGTCTTTAATTAGATTTTTCTTTTTTACTGAGTTGTGAATGATTTAAGATACTGATGTTTAGTGATCATTTGCTGAAGTCATATTACCAAGAAACATGAATTTTATGGATAAATGAAAATGCAATTTTTTTAATAAACTAATCCAATAAATTCCAATTAGATTTTTCTCCCAAGTATTATAGTGGTTAATCTTTCTCAACTCTTCTGAAAGACAGTGTTCAGAAAGGAAAGTCTGTACGCTAAGCAACAGAAGTCATAGTGAACAAAACTTCTACTTCAGGGACCAAACCATAGAGTGACATCAAAGTAGCTGCTAGTATGGGCTGTTCTTGTGCAGGAGCAATTCAATACGCTTCAAGCACAATTTTAAGTTGTGTTCTATAAATAGTATTCTTTCAGTCCTCCAGAATTCTCTGTGTGTGCTTATATACGCATATATGCTATCCTTATTTTCTGTCATTTTTTTGACAAGGACTTTTTAAAGACTCCTGTAATTTTGTAACATGAAAAAAATGCCCAAATAAAACAAAAGAGCCCTTCTGTCTCTCATCTTCCCCAGCCCCTTCAAAGAAATGCCTACTCTGAGAAATGACAAGCAAAACCGAAAAATGTTAATAGAATACACTATTGCTGAGAGTGTGACTCTGGTAGTTATGAAACAAACTAAATAATAGTTATAGTAATAAACTAAAAAATAGTTAGCAAGGGAACAGGAAGAGTTGAACATTTATGGGTGTGCCACTGGACCAAAGCAGGAAGAGAGTTTGGAGAGAGACAGGAATATAGGTAGAGGAATGTTCATCAATATATCCTAATATTAGTTTCGTTACTGCTTTCTCGTTGGTAATTGCTCACTTGCCCATATGCATAATGAATGTTGGTGGAGCCAAGCAGGGAATGCAAAGTAGAGGCTTAGTAGAGGTTTCTGAAACATTTTTACCACTGAACACCGCAATTACTGTTTGAGCATTTTATTAGGTATTTGCCAAGTCAGGGCACAATGCTTGATTCACACTGTCTTGTTTCAAACTGTATTGTTCAGTAGCGAGTCTTGGTAACCAGCAAAACATCTTCTTCAGAACTCAGCATGTTTCGATATTTTGCTTTAAAATTATTCACACAAAGACTGCATTATTAAATGTTCATCAGTAGCTTAATTGGAAAGGAATTACTGATTTCTATCTGACTAGTTGATTTTTAAAGAATAGTTTTATTCAAATTAATTTATCTTATGTGTTGCTTTGCAGACTTGCCTCCTTATTACTTCTGGCTTTTCAATATATCTGGGAAATATTTTTCCATCTGAAATGGATTATTTACGTTGTGCAGCAGGTTCAGTAAGCATTCTTAATTATTTACTGTGGCTGTTTGACAGCAAAATCAGTAGTAAATAATTTTTGTAGGTTTATTGTCTTTCTTTTCTGTCTGTCTTTTTACTACTAACTTTATTCATGGAAGATTTAATTCTATATAACAGTTCATTAAATGGGTTTTCATAAAGACAACTGGTTTGTACTAGCATTTTCATTAACCAGCTCACCACTGGAATACAGTAGTTATCCGCATGAATAATTTTTCGTGCTTGATTTTAAGAAAATGTGCATTGTTAAGTATTTGAGGAATTTCCTGGATAAATGCTGTCAGAATGTATTTCAGATTGTATTTCAAAGTATTACCTTTTCTGTGTATTTTGCCATAATATCCAAATACTGAAGCAGACTAAAAAGTTCTCTTGAATATTATTACTTTATTAGTAAAATATGCATTAAAGATGTCTGACACTTTCCAAAGTTCAGTATTTTTTACTGTATTTTTAGGAACTCATACTTACTTTACTATATTACATATGCTTAATGTATACACTTTAGATCTGTGTGCATAAGATGAGCTTGATATACTTGTTTTGTTCATGACAGGGTTCTGTTCTGTCATTGTTATTTCTGCAACTTGGATGGCAGATTTGTTTTAAGTTAGGTGCAAGACTAATGCTTTACTTTAAACAAACAAGTCCCAGGAGTTGCTCTGTGAATGAGTTGTACCTTACATTTCTGCTAGAGGCATTAGAATAAAGTTGAAATAGTTTTTGAAGTTAATATCTTCACTGGTGGGTTATTCTCTGCAACATTAGTGTTAGTTACTGAGATGTCTCTTTTTCTGCCACAAATCTTGTCTCTTTGAACTTTGGATTTATTGAGAATTTCCAAAGATCTGGTAAGTGCAGAAGGTTATCACATTGGGTTTGAATGGCTTGCTCTGGGTAAAGATGTGTACGTTTGGGTGTCTGTATGTGAGCAAAGTGTTACAGCTCCTACTACAGATAATGCAGTCATTGTAGTTGGAAGAGCCTGGAGAGCTGTATGGCCAACTGACCACTAAGCGTCTAGTTTAGTATGAGCTGAATTGCTCTCTAGATTTTTTGACCATCTTGACTAGTTGTAGGATTCAGGTGCCTAAACATAGTCATGTAGTGTTCTAGAGACTCTGGGGTATCCAGGACATAAAAGGATGTTTTAATTATGTTAAATACAGGTCATTTAGGTGTTAAGGAATTGCTGCCAAGAATTTTAAATGTCGCTATTAATCTAGTTATAGTGGTTCCATTGTTAAGCCATCAGTGCTCAGATGTGTGAAAAGATAATTAGTAAAGAAATGCAACATTTGTTACATGATCCACTATTTAACATGGAAACATTTTAAATAATTTTAGTTGAGTATATTTTTATTTTGTTTATTAATATGTTGTAACATTATGTATTTGTGGTTCTGTAATGATACCATGTCTGTTGTGGTGGGGAACAGCTAAGACACAGAGAAATCACTGTAAAACTTTTCACTTACGTATGATTTTTCCATTTAGCTCTGCCCTTAAGTAAAGAAACACAGTTCCTAGTGTACATATTGGAGATCCCAGGCACCATTCTTAAAGTGTAATTTGTAATCAGTTTTTAAAAAGTTCTTCAGAGCTGTGTTGAGACAGGCCAAATTTTAGCTTACACAACCGTGACTTTGTCTGTTTAAAAGAACGTGGAGGCCCAGTTTGGGAGTAGCAGCGTTTTTCTTTTCCTGCTCAAGGATCTCAGGCCTTCTAGAGTTAATTGAAACTAACAAAGGCATGAAATGCCTCATGAAAGACTTTCTTTCTTTCCTTTACCCATCACATTGTGCTGGGTAGCTAGTCAAAACTGAGGGATATGGAAGGCATGTTTAAACCTCTTGTAATCCTCAGATACTGATTGTAATTAATGAGTTTAGACAAGAGTGATGGACTTTCCTCAGAGTTTCTGATCTGTTTGTCTAAGTTAACTGAAATATGCATTCAGATGATATAAAATACATGTATAGAAATACATATAAAATTCTTTGTGCAGAATATCCCACTAGTCTTCTCTTTTAATTTTCCCAGTGTATTCCTTCAGCAGTTGTGAGCTTTGCTATAGCAAGGAATAAAATTAATGTGGTAAGTATAAGATTTTATTGGGAATTACCTTTTTTATTTTTTATTTTTCCCTGTGGTTAAAATGCGAGAGAAACCCATTCTGAAACTGTTTTTCAGATACCAAATTTTCAGATTCTATTTGTCTCTACGTTTGCTGTTACAACAACGTGTTTAATTTGGTTTGGATGCAAACTTGTCCTCAATCCATCAGCTATAAATGTAAGTTACTGAAACAATTACTAATGAATGCTACATTTATCTTTGTTAAAAAAAAAAAAGGGGGCGGGGTGAGGTGGTTGGAGATCACGTGTAATTACATGGTTGTCAATATCCCAGTATTCCTACTTAGTCTGTGAGGAGAGATTATCTAGAAGTAACTTTACTTTTCTGAGTAAGATAAGACTGGAAAATTTACATTGGAAGTGAAGATTTATGGCTAGAAGATGTGTGGTACAGCTAACTTAGAGAAGATTAATGTGGAAATGACTTTCCCGTCTTCTTGTATTCAAAGTTCGAAAACATGAATTTGATCTTCAAATGTGATCCAGTTTGATCGACAGACTTCATTTTTCTGTTGACTGTAGCAAGTTTTGTTGGTTTTTTGTTTTTTTTTTGAAAGAGCAGGTTCAAAAGAGAAAATTGAAGATGAATTAGTAACTCATCTGTAGATTAGCCAGTTTTTAGGGTTGAATTATACTGAAATGAGGTGTCCCAAACAGTGGACATTTAATCATCAAATTAAGTATAGCCCTTTCCTGGATCTTCTTCAATGGATAGTTTTGCTTGTGAGGCCACCAGGAAAGAAACTTTTAATTAACATTTTTCTTATACATCATCAACAAAGAGAGCGCAGCAGTTACGTTATTTGAAGCATACATACATTTTTCATGGTGGGAAAAATTCAGTGGTTTTGAGTCACAACCTTTTAACATCTGTCTTTAGTAGTCTGAGTCAAACATTAGAAGTATAGGGTGGTTTTGGTTTTTTTGCTATGGTAGAATGTTCTGAGACCTCTATAATAATAAGAATATTACAAGTATGAGTAAATAACATAGCAATAGGTATTATCATTACCATTGATGAATATTCATAATAGACTATCACAGAATAACAGTACACAATAAAACTACGCCATAGATTTTGCATGAAGGTTAATGACCGCTCTTATGTGCGATTGTTCTTCTCCCACTATCATATCAGCTGTTGTGATTCTAAGAGCTCAGCAGTAATAATGGCTCCCTATAGTAATATAGCAGATCTGAATTAGTGTTAGTAATAAAAGACTTTTCTAATAGAAAAATAGTGCAGATACTGTAGTTTGCTTTGGAATTATCTATGCTATTTTAATAACATCTGGTTAGCTCCAGATTTCACAGATGTTGAACTTTTAAATTAACCATGTTTACTTCCCATTAGAAAGTACAATATATCAGGCCAATACTTACAAAGATGCTTTTTATATTAGGTAACGAAGTCTAGCTTCATGTTTCTGTGCAGCTAAGCCAATTTTCAGAGAGATGGAGTATTGCGGTCAGTCAGAACTGTGGAGATTTAGCACTCTGGACAGTCAAATCGCTCAACTTCAAGTAGGCAGTTTTGCCCTGTGTTTGATGGGACAATGTCGTAGCCCCCTGGCTTCTGTGTGTATCTCAGGACAGTTTATACTAGTCAATTCTTTGCACAACCTTTGCTAGCTTATTGCTAGTGTAGCAGTTCCCTCATGCATTTGCCCCCTAAGTGTCTTGGGCTGTTGGGGCTGAATGAATTATATAAAAGACGTGGAGCTACTGCCTTTTCCCTTTTCCCTTCCTTTCTTGGCAGAGAGTTCAAATATTAGAAACCAGTCCAAGCATTCTGAGAGAAAACAGCAAAGAAGTGTGACTGGAGACTACTATATCCTTTGCATTCCTTTGCCCTGGTAGATAGGATCACAGTGCTGTCGGGACAGTGGAGGGCTATGTCTGCCCAAGGGACTCATTTTGCTACCACAATAAATAGTTATTTTGTCATGAGCCCCAGTGTGACAAAATCAATTTTGCTTATGCTCTTGAGAAGCTTTGAGCTGTCCCTCTGAGCTTTGAGCTGGTCCTGTGTGAAAAAGCTTAACTTTAGTTGCATACTTTTGAAGTGAGTAGTTTTTGGATTGCATAAAAATTTGCATTTTCTATTATTAAATATTAACAGCTTTTGTTTTCAAGTGATTCAAAATAAGAGATGATATTAGACTGAAAAAGTATGTGACAAACATTAAATGTATAACAAGGCAAATTCTCTGTTTGCTAAATGTTAGTTATCTACAATAATATCCACAAGACATTCTTGGTTATGTGGTTTTAATTCTTTTCACTTGCTTATTGCGTGTCCATACTGCGTTATTGATCACTGAATAAAGATAAGTCAGCAGCTTTCCAGTATCTAAAGGGCACCTACAAGAAAGCTGGAGAGGGACTTGTAGTCTTGTAGACTTGTAGACTTGCATGTAGTGATAGCATGAGGGGGAATGGCTTCAAACTGGAAGAGGGTAGATTTAGATTAGATATCAGGAAAAAAATTTCAGTCTGAGGGTGGTGAGACACTGGCACAGGTTGCCCAGAGAAGTTGTGCATGCCTCATCCCTGGAGGTGTTTAAGGCCAGGTTGGATGGGGCTCTGAGCAACCTGGTCTAGTGGGAGGTGACCGTGCCTATGGCAGGGGGGTTGGGACTAGATGATCTTTTAGGTCCCTTCCAACCCTTCCAACCATTCTATGATTCTATGATAACTGTGTGCAAAGCTGGTACTGAAGCTTTTCTGAACCTTTCTGTCTTAAGAGTTATTCATGGTACTGACTTGCTCTCCTCTTTGAAGGCTATTGTTTCAGTGAGGCAGTCTCACTGTTTAGCAGCTCGCTGGCAGTGGTTTTCCATTACCGATGTGGTACAACAAAAAGTAGAACACCATCTCTTTAACTGTTCTTTCATCATATTTATTTGCCCTTTGCATGGGAAACTGCACAAGAAAATAATATTAGGTCTGATGTGAAATCACTGCCAGTAGTTTAAAAGCAGTAAGACTCATAAAAAGGATAAGTTTATCCAAATAAGCCAATTCATATTTAAACACACCCACCAGCTCCCCCACTCACCCCCTTATAAAGGACCTAGGTAATTCTTCGTTAGTGTTACTTGTGTTGATGGATAACTCTACAAAATTACTTTAGATGGCTAAACGGAATGCAAGATACAAGTCATGTCCTCGACTGTGACTGTATGACACCACTCTAGTGATGAGCAGTTCTGTAGTTAGTATACTATCAATATGAAGAATGCCATGTGTAAAAGATGCAAACTACCACTGCTACCACTCTTTTCCTTCCCAGCTCTCAGGTTAAGAAGCTTGATGGACAAAAATGGGTGAAACCTTGGGTGTGTGTCTTGAACAGGATTCAGATTAGCTCCAAATTGAGTACATACATTTATTGCCTCCTTGTGAGTTCAGTGTCTGTACCTCCATTATAGTTGAGATGATCCAGTCACTGGGACCCTGCAGTACAATCTTGTTTGCCTCAGTGTAGATGGCTAAGGCAGGATTCTGTGGCCTGAACTCAAGCATCTCGTATTTCAAATGTGCTGTGAGATATTCTGCCTTACTTCTCCTTCTACTCTGGATGGGTGAGAATCTCCTGTCAGTCCTCTGTCGTGCATCCCATTCATGCAGGCACATTTAATATGCTCTAGTATTTCAAATGGCACTAGCAGCCAGTATAATTGAACCCCACCTCTGGAGACTGGTTGGCCCAGTAGCTTTTGGAGTTCCCTGTCTTGTCTATACAGACTAGGCCTCCACTGGCAGTAGTGGAAGCCGAGGCAACATGGGTGCACACAGATACTGGAATGTAGGTGCTTGATTTGATTGCCTAACCATAAGCGTCTCTCTGCATTAGGTATATGTCCTGCCCTGCTCCAGCTACTGGTCCAGCAGGGCATCAGTGTCCTGTAGGTCCTCTGTCATTGTTTGTCTGACCTGTGCAGATGTCTTGAAACATCTGTAGGATATCTTAAATCATGTTAAAAATACATGTTTAAGCAGCTATATTGAACTTTAAATTATTTAATCTTGAAATTAATTCAACCCTTTCATACAGGTTCAGTGAACCATGTTTTTAATACCTGGTGCAGGTTCAGAGCAAATTGGGTTAAGGTTGTGCTAATCTGCTGCTTTCTACCCAGTTGCACTTGCATGTTCCTTAGTCATGGAAGAGGATTAGGGACACAGCTTACTTGGTTCGCTGCTTCTGGTGGTGAATTTTATGTACAGTGGTAGTTGTAGAGATAATTTTCTTTAGTGCTTAGAAATCTAACATTGAATTTCTCATTGTTACAGATGGTATGAAAAGATACTTACTTCTAGCTTTAGTTGTATTTTTTTTTTTAAAATAAAAACAACAAAACCACCCAAACTCCAAAACTGGAGATGAGATACTTTTACTTTGGTCTAGGGGTATTGAGATAATTTTATGAGTGGAAGGCTCTATCAGATATCCTAGACATGTCATATCAGAAAAAAAGTACTGGAAAGATAAAATATAAATTAAAAAAAACTAATTTATTTACTTTTTCAATTTCTGTTATTTACTTCTTATAGCTAGCACTAAATGAGCTAGTCTTTCAATGTAGTTATAGCACTTCTGGACTGAAGCTTGTACGTCTACTTGGCACTGCACTGTGTAGTGTGGCCTCACCCTCCCATGTCAGTACTAGCACTACATGTCAAAACACATCCAAATCATAGGAATTTACAGGCTAGATTAAATTGTTCTGCAGGCCACATGTTTGACACCTCTTCTTTTGCCAAATAATATCTTTATGCTTCATGCTAGCACTTTCCCTAGAAGCTTGCCACTATGATTTTTATTGCTGTTTGTGGCTCTAGTACAACTATACAGTTTGTTGTGTACTGCAAGACAGATAGTTCCAGTTATGATTTCCCAAGAAGGATGAATTTCAGTACCCAGAAAAGCCTTTCAAATCTGCCACTTATGATCTTTTTCAAAAAAACATGTGCTGCAAGATATGTGGCAGAGAAAAACAGATTTGATTGTCTACAAAGCAGGTCTGACATGAGGGAATAATATAATTCTGTTACTTTGCCCAATGGCCTGACCTAACCACCAAATGTTTTGTTGGGCTGCCAGCAGAAGAACATGGTGCTTTTGAAGATGGGAGAGGGAGATCCACTCCGTCTAACTTGCGTGCCTCTAGAAAATGATTCAGCCCATGTAGAATAGATACCTGCCTCTTTTCATGAGATAATAAGAAACTGAAGAGAAATGTTAAGTATTACGTTTACTTATTCATCTCGTGAAGATGAGCGACGGCAGGAGGAATGGCAGCATCTGTGTTTTTGCACAGTAATGTATAGTCAGTTAGACCTGCAAGAGTTGTGAAATCACAAGCGTTCATCAGTGCTTCACTAGCACTAGGTAGAGCACAGGGCTAGGATTCTTGGCCCAGTTCTTTGGACTGTGTTTTCATTCAGCATTAGACATTGCATTGCACCATTTGGAATGCAGTGTAAGGGTTGGGAGCCTAATCGATTGTCTTAGCCCCTGGGCTAGTAAGGCTTGCGCTTTTTTGTCCTCTTTCTATTCGTGTGAATCTTCCATGATGTGCTGCAGTGTTCTGGTTTCACATGGGAGGTCCTGCAAAATGCAAATACACCCAGCAATCACCCCCTTGTCATTAAGTGCTCTTTTGGAAGACAATGATAATATCTTCAGGCAGAATATTCCCATAAATGAAATAAATGTTTTTTTCTTAGATTAGTCATTCTGAGTATTATGTTGACAGCTAAGTGTTGTCCTAGAAATTCATCAAGAACCAAGAAAACAGTAAATAAAGTATCTAATTAATAGATATAATAGATATGTCTAAATGTCACAAAAAATAGATGGACTGCTGGATCCTGCTAGATCCAGCCCCTTCCTATATGTTAATATGGAAGATGTAACTCATTTACATCTGGGATTTTACTGGCAGATAAATTTCAACTTGATACTGCTTATTCTGCTGGAAATCTTCATGGCAACCACTGTGATCATTTCAGCTAGGTCTACTGAAGACTGCTGTACGAGAAAGAAAGTAAGTATCCTTAAGGATTAAAAATGTCTTTTTTTTTGGTGTTAAAAAATACTAGATTTTTCCTGTAAAACATAAGTTGACAAGTTACTGGCGACTACAGTATATTATTTCATATTACATAGAGTCATAGAATAGTGTGGGTTGGAAGGGGCCTTTAAAGGTCATCTAGTCCAGCCTCCTCTGCAGTGAGCAGGGACATCTTCAACTAGATCAGGTTGCTCAGAGCTCTGTCAAACATGACCTTCAATGTTTCCAGGGATGGGGCATCTACCACCTCTCTGGGCAACCTGTTCTAGTGAAACTAGGTTCCATGGTAAAAGTAGATTTGAATAATAAATAAAAGTACTGTACTGAACAGTAATAGCCTTCTCTTTCTTTAAGAGTGCAATGGCCCTCTGCAAAATGACCCGTTGCAATTACACAGCACAGGGTGGTTTGTATATCTGATGAACAGGCATGGCAAATGTTTTATTTCTGTTTTGTAGAACAAAACTTAATGATGTAAGAAACATTAGAATTCTGTGACTTGTACGTATGCAAGCAATGCCTTTTTGAATCCTGAGGTGGAGAAAGTATTCGTCGCATATGCCAATTTGATGGTATCTGGACAATGAATATTAGCTTCAGGATTTGGGTCTATAGATAAAATTTTCTTTAGTCACAAGTGCTCTCCCAAATCCCACCCTCATTTTTCTACAACAGTACTTCTTTTAGTTAATAGTGAAGCAAATGTGCTGTGCTGTTTTGTGTTCCAGTGGAAGTATTGCTCACTAGATAAAGTCATATAGTGTACTTTCCTTCTTCAGTTACTGTTTATCCACATCAGTAAAATCTGAAGGCTCAGGAAGAAAGTATGTATTTTCAAGGTGGAAAGGGGAGACAAGGTGACCATATTTCACTTTTGAACAGTGGTTGTATAGAAGCTGATCAGGGACTACCTCATTTGTTTTTAATGTGATTGATGTGGTCTGACACTGGTGAACACCGTGGTGTGTCACTGTCAGCTCTGATGGGCCAACTGGACGTTGCATGCTGCCATTAGGATCTGTAACAGGTTGTACAAAATATTGGAAAGAAATGTATTGGTTTCTGTATTTTTTTTTTGATCATGACTTTTTATTCCCCTCTAGAATACTGCATATGACAGTACTGTTGTTTTGAGCAATGTCAGCTTTCCTACTCGGATTCTGAAGTCATACTCAGTAAGAAAAGCATTTTCTCTCATTAAATCAATTTGTTCTTTCATCTTTCTAAGTGCTAAGCTTCTGTAAATCCAGGAAGAGATCAGTGTAGGTAAGAGCTGAAAGAATTAAACCAGAAATGAGATATATATCTTGCAATATTTTAGAATATTGCAAGATAAATAACTGCCGTGTATATTAGGAAGGAGACTACTTAATGATTTAAGGATAAATAGCGTCAACTGAACTGTTGTTCAGTGGAGCTAATAAATGAGAGCCTAAATATGTATAATGAAGCTAATCTTTTTTTCACTTAAGCCAGCTGGAGTTTTGCTGTATTTTAGATCTGAAAAACATTGACTTAATGCATAGCTAAGAGCATAAATGCATTTTTTTCATTCCAATGAGTTCCTTTCTATATGCAAGTAAGAAATTTGGTGTTCAAATGCACTGTTAATAATTTGTGTGCTCTTCTTTGTTTTAGGTAATTGAGGTGATTATTGGAATTTCATCAGTATTTGGTGGAATAATTGCTTTGAATATGGATGTTCTAGTCTCAGGTCCATATCTTTCAGTAACATTCTTTTGGATCTTAGTTGCTGTAAGTAGTGCAGAATGAAGGTACTCTTTTAAAACAATGTCTTTGATTTTTTTTTTTAAATTTTAAAATTTATTTTATTTTTCCTCTCCCTACTGGAATATTTGTTTGGCCCTAATACTAATTGGCAATTGCTGCTTAGCAAATAAATTAGAGCTTCAATATACTTAATATATTATGCAATATGCTTGTTCTATTTTGATTTACAGTACTTTGTTTCTTATAAAATGTTCTGACACATTTTCAGTCCTCAGTTCAGTAAAATGGAAATGAGTAATAAAACAAGGCTATTAGAAGTGAAGTGTTTTGTCAAAAAAGTCCTAGGTTTTAGAATATTTCAGGCTGCAAAATAAAAAGTTGAGTTTAGTTTCAGCATGGCAGAATCCTTAGAACATCACCTTTAGCCTGTCAGCCTTAACTGTCTTAAAAGCCTGAGACTGATTGGTAACCCTTGTCACTAATAACAGCCTATACCTAGAAGCAGTGGCATCATGAAGGATACTGTGCTACCCTGCTTGTCACAAATTGAACCAGTTGAGAAAGAAGACAATGAACATTAGATTTAGATATGGTTGCTATGTCTGGAAAATCCCTCAGCATGAAGTGGAGAAAGATCATAAACAAGTTTTTCAGCATTCAGAATTCACAAAGTTCAGTGGGGTTCATTAGGTTTTTATGTAGAAGTGTAAAGTTTTGAGGATAATCATACTTCAGCACGTGTAAGTTTAATACATGATATTCATTAAGTGCAAGTTAAATCATAGAATCATAGAATCATAGAATGGATTAGGTTGGAAAGGACCTTGAAGATCATCGAGTTCCAACCCCCCTGCCATAGGCAGGGACACCTCCCACTAGACCAGGTTGCCCAAGGCCACGTCCAGCCTGGCCTTGAACACCTCCAGGGATGGGGACTCAACAACCTCTCTGGGCAACCTGTTCCAGTGCCTCACCACCCTCAAAGTGAAAAATTTCTTCCTAATGTTCAATCTAAACCTGCCCTCTTCCAGTTTGAAGCCATTCCCCCTTGTCCTGTCACTACATGCCCTAGTAAAAAGTCCTTCCCCAGCTCTCCTGTAGGCCCCCTTTAGGTACTGAAAGGCCGCAATAAGATCTCCCCGGAGCCTTCTCTTCTCCAGGCTGAACAGCCCCAACTCCTTCAGCCTCTCCTCATAGGAGAGGTGCTCCAGCCCTCGGATCATCCTCGTGGCCCTCCTCTGGACACGCTCCAGCAGGTCCATGTCCTTCTTATGTTGGGGACTCCAGAGCTGGACACAGTACTCCAGGTGGGGTCTCACGAGAGTGGAGTAGAGGGGCAGAATCACCTCCCTTGCCCTGCTGGCCACACTTCTTTTGATGCAGCCCAGGATGCGGTTGGTTTTCTGGGCTCTGATCGCACACTGCTGGCTCATGTTGAGCTTCTTGTCGATCAGCACACCCAGGTCCTTCTCCTCAGTGCTGCTCTCCAGCCATTCTACTCTTCCAGCTCTACTACTCTTCCAGCTCTACTACTCTTCCAGCTCTACTACTTTTCCAGCCATGAAGATTAGTTTTGTCTCCATTTGAGTAATTGATACTGTCATAATAAGTCTATACAGTTTTACCTTTTCAGGAAATTTAGGATGTGATCTGTGACTAGTGGGAATCACTGTAACTCAAGTGTAATTTGTATGATTTTTAAGTGGGCAAATATTTATTTTGTTATGCTTTTTTATTTAGTGCTTTCCAAGTGCTATTGCAAGTCATGTAGCTGCTGAATATCCTAGTAAATGTCTGGTAAGCGTGTAAAATCTTTGGATTTTGTCATTAGAGGGGAGTAATGCTAAGAAAGCCTGCCTGGGATAGTGGGCACTACTCATATTTGCTGTCTTGTTGTTAATTACTTCTACAAAACGTGACAGAAATATGTAGCACAAGTGTAAGCTGATATTCCTGAAAAGAAATCCAGTAGGTCCTTTGGAGACTTTAATTCCACCAATTCTAGAAAAGAATTCAAAGGACTCTTTGTTGGGGGGTGGGGTTGAACTGGTTACTTGGGAATGGATATTACTGTAGTAAAACAACATATCTCATATGGTATGCTCAGAACTGCTTTCATGCTCCTGAGCTGAGGTCCTTTCCGTTCTGTCTCCTTTCATTATGAGCTGTGGTTTCTGAAAGAAGAAAATTAGGTGTGCAGGCTGCACTGGACCTAGACCCTATTTTAAACAAATTCCTCATCTGCATGACTAGCAACAAGGACTAAGAATATTCAATAGAGCGCATTTATTCCTTAACTGTCCCAGATGTGTAGTTAAGCCTCCTTAAAACATCTGTTCTAAGTTACAGTCATGCAACCATATTTAAGTCAGTAATGATGCATGACCACAACTGAAGTGAGAATTTGATCCTGTAGGATGATATTTGAGTGAAAACTTGGCTGCTATTGTATTGAAATAAATTTGCAGTCAAATTTATTTGCATAGTTATTTTAGGTTGCAAGTCTGCAATATCTGCTGTTAATTCTCATTATTTCATACAAACCGAAGAATAAATGATACTTCTATACTGGCTCTCTAAATTGAGTATTGCTTCCTCTATCTTCATATGAAAGGCACTTTTAAAATCAAACAAAAGCCCCATCATCCATATTAAATGGAAAATGAATTACAAAACAACAGTGTTTTGGCTAGGAAACTTAATTTATTCAAAGCTTGCTTCTGTGTCTCCATGCAATATGTGGATGGATCTTTATTTGTCTCATATATATAATCCTACACACTTTTACACACTGTTGTTATGCTTGCTTCAAGGAGATATAGCTTACAAATCAAAGTGTTAACTTGTTTTTATTCTTATTTAACATTTATTATCTTAATTTTTAGGTTGAGGTCCTGATTGCCATTAGCAGCGTTACCTCTCCTTTGTTGTTCACAGCTTCTGCATACTTATCCTTCAGTATCATGCAAGTTGTTGACATCTTTAAAAATTATCCACCTGCTGTTAAAGTATGTATTTTTATACAATTGAAAAATTAACACCTACCTATTACAGTAGCAACACAAGAATGAGTTAGGAAGTATAAGAAGACAAGGTACTGCATTACAAATATTGTATAAAATGTTATAGAAAATTTTAAAAAACTCTTATTTGACTAATGATATAATTTTAAGTATGTTAAATCTGTTGCCAACCTGGAATTATAGTTTAAAACAATGGGATATTATTCTAAAGAATCAGTAAAAAAAAAAAAAAAAGTAATATGCTGGACTCCTTGAGGTTTTTATAAATTTGTAGTATATAAACTAAAGCTTCTAGGTTTATTTGAAGAATATATTTTTCTGTTTCTTAGGATGTCTACCAACAGGTGGCATGTTGGGATTGTAAGCGTACACCTGGATTCATTCAAAGCCTGGATTGGGGCTGAGAAGAAAAAAAGTTTGCAAATCTTAAAGCATTTCAATATGAAGTATTAACAGTGCATTGGTGAAGAGCTTTCTATGGCTTTACTGTCAAAGTGTTTAGCAATCCATGATGATGTTCAAAGAACCATTTACGGGGATTAAAATAGTGTCAATAAGAGTCTTGACTCTTAGTACCCACTAGTCCTTAAGTATTCTTGTCATTTTAGAAGAAGAGAGGGAAAATGTTTATTAAGCTGAGATCTTAGGGACTGGAAAAACCAGCTTTTGATTATGTGATCCTGTTCTGATAATGGAGGAGCATAATATGTTGTTGGACCTCAAGAAGTGGCCATGGCTTACATGCTGTCTTTAAGTAGCTTCTCCTGTTGCACATGTTGGAGAGAGTGACTGGACTGCCTAGACAGTTGGTGTCACCCTACAGAGCATTTCTTGCATTCTTATGCTACTCTGTGTCTGGATGCAGTGAGGGTGGGCTGCTCTGCTAAGGAGGGTGAACAGTGGAGTGGAAGGTGACAGCAAAGCAGACAAGGATGGTGACTGCATTGGCAGGGGGTGCAGTCTTACAGTACCCAAAAAAAGAAAAACAAGGCAGATCTGGCTATGGTAACCAGGTTCAGCCAATAGTTCAGTGGTTGCCAGACAAGTCCATAGTAGTGAGGCAGATCCAAGGTCAGCTAGGAATTCAAGTCAGCAGGGCAAGGTCAGAGCCAGCAAGGCACAAAGCCAGGCCCAGGCATAGCTGCAACATTGCTCAGGTCAGAGGCTCTGTGTTTTAGAGGGTGGTTTCCTCAATTCAGCAAACTCAGCAAACTAAGCAAACTCAGGCATTCAAATTTTAATTGAAGCTTCATACTGAAATAAACTGTAAAATATAATTCAAGTTAAAAAATGAAATCTAGATACAAATCTCAAGGGGTGGGAATGGCAGAAAATATTTTATTCAGGTAGTTAACAACATACTTAATGTCTCTCTTTTCAGCAATCTTATGATGTACTCCTGTTGCTTCTGATGTTGATGCTGCTAATTCAGGCGTGCCTTACTATTGGAACTGTAATACAGTGTGTAAATTACAAGACAAAAATGAAACTACATGATTCGTCATGGACAGCATCACAGGTTAAAAAACAGGAATACAGAACAACAGAGGTATGGATACTTATAAAATTTTAAAAATCTGTATTTAAAAAAGTTTTTTTAGTGTTTTGTGTTACATAATTCAGATCACAATTAAAAGCTGCTCTGTAAAGATGTTAATGCACTGGTGAATTTTGTAATAAAGAGATAATGTTTTGCTGATTAAATGATAACTGGGGCAGGAAAGACTCAATGTTTATATCCATGACAAGTTCTGTTAAAAGAAAAACAATTGTAAGGTTAAATCCCTGTTTTGTTCCTATTTGTTGTATGGGCTTCCAATTACAGATGGGGTTCATCATTGCACTAAGATAAAATGATAGTCCTACTGTCCTACTCCACAGGATGCAGATCCATAATTGCTATTTATACGTCCAAATGAAGTTATAGAAAAGATGATGAGCCTTGCATGACTGTGTTCTGATAATGAGATAGCTATCTATTAAGAAAGGAATGGATTTAACCCCTTCTATGCAAGCAAAAGTTTTGGGCTATGGAAAGAGTTGTACCTTTCCAAGGCCTGAATTTACTAAGCTGAGTTAGTTCTCTTAAGTACCATAAACTGCGAATGGGAAGAATTAAGAACCTGGAGCATAAGGACAACAGTGGGCAAGCTGAGTGAGTGGCTACCTGTGCTGGACAGTATGAAATAGTCTGCAGAGGAGCATGCCTAGAATCCCAGTTCTCTCCATGTCCTAACTACACTACCAAAGTTGGCAATAAAGATCAGAATTGATATTTCCCTGCATTTCCTTCCTGCACTTACACATTCAGGCTATCCTTTTAGATACAGATTTGGCACGTACTTTTTTCAGAGCATAATGGTGGCAGTATTACTGTTACCACTTTTCATATAGTCATTCAGGGTTAGAATGCTATTTCGGGGACTGGGGGAACCTAGCTTTCTTCAGCCTGCATAGGTTAACTACATCTATTTTCTAGTACAGCACTGTAGCCCTTAGACTTTCCTCACCTCTGCTGTACAGAGCAAAGCGCTTTATCCATAAAGGCTAGGAGAGGGTAACTCACATTAACTGGGTGCTTACTGCATGGCCCAGCACTAGAAAGAGAGAGTGCTGCATTCAGTCCCTGCTCTAGAAAGAGCAAGTGCATTGAAACAGCACTGGCTAAGAGATCATTGAGAGCAGGGACTGAAATTCAGTCAAGTCATTATACAGCTGGTAATGGGAAGTGGAACCTGTGGATTTATGTCCCCTCATGCTGCTGAGGGCATTCAGCATAGGTTGCTTATTTTCTGGATCTGTGTCTTCAGAGTTATGTTCTGTATAAAAGATGAAGCACGGCAGCACTTCAACTGCTGCAAGTTACATTTTGGAGCGTAGGTCATGGCATGGCTGACCAGATCTATTCTGGGGACTATTTAAGTATACCTAGTTTGTGAGTCGCTGAGAAACTGGGTGCGAGATAAATGCTAACTGGAGAACTTTGTCCAGAAAAGCAACACTTTTTTGCTTACCTTTTAGCATTTAAACACATGAACAACATTACAGGTGGAGTTGTAGGTCGCTTTGGCTTCTCAGAAGTCTGTGTTCTTAGGCAAGACCTTAGTTTGCTTGCATGTATGTAGATAAATCTTGCTTCAGTTGCAGTGTAGGGGGCTACTTGTGGCTTTGGGTTTGGAGATTTAGATACTAGGGCTTTCAGTCACATTTTGGCAAAAATCTTGAAAAAAATGTTCTAAGTAACATGTTTAAAATAGGAATTTGGCCAAGTTTCTTTGACCCAAGTATTATACAATTTACACTATTATAAGTGTATACTATACACTATACAAAACGATACAATTTACAATGTATAGAATATTTTAATAGTTCAGACTGTAACTATTCATGTTTATGTTCTCCTAGCTTCTCTCAGATATTTACTTGCTTGAACTTCAGTTTTTAACCAAAGTATGTTGTTTCATGTTTCCATTTGTCTGAAATGTGTTTGCTTTTAGGTTTCCAATAATACCTTGAAGGATTTTGACAAAGACAAAGCCTGGAAAGCAGTTGTGGTGCAGATGGCTCAGTAGTTTGGATTCTGCAAATGCAGCCAATACAGTACAAGCCAATACAGTAAATCAACTGTTTGAATTAAGGCTTAAAAACTTTTCAATTTATAAACAGCAATATAGTTACAGCAGTAGGAGCCAAGGAATAACACAGTAAATGATGTGTCTTTCTAATAATTTTGAAATATATTGATAATATTTTTTAACACATCTATCTTTTCTCTTGGTATCTGTATTGTAGTGTTGCTTTAGAAGATACCTTTAGGAAAAAAAGGTAATGAGTCACATGGATTTATGCTGATGGCAAAGTAAAATATGACAATATGTAGCAGGCTTCATATGTTTGCAAGAGATTGTTATAACTGCAGTTACGCAGTCAGTGTAACTGATAAATGCTTTTCTAAAGTTATGAGAACAAGTCATAATTGATATTTTTGCTTATACTTCACTTTTGTAGGAGTTGTGAAGTTGTTTTGCATCTCATTGCTTTTATATAAATAAAAGTCTTTATTATGTGGAAACTCAAGAACGTGGATTGACATTCTAATTGAAGAGGTGAAAACAGAATATTCTTTCCCATGAATCTTCCATTTCTGGACTGTTAAGTGGGGAAGGGGCTTTTTCTGAGTGGCCAGACACAAAATCTACTAGCCAAAGCAAAAAGATAAGAAACAGAAGCAATCAGCCAAATAACAGGAGATACTACTGATATTGAGAGTTTTTTTCACATTTTTTTGTTTTTTCTAACTATCTTTAAAACTTACAGAGCCTAGCTGCCTTTAAACAAGGGATACCCCCCATAGAGATTGCCTTTGCCTAGGTGAATTATGTTTAGTGTTATGCATATTATTATTATTATTGTGAAGATTTCAAACACTATAAGAATTTCCATTTTAATAGGCTTTTTGGTGTAACTAGGGAGATAGTTGCTGACAAGGTGGTGTTTTTTTTGATGTTTTTCTGTTTTTATTGTTTTATTGTTGGTTTTTGAAAGGTTCTAGACTTTGAGGTTCATTCTTTTTTAATCTGAAATAACCCAAATCATTTATTCAGAGCATGTTGCAAAGTTTGCCTCTTTGCTTTTGGGGAGTGGAAATAAAGAGAGAGAAAAGTGCGTACAGTGCAGAGCCTTTCAGGTATGCTAGCGTGTTTTCTTTTGTTTTCAGGAAACCTAATAATTATTATGGCATTTTAATACATAGAGAATACTCTTTCAAGTTTAGAGCAGTGCTTCTTAAGGGCATGTATGCAGCAACCTCTCTATTCACCTAAAATAGTGTATGGTTTTGGTCCAGACTAATACATCAACAGCCAGAGGATGCAGCTGCTGCTTCCTTAAATACTGCCAAATCTCACACCTCTACTGGTGGTACTTGTGTGAACATTCTCTCAACAAGGCAGATACATTATTATTTATCTGCTGCAATCTTACTGTTTTTATAAATAGAAAAATTTAGTTTTCAATTGTACACTATTTTTTGAAAGTCGCAAAGAAATAGTGGCAGTTCTACTTAAAAATAAACATCTAAACAACTTTTTCAATCTCCCACATGGATTGAAACTGGACAAAGACTGTAGGTAGTGTGGAAGTTCTTAATCACTGTAAAGTGAAAAGGTACAAGTCATACGTAGAATAGTGTGAATGTATCTTAACCGTTTGCTTTTTTTAATGTGGTAACACACTTGCCTTTGTTTAACTGAATCTGTATCTTCAAGAGGTCATCTGTATCTTTTCTGTCAAATGATTATTGCCTTTGGTTATCCAGAAGGTTAGATAGAGGTAGATACTACTTCTACTACTGACCTTGGTTGGAAAAGAAATTAAGGGGAAGTTGCACATTCTGAAGGAATTTCCTTTCCACAAAATGCTTATACGGAACAAGGCGCTCAGGGTCTTTAACCTCCTTTTGAGTCAAATGCTTTGAGGTGCTCTCCTCCAAACAGTAAGAACCTTTTAAACAGCTACTGATCTTTGTTTTGCTGTCACGAGTGGCTGGGAAAAACCTAATGACACGATTTAAAGGGGATATTTACCTTTATTTTGAGGAACTAAAGTATTTATTTCTGTTAAAACACATGCCTAGTTATGGTTAGAAAAGCAGTATGTTTGTAGTTTCGTTGGACCTAAGCTCTTGTCATGAACCTGGGCTTAAAATACCTTAGGTGTCCAACTAGAATGAGAGATCCGCAAGATGTAGTACATTGCCTCCCCCCCAACAACAGGACTACAGACCTCTCTTTGCATCCAGAAATGTCTCTATGTCAAATGGACTGTGCATAAGTGTTTTTATTTGCACATGTATGTTCTGCATGGGTAGTTTTGAGTTGATACAGGTTTTTTAGATCTTTCCTACCATTCATCTCCAGCAGCTGAAAGGGCAGATTTTTACAAGGTGAATGAGCTTATCTAACTCAGTTTTGGAAGGAGTTGTCTTGTCTGGCTTCTTCCTTTGTGCTGGCCGTGGCTGGTATCTGATTAAACTGGCAGAAAATTTATTGATTAAAGAAATGATTCTTTCCTGCTGATTTAGCCAGCTTAGTGCGCTCATAGTGGCCATCTTTAAGATCTTGGATATGACTTCACACCAACTAGAGGTAGATCAACAAGAATATTTGTCTTATGTGAGTACTTCCTTTGTCCCTTCCCATCACATTCCTTGCCTATGTTTTGCCTTGGTCATGTCCCCCTTCTCTTTTCCATTCCCCGTTTGAAAAAGTAGACTTGTACATAATCCATACCAGGAATTACAATTTTAAACTGACCATATAATCAGTTGGTTTGTGTGTAAATCACTGTCAATGATAGTTGGAGTTAAGGGAGTTTCTCAAATAAAAAATTGCATGTTTTGTGATCTGGGTCTTGTGTTTCTGAAAAGAATTTGTGAGATCAAAATAACACAATCTAAATTAGTTTCAGAAATCGGAGTAGTCAGGCTTCCCTGGCAACTGAATTGGTTTTATAATGATTTCCTGTTTTTTCAAATGTTAGAAGTACTTTTGTTTGTTACAGAGTGGGAAGTCCCTGAGGGAGAAAACAACAGAAGAAAATGTTAGTATCATCCATTTTATGAATAGTAGTATCTTAGATAAAGTATCTTCAAAAGCTGAGTTTTGGATTATTCCCTCCCCCTTATCTGGTGTTACCTGTCTAATGCTAATAAGATATTTCACAGTAAACTGTTTTTCTGCCTGTATATTTATAGGGAAAACAGCCAAGGAGTGAAATAGAGCTGAATGTGTTACGATGAATCAGATTCACGCGAAAGGAAAAACATGCCTGCTAGTTTTAAGCAATCAAGAAAGAAATGCCCATGAAAACACTTTGTATTGGCCAGTTACTTTGTAATCAGTGTTCTGTTAATACCAGGGTATGACCATCAAATATAAGCAAAAATTGCTTTTCATACTTCCTTTTTCAAGACAAGATAGGTCTACAGGTATAAAAGATTCTTATGTAATGCTTACTGGAGTTTTCCTCGGAGTATTTTTATTAACATTTATTTCCTACTTTCATTCATTCAAAAGTTATAACCTCTTTAGTGAACAAGTTATAAGTATTCTTTTCTGTCCTGTAGAGATAGACTGTTTCTGGAGAAAAAATATAAGACTAATACTGAAAATTTTTTTTTAACGATTTTTCCCCTAGATGACTCCATTTTTTAAATCTGATGTAGCTCCTAATCCAAGAAACATCTTTTACATAGATATTTGGTCCTGGCCGTTTCTTCAAACAAATGGTTTAAACAGGCCCTTTTCTTTTCTCCTCTGCTTGTTGTGAACCATGGAGGCTGAAATCCAGATAACCAGAGTTTGTGGGGATTCTTACCACCTCCAGGTTCTGCAAAGGGAAAATAAAGAGTGTGTGTGTAACACTGTATGCATAGGATGATTTGCTGTTTTGTATTGCATGGTTTTGTGCTTTACACCATCAGACTTTGGGCATCCAGCAGGAATTTGGAAATGTGTTTCTGTATTGCCAGCTCTGCTTTCCAGCACCTACCAGAGGCCAAGTGCTTCTGCAGGGGCTGAGTTGCTAGAGGTTGCCCCAACATTGCTTGTTTTCAGAAGTGCCACCAGAGGAGAGATGCTGATGGAGTGCCTCCTACCTCCATGTCTCCTACCTCTGTACCTCCATGCTGTCTGTGTAGGGTGTAGCCTTTCTTACTGGTCCCAATTGACAGTGCAGGGGTCATCGCTGGTTCTTGCTTGTTCATGGGTTTGCCATTTAACAAATAACCAGGATTAATATCAACTACTCTGGAGCTTGTTTTTCTAGACAGAGGCCTTGACTCACTTAGGCTTGGTTCTGAGGATAGGTACTCTTTGCCAGCAGTCCTGGCTTAAATTATTCATGTTCTTATGCTGCACATTTACCCATTTCCATTAAAGTCTATGGAAAAAGTCTCATTTATTTCAATATGGTTCATCCTGGAGTTTTTGTATTTATTTTTATGTTCTTTCCAACATGTGATTTATATAAAAAGTTGCATAAAATCATGATTCTTTTATCTGTGTTATATAAACACTGAAGTTCAAGATTGAAGTTTAAGATTGAAATGGGAAGGAAAAAAGATAGCGTTAAAACTTCAACCTACTCCATACTGTCTACCACTACACTGAGTTCCACCAGAATGCTTGTGATGCTTCAATCTGATCTGCCTAAAAAAAACCCCAAATCTCTCAAATAGCACAAAATGACTCTTTGTTCTGAAGAAGTTTTAAAGCTGCATCGGTTTCCTTATTCAGTTTACAATGTGCCTCCACATTGTGGAAGAATGGTGGGGTACCTTACCAACCTCTCTGATGTGGATGAGAAAATCTGTTCACTCGTAGCGGTGATCAGCACAAAGTGATTAAGTGTAGTTTGCTTGTTTGGCATTTCTGATTGAAAGGACTTGATTATTTGGGGCTGCTGAGAAATTCCAAGTGGTCCTGTTTGGAAAACAGAAGGTACAAGTGACAGAAGGAGCAGAAGAGAAAGAAGGAGGAGGAGCTTAGCTCCTCATCACCATCCTACGGTAGCTGCTGGCAAGCAAAACTGTGGTGTGTCTTCACCTGTTTGGAAAGGTGTCTGGGAAGGTCAGTGGTAACAAATGAGTGTTGTTTTAAACATCTGCCTCCCTTAGAGAAGACTTTTTGTTACTGGTTCTGTGCAAAGAAATTCATCTGCATACTGGTCTGTGGGAAAACCGTGGGAATGAACACTATGTGTATGTAAAATATATTATTCCCAGCTTTATTTAGAAATAAAACCTCACAACCTGAGCCTCAAAAGTTAAAGAACTCAGTCTCTTCCTTCAGTATAATTTGTATTTTGATGTGTAGAAAAAGAGTCTTAGGGAAAATAAAATATGAAGTATCTCTTTAAGAGCAAAATAGTGCTAGGCATAGGCAAAGCAGCAGATGTATATAGGGCAGCAGACCTCTGAGTGGCAACTGACCTCATGACCTGTGTGTTTCTTCCAGAGCCATAGAATACCATCTTTGCCCACTTTAAATGATTTGATGTATTTGGGATGCTGCTTGCAGGTAAAGGTACTTCCTTCTACAGTAGTGATTATTTTCTCTGCCCTCAAGCAGGTGAAGAGTGACAGACCAGTCTGGCCAAGGCTTTGGCATCCCCGTTCCATCTCTATGACAAGAGCAGCCTGGTTCCTCCTACTCAGGGCAGCAAAATCAGTTTTGTCTGTACTCAGAAATACGTTGACGTAACGTGGGACACATAGCTGCTTTTGTACAATGTCTTGGGAACTGTGATTTTGTTGCCTATTTCTTAGTCCTCTGGGGTTGCCCTTATTGTGTTCCCAAATTTCCCCAGTAGACTTTAAAATAATAACATAACATTGATACATGACTGTTTTTTTGTTTGTTTGTTTTTAAGGAAACAAAAATACCTTGCTAAGAAGCAACTTGTGTTAACAATTCAGATGACATTCATGCTTTAATGGTAAGATTATCTACCTGTCTATTGGTTTTCTATTTTGAAGTATATCTTTGTTACCTGCAATGTCTGTCATGACAACTCTTTCTTTAATTTTCTCCCTGTTGTAAAAGGTTGGGGTTTTTTTTTTTTTTTTGCTATACAGTCACAATAGGCCAAATTTTGCTGAGAATGAGACACATGACACAGCAGGTATTTGCCTGAAGGCGGGCAGAAAGCGATGCCAGTAAATACTTGTTTATGCTGGAAAGAACTTGGCACTGTATAAGTTCAACATGTAATTTTGTAGTAAATCAGTCATGTATAAATATAAAAATGATGTGGAGCCCTTGTTGAATCAGGTGTTACATATCAGATTGAGTTGCATGGGTAAGTACAGAGCTAGCAATGATGGACAAATTTGTGCTTAATTTGCAGCAGTTAAGCAGTGAGCTGATATTATGTACCACCCAAATAAACATCTGTGGCTCATGCCTTGTCTTACATACTTGCAGAAGCCAGTGTCAGTCTCCCTGTTGCCCACAACGGGAGATGAAAGTTCTTTGCTTATTTTCCAGAAGTGAAGATTCATTGTGCCTGGAGAGCAGGCAGTACCAAAAGAGTTCCTCTGGTAGTACAGACAATACGTGAACAATACATTGGGCTATATTTTAGCTTGTTTCATTTTCACAATGTGTAAACATAAACTGCTGCTCAGGTACAGGTTTTAAGTGTGCTTAAGAACTTCGGAGGAGTAGGGAGGAGAGATCGTTTGAGCCCTTCAGGTATGTTTGGGCCTACACTTAGCCCAGATGTTTACCACTTTCTATGACTGGCTTTGTGAGAGTATTATGAGGGTTATGATGGCTTGACGAGTGCTTTGGGATCTTTTTTTAGAGAGACTCTAATGTTGTATGGCTCAAAGGCAGGTGGTATTTCTGTGTGCCCTAGATTTGGGCTGTCTTTATAAGTGTGTATGTGAATAATCTGGGCATCCTGCATCTTCCAAGGTGAACATGTCTTCTGCCAGCATTGACTGCTGTGCACTCCAGAGTGAATGCCCCATATATCAGAGCTCTTAAGGTATGCTATAAAGACAGTCTAATATTCCATGGAAAACTATGTTCTACTGACTAAGTGATTGCAGTTGTTCCTCGTTTCTGTGGCTTTATACAGAAATGGTCTGTAAAGCTCTTTCCAGTCTAGTATTTTCCAAGGGTTTAAATCTATATGATGATAATACAAATTCTCTTTTTATATCAGTTGAGGATGGTAAGAAATGAAGATGTCTCTTTGTTCTTGGCTGTAAAAAAGGATGCTAGTAACTTTCATACTTGCATTATAACCAGATATTGATTTATTATGAAAAACTGTCTCGTTCACAGCTAAAGTAAGTAGTTTGATGAAATCACATTGTCTCCATGTTGCAGATGGCAATTACTAGTGCTGCTAGGTTTCGCAGGAGAGGATCCAATTTCTTTGTAGACTTGATCACCAGTAAGTGAGATAAGAAGTTGAAAGCCCTAAGAGAAATATCAATATATTTACCTTTACTGTGCAGGGCCCCAGTCAGCAGTCAGATCTTTACATCAGTTTGAAGCCTGTGCACATAAAATTATAGATAAAGTCCACGTGAAACTTCACATTTTGCTAAGCTCATGACATATTCATAATTAATCTTTGGAAAGAGAGGAGAGATTGAAACAAAGTTATCTGCTTATTCTTATTTATAGCTGTAATTGTCAAAGGCATGGGTTTTTTTCAAAAGTTTATATCAGCTTTTTGTATTTGAACATGAGTGGAAATATTGCAGAGATGTTCCAAATGTTCCTGAATTAGATTCCCTATTACATGAAAATGCTTTTTGCACAAAGCAAAGTATGTTAATATGTATGGTGAGATTTCAAGTAGCTCATTTGGATTTGGCTTCAGAATTCCAAGTTGGCTCTATTGTTGGCTTCAGATAGAAGGCAATAATTTAGGTGCTTGAGAAGTAATTTGCAATTGTAATATCTCAATAACTGTTTAAGTAACAATGGCAGAGGAGTTAAGGACAAGAGGAAGAGAGCAGCTATAAAGAATGGAATTCTAGGGGTTAGATTTTGCTTTGCTTTAAATCTTTTCTTGGCTTAGGAACTCTTTTTTTGAGAAAGCATGCCAACATTCAGCCAAATTGCTATATGTGCAAAGTGCTTGAACTGATTCTCTTATGCTGTGTAAGTGGCAGTTAGGTGGCAGGGGAGGCTGAGGACTCCCAGCTCTGGGACTTGCCTCAGCACTGTGTTATGACTTTTGGTCATATTGTCAAACTTGTTGGATTACTTCTACGTTAGTACCCAGGTTTGGAAATTAGTCCCTGTGAAATGGGAGAAAAGGACCTTCAGAGGGCTTCAGATTTTCTCTTTCGCTGTTCACTAGGGAGGCAGTCAAAGGAGATGGGTTACATACTGAAGCTGTAGTTTCATGAGATGGTTTGAACTGAGTTAACTGCTGGGGTAAAATTTAAAACTGTATTCGACCTGATGTCCTCCTTGTCCCCAGCTTCCATTCCCTGCCTGCACCACGGCTGTTTATTTACCTTGAGTCAACTTAGGTGCTCATTTAATTTCAGAGTAGGCTTGTTTAACTCACTAATGCAGCAGATAGATTTTTTTAATTATTATTATTATTTTCTTCTTGGATTAATTTAATTCATTCATTTTTGATTAAATGAGTGCCAGAGTCTGTGCAAAGGCAGTGAAACTGCGACTAAATATGAAGGGGAAAGAGCCAGAAGGGGAAGAGAGAGGAGAAATAAGCTCTTATTTGGTTCAGACATAATGTGAGTCCTCAGCATGTAGGTAATCTTAAAGTTAGGTGGGAGGAGTCCATGCTACAAGTGATTTACTACTGAATAATAAAAGCATTCATGTTAGCAATTAGAAGGCAGTAGGTCTTAAATACTTAGCTAAATTAACTGAATCCTTTTCTAAATTAAAACTGGTTGACTATGCATAAGGAAAAGGATCATGTGAATTTGGAATGTATTAAGTAGTAGAATAAGGTAGGGAGTATCTTTCAGTAAACTACTCTGTCTCTTAGGAATGCCTGTTATGCTGGAGAATCTTGCAGTTGTCAGTTTTAATTGTATGCAAATCAGGCTGTCTTATGGAAGAAGCAGTTTAACATCCTTCCTTACCTCTCCTACACTTGGTTCCAGCCATGCATTCCTGTCTTGTCCTGTAGGTTCTTGTGTATCTGAGCTAACTTGCTAGCAAAGGCAAAGGAAGCTGTTCAGTTTATTGGGATGGATTAGTTTTCTAAACGGTCAACAAACTGAATCATGTTGGCAGGTAGTCAGGTAAGCAAGGCGAGATTGAAGGAAGTAGGGGTAGCAGGACTATGCCTTTCTTTTGCAGCAGCAAGCAGCCAGGATTGGCTAACAATTGTATCATATCAGAGCATGGAATGGGATCCTTTTAGTGGAATTGTACGCTTTATAAAAATACACATTTCAGTTTTTGCTTTATAAAAATACACATTTCAGTTGTACCCATTCTGGGTACTATGACTTGGTGGTAAAGTTAGAACACATGTATATAGATGTGTGTGTGTGTATATATTTTAAATATTGAACTCTGTTTAAATTTGAGACATTTACACTGGTATGCTCAAGTAAATCCTACTACCCTCTTTTCCCACTCTTAGGGAATTTGCATGGAAGATGAAAAGTGAGATTTTTATGGGTAAACTTTTCATCCTTTGACTGTTTAACCAGGAATATTTTTATATACCTACAACTTAATGCAGGAAGGTACTGAACACTTGCCCATATCTACTGAAGTGCTTTAGCATGTACCATATAAAACATGCATATCTCTATTGACGTAATGAAACCATTACCATTAAAGCAGGTGCTAAAATACTGTGTTGAGTTGGGTTCAGAAAACTCAACACCTTGCAACATCAAATATAGTCAGACGCTTTCTGCTGTTTCACTGTGTATCTTCACTCTTACAAGAAGATACGTACAAGCAAAATTTACTGGTTTAGATGTGCTGGTGAAATCCAGAGTAATGCTCTTATCATGGTATTGGAGAAAACAAAAATGTTAATCTTCAAAATACCTTATTTACCCTCAGAATCTTTCAGAAAGGTGAGGCAGAGTCGTTAGTTGTTCAGCTATCTAATACTAGTGTTCCAGTGTAATTTGCATAACGAAAGAGTTTTGCCTTAAAGCGGCAACCTTTTCTTTCCATTGTGTGAGAGAAGAGAATGAAATTGTCTCGCTTTTCAAAGCGAGCTTCTTTTATTAAGTTGCACAAGTTCCATGCCTGTTGTAATTTTTACAATGCCTTTGAGATGGATCAGCTAGTGGGTCTTAGTCATAGCCGATCGTTTATTTGAAAAGTGCATATGTATTTTTTTTTCTTACTTTTCTAAAAGCTATGCTGCTCACATGTAGTAAAGCTGAAAATAGCTTAATCCTCTGAAGACAACACCTGCCTTTTTTAAATTTTCAGGATAAGGGATTCCCTGAATACACTGAAGTGTATTGCTTGCATGACAGATACTTCAAGCACAGCAAATAATTGGCATTGCAGGGGAAAAAAAAAGTTATGCTAATTTAAAATAATCTTATCTTACTGTTATCATGTGCTAAGGAAGATCCATGATACTTGACTCTGAGTAATCATTACACAGAGCAGTTACAAGGTCAAAGAGTTTGAAGGGGCACATACTGCACTGAACGCCTAATTTACAGAGTACATACTTTTGCCTTAGGTTTCTCCATAGCTCCATTGATCAGGCAACTGGATTGATAAAGCAGATGAAGTGTTGTAAAGCCTTGGGCAGGGTCACCAGTGGTGATTTTGCACCGCTAAAAGGCTTAGGGGAAACATATTGCTGCTAAATTTTCACTATTATTGAAGTGGAAAATGGCCACAGTGCATAGGATGATTTTAGGAGGTGTACACAGCCTCTAAAAAAAATTCCTCCCTTTTTTCACTTCCACCCAGAATAATAGGTTGTTTCACTGGACTTCCCCAGAGTCTAATTTCCTCCTTTTCATTAGGAGGATTGTTGTTAAGTATAAAACCAAAGAGATTATGCAACAGTTTGGAAAGTATGGGCACAGATTTACTGTCTTCCAAAAGTGTAAGCCCACACATATAGAACTTTTTAGGTGGCATGTGAATAGCATTCTGTGTCTTAAAATGTATTTCAAATAAACGAATGTTTGATGACATAAGGAAGAGGAACTTGCCAGGATTTTAATTTTAGAGCTTGATACAGTTCAGAGAAATGCCTTAGAGTAAGGAGGCTGGTGCCAGTCCACTGGCCAAACAGAATCTTTTTTTATACTAGGTTGAGGGTTAGTCAAAGGATTGATTTACCAGTGTTTCATTTCCAGAGGGCAAGGAGGCAGTGGAGTTCCTTTGCAATTATTAATGGATTGATTAGATTTAGCGAAACAGAACTTACAATAATGTGATTTATTTTAGAGGACTTCTGGAATACAGCAGCTTCTGTATTCTCCTTCAAGTGAGTTGTTTAAATGCCAGCAGTAAAATACCACAGGAGGCCAAAGAAAAAAATCAAAAGAGGAGATGTAGACACAGATAAAGGTATTTCTTGAGTAATGTTTTATTTTGTTTTGTTTTTAAAAGTAGCCAAGGGTTAGCTTGTACTGAATACGGTTTTTTTTTAAGGGACAAATGCTGTTGGATATTTTTTTTTTCCACTGATGTAACCAAAATGGTTGCAATTTGAATTTATTGTCGTGGCAACCTCTTGCACAGTTGTACATGTTTACTTATAATAATTACAGTATAACTGTAGTGATGGAGGAAGAAATATTAGAAAAGCATAGTAAAGATCCCAAATTCCTATTGTAATTCAAATCTCAGTTTTAAAACAAAAAGGTTGACTATACCATGAAGATTGCTCAATATATTTTTGAATCCAGAAATGGGGTTGATTTTATTCTTGGGCAGGACTTCAAGCCATGGTGACGGAAGTCAGCATCAGCCCAACCAAATTTTCCTCCACCTCAGTCACCGCAAAATTATGTATGCAGGTACAGGAAGACACAAACAAGGTTGTTCTCAAAGATGAAAAAAAAAAAAAGAAAAAAAAGAGAAAGGATACAGAAAAATTTTAATTTCTCTGGAAACGGATATGGAGAATATAGCACTACATTCTGGTCAATGAAAGATCATTCTGGAAATTGCTTTAAAGTCTAATATATGTTTTAGTACTATAGTAGATTCAGTTGAAAACAGAGGACTTAAGTCATTGTGTATTAAGAGACTATTCCTATGACTGCCTGTGAAACTTGATGAAATCCTTATTCCAGTATTATACAGGTCTCATGACAATGAATTCTAGTGAATCAGTTGTTTGGGAACTCTGTAGTGTGTAGTTCAGCCCAAAAATCTTTGTTATAATGGAAGAAGTAAAATGTTTTTTCTGTGCTTTTGAATCTCACTGAGGACATTATTGATTTTGTTACATTTTTGGTGTTTGTTCTATGTCTTCGTACATTTAATTTACTTAAAAGTCAAATTTAGTTGTATTACGTTTGTACAACTGAGTATACTGTATGTAGACAGATGTTGTTTTTACTATTTTCATTACAGTTGTGTAAAAGATACAAGTGACATTGTGCTGGACACACTACCAGACCAATACCAAAGGTAACAATCATTTACTAAAAACTCACCTACTAGGTGTAAGAAGAGATGAAACAGACAGACAAATATGCCCAGAGGGGTTGGTAGGATTAATTAGCAATACCAAGAAAGCACATACTTCACCCCCTTCACAGGGTTTTTTTTTGGTCTTATGTTGTGTTTATTATATACTTATATTCTTAAGTTTGTAGGTTTTCAATATTGTCCATATTGAATCTGTCACTGATCTGTCTCTCTGTCCCCAGACTACTTTCAATCCACCTTCAATTAATGTTACAGATCGCAAGACAGAAGGCTGTTCCCATCACTAATGTTAATGTTACAGAATCAAGGATACCTAAGAGTCAATCAGCTGCTGAAAGCAAAGAGAGTCAATGGTGCCTTTAGATTGTAGCAAACAAAATGACGATATGGAGAAATTAAAAATGTTAATTGTAATGTGCAAGAGTTATCATCTAGAGAAAAATGTAAAGTAAAAGGTATGCAGACAAAAACCTTTGGGCACTCCAATTTCCCCAGCTGCCCTGTACACTCTACACAGAGTATTCCAGGTCCACAGCTTTTCCCACCTATTAATAAAAGCAAAGAGGAAAAAGATGCAATTTTCTGGAAAATAGATCACGCATGTCTTCCCTTTCAAAGAATGCATTCTTTTAACTGGCCTTTACATCAGTTTTCTAAAGTATCAGCTAGTATCCATTTAGCAAATATTTAACTGTAAGTGTAATGAACAGCATTTTAAGAGTATGATGCTAATAACTGTATAAGTGTTAAGTTGATTTGTCTAGTTTATTGCACAACTGTATCATAACCATCCTTCTTTGCTTCCTCACTTTTCTAGCTGGCTCCAGTCTTTCCAGCTTTTTCTTTTAAGGCAGTCTCCTAATACCAGCTGAAAGTTAGGTTTCCTCAAGAGTCTAGGAAGAACTAGGTGGTGGTCTACCTAAAAGTCTTGTTCTAGGAGCATGATTAATGCACAGTTTTGATCAGGTCTGATTTTAAAAAGTGGCTCTGACTGCTTTAAATAAAGTGCTGATGCCTGTGTTTTATGTGATAGCTTGGGGATCAGAGGACTCACCTGAGAGGATGAGCACTTCAAGCCAGCCTCAGCTTGGAGGGGTTTTAAACTTGTATCTCCTGTCTTTGAACTGCCATTTCATAGATGAATAGGCTGAAATAGATGAATCATGTATAAGTGGAAGCCACCATGGATAGTACATGTATCTAGTCTTTGCTTTGTTATAATTAGTGCGTGATTTGGTTTTAATCCAAATTAATGCAAAATGCCCTGCTTTATTTTTTCTTCCCAGTGTTTAAGTGCCTTAAGAGAAAATATAACTGCCTTTTAAGGGAACTGTGACATTTGAAAAGTGAACAAAGGCATATCTTTGCAGTCATGAACTCTTGAGGGGGCAAAGGGTTTAAGCACAGTCTCTTGTTAGCATTTCCCAAAAGTCTAGCACTAGGCAGTTCCGCTCAGGATGCTTGCAGTTCTGGACCCTCTTCTCAACCTCCACACACTCTCCATGCACGATATGGAGAGCGCTAGTATCTAAGTTGGCTTCAGATACCTTTCTGAGGAAAAAGTGCAGATTTGCAGATTAAGCAGCTACAGCCATTGAACCTCTAAGAGCACTCGCTTGTACTTGGATGATGATGGCCTATATATATTGTGCAGTATTTTCAAGCTGAATTTCAAGTAGAATCCAACTCAAATGATGTTTCATGATGTCTATTTTTCCTGTCTGAAGGTGTATAGAATAATAAGCAGAATAACTGTATCAGGAAATATTTTCATGTGGCAGAAGGTGAGTAAATGCTGCAGCTTGTTTTGCTCAGCTATATTGCAAATACATAGATAAATATAAAAAAATATTTATTTGTGAATGCCTACCCCAATCCAGAAAAGATGGACAACAAGATGATAAGTGACAGAACTGTTTTCTGTCCATACGTCTGAAGTCATTCAGAGCACTTTGATCTTTGAAAAAATTGCAGGGTTTGTTTATTTAAAACATTTGTTTTGTTTTGTTTTTTAAAATAAATTGTGCAAGACGAATAAAATTATGTTGAAGAAGATGATTTGTCATTAACAACTAACTTGCAATATTTTAAACAGCACCCTTAAATATATAGCAGCATTATTAGTGCAAAAACTGAGCCTTGCTGACTGGCACAGAAGGTGATAGATCCATGAGTCAGTAATTTGTAGCCAATTTTCTATGTCGGTAAAGCTCAGAATAAAGGCAGTTGCACTTTTTTGCAGGCTTAAAAAGTTCAGCCGTCTTACTGAAGTGTCAGATGAGTGCTGCCACGAGCGTGCAGAGGAAGAGCAGCACTGCCCTTTCAGCTGCAAGAGTAGCTCAGCTTGTCTTACCCAGCTTACACCTGAGGCTGTATCTATAAACAGATCTGGATGGAAAAGAATTGCAACAGTTCACAGATTCTGTGTGGATGAAAAAAAACACCAACTGGCCATCACTTAGTAAGTCAAAAACTTCATGTAGATAATTGTATACATACCAGTTCAAACTATTGATTGTGCTAAATGTCTTTTAAGGGATGTGTTATAAGGGGCTGCCCCTCCATCAGCTCTGGGGATGGGGGTACCTCCTGCCTGGCTGCTGGAGCCCAACCTGGGCTATCCTGAGGCTTGGAGGTCTCTGTCTCAGGCTGATGGATGGAGCTGCTGCTTTTCTGTTTGCAGGTTCAACCAGCAGCAAGGCTGAGCATGTGTCCTGGAGAGACGCACACAGAGGACACTGACACAGCTGGCTACGAACACTGCCATGAGGAGGAACTGCATTCAACAGCACCCACATATAGTACCGCCAGGACTCATGTAAGTGCAGACAGTCAAGTCCCCTTGTCCTCTCCTCTCCAGCTCATCAGGATTGAAGCTCACTAGTGAAAGCACACACGCCCACCACTCACCCTGTTCACATAGACATTTGCAGATCCCTCAAGCATCAGCATGGCTTCTTTGTCCACTACCCCTGCCCAGATCCCAAACCCTCTTACCTGCTCCACAGGTCTCCTGCTTGCCAGCTGGTCCAGCTTGATGTGCGCTAGCAAACACATGCACATTCATCTCACAGGCACCCTATGCTTGTGTGTCCTCTCAAACACCAGCATGTACCCCTTGCCTGTCTGATACCTGTTGTGGGTTAACTTTAGCTAAGGGCCAAACTGCTCACTTCCCTCCTCAGTGGGACAGGGGGATAAAATAGGACAAGAAAGCTCTTGGGTCGCGATAAAGACAGGGAGGTTGCTTACCACTTACTGTCACAGGAAGAAAAGACTTGACTTGGAGAAAAGTAATTTATTGCCAATTAAAATAGATTCAGGTAGTGAGAAACAAACCTTAAACCAACATGTGTCATCCCCTCCTGTCCCAAGCTGAACTTCACTCTTTCAGACCCGATTCCTCTATCCAACCCTAAGTGGTGCAGGGAGGATGGCAGGGGTATGGTTGGTACACAGTGGTTCCTCTCTCCTTCCCTCTCCACGAGCTGCAGGGAAATAGGTGCTCCACCATGGTCTTCTCTATGAGCTGCAGTGTGGATACCTGCTCTGCTGTGGTCTCTCCCCAGGTTGCAGGGGAATCTCTACTGTGGTGCCTGAAGTACCTCCTCCCCTTATTGTCTGAACTTGATGGTCACAGGGCTGCAGTTTCTCACAGTTTTGTCCTCGCTCCTCACTGCCATGCAGTGTTTTGCCCTTTCTTAAATACATTTTCACAGAGTTACCACCACTAACTCATGTTTTTCCCCACCATTAACTGTTTTTTGGGACACACACCATTCCCACCCTAGTGGCTGTGGCCAAGACCTCCACCCACTTCAGCTGCTGATGCCACCAGCCACAGGTGCCTGCACCCTGGGGCTGACTTGGGTTCCTGGCACTGAGTGCAGCTCTGCCTGCCCCTCCAAGTGCTGGCATCTCGTCCTCACAGTGCTTCCACACGTAGGGCAGAGTGAGATGATGGAGAGAAGATTAAGAAAGGATTCAATAAGAAGATAGGACAGACTGGGCTCATGATGCTCACAGGTTGGTCACATGGCACATGTGTACTGACCGGATGCTGTTTGGAAGAGGGTAGATTTAGCTTCGATATTAGAAGACATTTTTCACTCTGAGGGTGGTGAGGCACTAGCACAGGTTGCCCAGAGAACCTGTGGATGCCCCATCCCTGGAAGCATTCAAGGCCAGGCTGGATGGGGCTTTGAGCAACATGGTCTAGTGGGAGGTGTCCCTGCCCATGGCAGAGGGGTTGGAACTAGATGATTTTTAAGGTCCCTTCCAACCTAAACCATTCTGTGATTCTACACAAAAAGCAGCAGAACAACTGGGACAGAAGAGACTAAAACTAAAGTAATTGGACACAGGAAAAAAAAATAAATGCCAATTAGAGGTCATCATCTTTGGGAATGATCATGATTCTACTAAGTAAAAAACTATTTTCATTGAGTGCATTAGTGACTGCTGACACCAGTCCAGAGAGGCAGCAGTGAGTCTGTTCAGGTCAGTGCACTCCACTCAGAGTACTCAGCAGACAAGTGTGTTAATGTGAGTATTTGTATTGGACGGAGAAGGGTGAGGGCAGGGACAACCTTCTAGCAGTGCTTCATCATTTCCTGCCTTTTTCCTGGCACTGCGGGTGGTGAGAGGAGAAGTAGATATAAGAAGGAAATCTTGATTACTCACAGGAAAAACTGGCTTGCTTTGGCAGGGAAGCAATGTCACTGGACACGATACTATGGCTAGTAGTTCTACTTGAAAGTAAATCACTTCTTAACGAGACGTTGCTGCCTAAATACAATATACATGATTTTAATAGTAGTTGCATATATAGGACTTAATCTGTAGGTGGCTGGTGCACCTGACCTGCCTCTGCTTAAGGCCATATTTTGAAAGTTGCATTTTCCAAAGGGGCCCAAATGCAGGATAATTGCAAAACCAGTGTAATCTCATCAGCATGGGGTCTAGCTCTAAGTGCTTGCTTATGGTGCAGCATAAGCCAGGTGAAACGGTAGCCTTCTCACATCCCACTGAGCATTTCATTCGCCCCTTGTACTGCAGACTTGCGCATGAATGACATTTCCAGCCTCTACCCACAGTTCTGGGTGTGTTTTGACTGCTTCTACAGTCCTACAGGTTGTAGGCAATGTTCCTAAGGTGCTACCTGCTGTAATGTTTGCCATCATTGCTGAATTCTTGTCACTCTTGACAGGCTAGGGGGAAGAGAGTGAGGGTCGCCTTGGATCATGTGGATGAAATAAGGAGCAATTGTTTATGGACAGTGAAGCAGTAACATGCTGGATACAGGAGCAATTGGCCAGCTCCTGTTTCACCAACCTGTCTTGTGGCTCTGTGGGAACTATGCGCCCTGCTGGTACCCTCCACTGCGTACCTGCCCCTGGCTGTGCAGGCTCACCCTGGACAGGAGATATAGGCACACTCCTGGAAAAGCGCAGCTCCCAAATAGTTCTGAATCATTGTGAATATTTTGTTGTGATGACAGTAGCACCCCACACGACTCCACTCCAAAGCTTGCCCAACGTGACAAGAAGCTGTTAAGTTATAAACACTTGGCTGTCCTGTGGTTTATGTGAGTGGCCCTGAGGCAAGATGTCTGTTGCCTGGTGCAGGCAGTCCGACTGCACACTGAGTTGAAAGAGGAGCCATGGGACTGTGCTGGCCATGGCCCTTCATCTCAAGACAGCTGGAATAATAGTAATAAGATATGTGTGTGCCTGTGTTGGTGAGACATGAAAGTATGTAGTGCTGTACCACAGGATACTCTTGCAAAATGTAGTGTGAATATGGCTATTGTGCTTCAAAGAAGGCTGGGACTTCTCCAGTATGGATGTGACAGGGACATGCCTTCCAGCCTAGGCATTGACATGTTCATCTCAATAAAGGCGGTAAATATGTAACCAAAGTAGCAATCTTTTGCATAAACTCCTACACAACAAGTCACAAAATCCATGTCTGGCTGCTTAGGTATGTCTGGTGATACACACGTCCTAACTTTTATTTCTGTATAATGCTCCTTGAACATACTTGAGCTACAGTGGAATTATGTTAGTGGTCTGTCTTGAAATGGGCCAAGTGTATAGCCAAGCATGCAAAATTTGTGAAGCCAGAGAGCAATTAAGAAGAAGGGACCTGGGCTGATGGTCCAGAGATCAGACTTGATGCAAGAGAAGATGGGGAAGGGGAAATACTGGATTTTGCTCCATACTCTAGGGTCTACCTCTGCATTTTATTAAAAAAACCTGAACAGCCAGGCTACCATCCTGAAATGTGCAAGATTTGGACTCAAACCATCTTGGACTGAGAAATGTTTAGATTTTGGCTTTTCTATATTCTTGACCAGGGCTCTAATAAAGCTTTAGGTTGCAAAGTGTCTATATTACCAAAGTGCAAAAGCAGGCACTTCTGTTAAGGGTTTCTTTAAGTCTTCATTCTTAAGATGGAGGGAACATTGGTGGAAGTAGGACAGTATATAATTTGCTATCATCTGTTCTTCAGGGATGAAGTAACAAAATCGTCAAACACAAGACAAATGTTGATTAAAATATAGGTAAGGTGTAGTGAGGAACAAGTAATAAAAGAAATCTGTTATCTAGAAATTATTTTCAAGAATTATTATCAAGAATTAGAGCCCTATTTAAGCAGGGAGCCTAAGAGCTAGTGCCCATATAAATTTCGCATGCATAGATCGTAGAATCATAGAATCACAGAATGGTTTAGGTTGGAAAGGACCTTAAAGATCATCTAGTTCCCACCCCCTTGCCGTGGGCAGGGACACCTCCCACTAGACCATGTTGCTCAAAGCCCCATCCAGCCTGGCCTTGAATGCTTCCAGGGATGGGGCATCCACAGGTTCTCTGGGCAACCTGTGCTAGTGCCTCACCACCCTCAGAGTGAAAAGTGTCTTCTAATGTCTAAGCTAAATCTACTCTCTTTCAGTTTAAAGACATCACCCCTTGTCTCATCACTACATGCCCTTGTAAAATGTCCCTCCCCATCTTTCCTGTAGACCCCCTTTACGTACTGGAAGGCTGCTATAAGGTCTCCCCGGAGCCTTCTCTTCCCCAGTCTGAACAACCCTGACTCTCTCAGCCTGTCCTCATAGGAGAGGTGCTCCATCTCTCTGATCATCTTCATGGTCCTCCTCTGGACCCGCTCCAACAGGTCCATGTCCTTCTTATGTTGGGGACCCCAGAGCTTGACGCAGTACTCCAGGTGGGGTCTCAGAAGAGTGGAGTAGAGGGGCAGAGTCACCTTCCTTGGACCTGCTGGCCACGCTTCTTTTGATGCAGCCCAGGATGCGGTTGGTTTTCTGGGCTGCAAGCCCAGACACTTCTACATAAATGATAGTTTCCAAAAAATGTGGCATGGGTCTATTATACTGCCCAGCTTTTAGTGGGAATATTAGCCTAATGGGGGTTCCGTAACCGGATGTAATAAAAACAATGGGTGAACAGTGTAATTCCAGGGTACAAATTATATGGGAATGGTAAAGTAGATTGTACTAGTTTAGACATGATTTTAGAAAGCTTACTGTCAAATAACATAAGTAACAATAAGGTTGTTGCCTGCTGAACTTAATAACAGGTATTACAGTAACTGTCTGGACTGAAACACTGCTCCTGCATAGAGAGAGTGTACTGTTAGAGCAGTGCGACTAACCACTTTATTCGGAAGGTGACAGAGCTGTGCTAAGAAATACCAGAAACAGTAAGAGAGAAGAAAACTTAATAAGTGAGCGACATCAGTCGTTTGTATGGAAACTGGAGTGTTACCTTAGGGCTTGATGCAGAAACTAAATTTGTAAACACTACAAATTAGTTGTTTGGCGCAAGTAATCACAGACCCCATAGGAAGAGAAAGAACTCTTGGTCCCTTTCCAAGCAGCCACTCAAAAAGCTGCCCTTCAATAGTTGCACAAGTTCAATGTAAAAAAAAAAAGTGCTGTGCTAATGTATAAGTAAAAAAGGAACTATATAAAATAAATACGTCTCCAAAAGGAAATTAAAAGGAGCACTTGAAATGGTAGAAGCTTTCCAGGCACAAGGAACTTCTTTAAAAGTAATATAGTCAGAATGGTACCTATATAAGTTATGCCTCAAAATGACACCTGTAAGAGAACATCTTCTTGCAGCTCCCAGCGCAATATTTTTAAGAAAGGTCAATACCTTTTTTAGCCAAAGATGAGAGGGAAGCCTCATAAAAAATCTATGGAGCCAACTAGTAATGGAGATATGAAAGGACAGCTTTTGCTCAAGGAATCTTATGACACAATAAAAAACCAGAGTGCCTGCTTGCTTGCAGTGGAGTTCATTACAAGGGAACCTACCGAGGGGTTGGCTGAATTGTCTCAGACCTAAGTTTAAAAAAATAATCCAAAAGAGTAAGACTAATATCTGAAACAGTAATCAAACACTATTCTGCAGGGCCCCATAAATTGCAATTGAAATTGAAGTTGCAAAACTACTAACTGGTGTGTGCTGAACTGGCTTGCTTGCAGTAGACATACTGGTAAATGACACACTAAGGAGAGCCAAAATGGCTTTTTTGGTAGAGGAACATCATGCTTCTGATGATTCAGTCAACATCACTATGCTATTGTGTGAAAGATCCTTGTTCTGGTCACTCCTGAATATTGTGTGTGGGACCCCCTGTCTTACAAAAGGGTATAGTAAAAATGAAGAGGTATATTCTTAATCTTAGAAAAAATAGAAACACTAGAAATAAATAAAATTGTGACTATTTTGGCAAAGGTGAGATGAGAATGGATATTCTCTATTTTTATTAAAGCAATACCAAGGGGGGAACCCAACTGAACTCTTTGGAAGCAGCTTTAAAATCAAAACAAAACAAATTAACAGTTTAATTGTGTAACTCATTGCCACAAGAAGTTTTGAAAACCAAAAAGATAAATAGATGCAAAGAGTTGTTGTACAAATTCATGCAAGAAAGGTCCAGAAACAGCTATTAAAAACAGTGATGTGCACATGGCTTTCAGTTCAGGATATCCCTAAGATCCAGGTCATTGGAACTTGGCAGCATATATGCTAAAATAATCCCTGCAAGTAGCATATTTAACTTCTTTCTAATTTTTCCTAAGCATCTGCTACTGATCCTGTAAGGTACAGGAGAGTGGACTGGGCAGATCTTTGATGTGGTGTATTTTTACTTCTAGATGACAAAATTTAATTGTTATTTTTTAACCAAAATAATTAAATAACAATTTGTTCAGTACTGAGATTGATACTGCTTTTTATCTTCCAAAAATAAAGTCTTATTGGAAAATTGACAAACGGGACTCACATGAAAGTATTTAAAATACAAGTATAGTAGATACATTGGCAGAGTAGACATTGTCTTTTACCTGTTTATTAAAAAAATATTGGTAAAGCCAGATCCTAGCAGATAGTGTTAATTGTGTATTCCCTACTTTAACTGATGTAAAAGGTGTTGCAAGAACACTGAGGACCTGAGTTCTGGCACTGTCCTACTGAAAGATATCTCTCTTAGTTGTAAGCAAGCCCTCTCTGGGGAGGAATAACTCCCTGTTCCACCTATGGGTATAACACACCACATGTAGCCTCCATATGAACCAGAAAGTGTGTTTTTTGGAATACTTGTTCCTTGTGATGGGTAGTGGGACTACGCAAGGTAGCACCCAGAAAGGCATTCCTGGGCAATTGGTTATGCTAACAGATATTGAGGTGTTGTGACTCACTCCTACCCTGCTTTCAGAGCTGGTGGTGTTGAGCTTCTTTGGCAAAGCAGGCATACTCCCTGAGTGTGTTGAAGATCCAAAACCTGGAGATAGGCTATACAGCAAGAGGCTTCTGTTGATACAATTAAATAATAAGTGAAATAAGTTCAAGGCACAGGTTTCTAGGGTAAAAGTATCTGGTTTTCATGCTGATGAAAACCAGGAAACCAGTTTTCCAAGACTACCCACCTCAGCAAAGCTGTTTTTATTCAATGCAATAGAAAACCAGCAAAATAAGTAGAAATAAGAATGCATTTGGATTCCAGTGAACTTGCCTTCTACATCACTCTAGAAACAAAATTCCCATTTATACATAGAATTTACAGAAAAGAAATGTGCTAAAACTGATCAAATGCTGACATGATGAAATCCAGAGGGAAGAGGCTTTTACTGTGATTGTCAGAAATTCACGATTCCTATTTTTCACTATGGAACATAAGAAATGAGTTGAACATGCTTTATATTTCCCACAACTAGCAATTTTCTGTCTTTGGAAAGTTTTAGAGGGAGGAGCTCAGAGGTGCTGTGGGAGGGACTAAAATTCATATTAAAGTTTTGGCATGAGAGGGAGAATTGTCAGAGTAGAAGGTTTCTTCTGAGGTTTTGCCTTTTTTTTTTTCCAATTTAGGATGATAAGTGTTTATGTTCAGATTCTTCTAATAATTCTTTTTTGGAATTCTGATTGTCAGATTATTCCCAGGATTGAAGAATGTGGACTTTCATGTTCTCAGGTAATCTCTTACTTGTTCCTATTTGCTGTCTGTTAATATAGTAGTTGTATGCTGCCAAAATAATTGTGAGAAAAGCAAGAAAGCAAAAATGGAAAAATATTTCATTTGTCCTGAACATTGACTTTATATTCCTGTCATTATGAATTAAGTATACAAAGATGACTGTTAAGGAGGGAGTAAGAAAGTGCATCTTACACTATTTCCAACTGCTGTTGTTAGTACTTTTTTAAGTCTGTCTTTTGTATTTTTTAAAAAAATATTTAGTTCATATTCATTGCTTTGGAGAGTCAGTTTTTACAAGAGCAGTGGTGCAAAGAGATGAGGGAGGGAGGTACGGGAGGTTTCAGAAATTGCTAATTATGTTATGAATATATGAAACACTGACTTCCCTGTGAATAAATGAATTAAGCTTGAGAAAGAGTAAAACCTGTTTTTCATTTTGTGGGATGAATGTAACTGCAGTATTAAATTTAATGACTTATGTATGTGCATAAAAGTGGAGTGTGAACCATACCATCTCTTTAACAGCTTTGAATTTTGCTTGTTTCCAAATATCCCCACAAAGGGGCAGTATGGAGATATTCTGCTTCTGTTGGCATTCTGAAATTCTAAGACAAGAGTAAATTGAAAGATAAATTTAAGAAAGGACAAAATAATAGGGAATCTGACTTTCAGTTTCAGTAGAGGATGATAACTATGTACTTGCTACAGAGAAGTGGAGTTGATGGCATGAAAGAATTTGGCTGTTGGGATGGACTTCTGCTTGAAGATTTCATTGTTTAGGACAGGCAATGAGACATACTAAAGGTTGTCTAAATGTGGTGGTACTGCCCAGATATTAAGTTAGTACATGTTACAGCAATTTAGTCTATATTTTATATGTGTGTCCTAGAAAATATCAGGAATAAAGATGCTTCTAAAATACTAGATTGAGGGGGAAAAAAAAAACCCTTTATATTTAAAGTTGTTTAATATTCTGGCATTCAAATTCTGTAGTCTGTATCCACTTAGATAATGTTTTTAGAACAATAAAATATATTCATAAGAGATTAATCTCTAGAGGTACCTGAGCACTTTTCAAGAATTTTTATGTAGTTATGTTTATGAATGCAAACACATGTATTTTAAATATTTTATGCTCCTTAGCCTGCTTGAATGAAAGTTTAAAATAGAAATGATTTACCATTCTAATTTATCCCTCTAAAGAGTGTATCACTATCAGACTCAGCGTGTAAAAAGCAATATCAACCTTTTTCAGTGGGATTCAGTCTAGGGAATAGGATTTACCTCTGGGGACCTTAAAGGGCACCTTTCTCTGTCATATTTTAGGTATGTATGTTAAGAAGGCTGATTCACTAGATGCCTAAGATATAGACAGAACTCTGAGGTTTGGTAGACTGGATCCCTTTTTTTTCCTTCACGAGTTTGTCTTACAACTTTTCCAATACTGAAGGCTGGATAACTGACAAAGGTGTATTTTTTTTTTTTTAATTCACGGGGGAAGTGCATTGTTTCCAGTATAATGGAATCAATCAATCATTTGTGATGTTACAGATAGGATTCAGTTCATATTCTCCATGTAATGTTTCTGCTAGTTGTATTTGGTAGAATCTTGAATGCATTAATGACTTTTTAAGACAAAAATGTTTTCTCACTGGGAACAATAATGATCTCAACAGGACAAATTACTGCCAGCGTAGCGTTTTCAATCTAGTGCAAAGCATTTTAGCTACATGAACTTTAGAGTCTTATGGGTAGCTTGTTAGACAAAGCTCCTTCTTCCTTTTCTTTTGGAAGTAACTTCAGTTTCCCTACATAATGTACTAGAATTAGTGGCCTCAATCCCATTCCCACTTGAGTTACTTTAAAAGGGAGCAGTTTGTCTTCTCCATAGTTTATAACTCAGTGGTCTTTATAGGGGTTGTTACCAGGGGTTACAATTTGCCTTTGTCTATGTGCAATGTATGTGTGCTGCTTTCTGCTATAGCACATCAGATCACAAAGTAGAGTATCAATGCTGTTTTATCTAGCAATTTGCTTAATGTGATAATGGGATATTCTAATTTTAAAACTATCAGAAGTTTTCTGTAGCTACTATTGCTACAAGTGAGTATTATAGAAAATTGTTTTTTTTCTTTATGGTGTTTTCCCATAAGTTTGTATAGCAGATTCCTCTTCTGCAGAGTCAACCACCCTGAGGTTGTGTGGTTCTTCATAAAGCAATAGGGGAATGAAAAGCAATTAATTTGGCTTTTTCTGCATTTTTCAAACTGTGGGTATTATCAGAAGGTTTTGAGTGGGTTTTATAAGGTTTAAGTTTGACCAGCAGACTACTTTTTAAGGTGGCTATGTCCCTTGAATATTTGTAAGCAGTTTTGACCTCCTTGGGTACTACATATTAGAGTAAAGCGTTGGTTGTACTCAAGAGGCGAATAATGACATAACTGTTTTGAGGTATGTGACTTAAAAACCCTTCACACTGAACTGTTTAGATTTTGGATCTTATTACAACTTTATGAATCATTCTTAGTTTAGTGTGAGTATTCAGCAAGACATCCTTGCATTGCCTTGTATAAGGCAATATCCAGGTTTCATTACTGTACCACAAACTGTACTTCTGTTCAGTACAGAAAAGGAAAAAAACCAAAAGAACATTGGGTGTTTATGCAAGTATTACATGAAAATTTGAACAGCATGAAAATATACAATTGTGGGATGAGTGATGGCAAAGGAACAATCAGACTTTTATTGTGTATTATGATTTATTTCTCCTTCCTTAATTTAATCGCTTGGCTTTAAAGCTCACGTGATATTCTGGTATTCAAAGGTTAGATACAATGGGCTTGGTCTCCAAGCCACACCCAATAGAAAACACAGTTATCAACCTAGTTTCACTGTAAAAGCATAGGGGAATCCCAGCCTGCAATTGAAATTGTGTTTGTGCCCTACTCATTTTACAATCCACATTGTTTGCAGGCTGTACACAAAGAAAGAGGCTTATGCCAAATTTGACTCAACAGCTGGTAAAGATCAAGAGCACTACATTTAAAAAAAACCCAACTCTTCAGAATACTATGAAATAGTATTTGTATTGTCTGCCATTAAATGTAGTAACGTTTCCAAAGTCCATGGATAAAGAAGGAAACCCTAAACTGAATCTGGGATTTCCCTGCAATTATAAAGGTTATTGGCAGCAAATTCTTGATATAGCTGCTGCCTGTTCATGCTATTCATAGTTGAAGTATGTGCTGTTTCTTTACCGGATATTTATGCCATGGATAAGTGCATTCTTGCTGAATACTACACACTGCAAAACCAGTGATATAATACAGCCCTTAGGACACTAACTCAGCTGACATAAATTGGCATTCTTTGTTCATTATTAGGGTAAGCAATTTGTATTTTAAAAGCGATCCCAAGCCTCTAAAAAATGGACATGACAATCAAGGTGACATAGTTCAGTTGTTCTTTAAAATCTGTTTGAAAAACTAGTTTTAGACATGATCAGAGACCTGGCTTCCTCAGAGTCAGTGAGAGAGAGAGAGGTACAGTGAGAAGTCCCAACATAGGAAGATGATTCACCGCAGACATTTTTGTCTATGTATCGATATACCTGGTGACTGGAGGAGATGCTAATATTTGCTGAGATGCAGTACAATCCATGAGAGCATGCCCTAGATAGAAAGCGTGGGTTTTGCATCCCTGCCTGTCATTGACTCGCTTGTGTGGCCCTATTGAAGTAATTTCCTTTCTCCAGTTTTCACAAGTACAAAATATTGCTGACCTTCCTGTGTGATGTGTCATAATTATGTTTTTTAATTAAGTGCTTTGAATACTATAATTAAGTGTTGAGTACTCATCCGTCAAAGCAGTCATACTTAAGGGGCTCAGTCGTGTTGAGTCACTGTATTAGAGTGATATTAACCTATTTGCTTAGATATCCCTGCTTGCCTTCTCTGCTGGTAGTCAGGAGAGCTGCAGTTTAGCAAGTTTAGGTGACTTCTGTCTTGGACTGTGTTTTACATTTGCTCTTAGGATTAAAAATAGCTTGGCAATGACAAGAGACACTTAGCTTCCATGTTTCCTGCTGCGTCCTATGCCACTGGTTGGTTGCCATCCCATTTCCTCACCCCCTGAGAAGAAAACAGCCAGTGACAGGTACAAGCAGGGAGTTACAAAACTCTCCAGCGTTCCTCATTATTAGAGCACCTACCACCACTTCTTTTGGGAGAGGTGGAGATGGAGAAAGCTCTGCAGTTCAGAACTTGCAAAAAAAAAAAAAAGCAACGGTAGCTCTTGGTTTTTTTATTTCTTACTTCTCCCTTCCTCAGGAACTCTGGAAAAAGGTTACAAGGTCTGGAAAGAGATAAGTCACTGGAGTAGCACGAGTAGAGGCACTACAGTCAGTCATGAAAGCTGGGGACACAAAATTAACAGATGTAGGAATTGGACCTGATAAGGTGTCCTGAAACTGAAATACAAGGTAGTGCTAGAAGCTTCACCACCAAGAGATGTCAACATAAGCGTGTGCAGTCAGTACACATAGCAGGAGGTAGATAACTAAAAAAAAAAAAAGGGATGTATATAAGTAAGCTTAGCAGGAGATAGGAGTAGCTAACCTTTATTATTGGCAGCAAATTTTAGCTCACAAATCTCTCTCAGCCCTCATCTTAGGGAGGTAAGATCCTTCAGCTCCATTTGGACCCAAAGCTCAGTGGTGACTACTGAGATTTGGGATCAGGTGCTTTCCATAGCTGCAGAATATTGCTGTCTGACTGACTGCTTTGCAGTTAGAAAGCTACTTGTAATTTGATCAAATCTAGTCAGGACAAATGTTTTAGGAGCGGTAATAGCTTTAACAAGGCCATGTGGTGTGATGCAGCTGGAATTCTTGCAGTAAGGTCTAGGATTAGCTTAATTTATACATTTGCTGGAGCTGGCACTGCTGTACCTGCTACTTTGTCATGTTTGTTTATACTGTCCCATTCTTCCTCTCTTGCCAGAATGGCTGTGCATGGGAGAGAACAAGGGATGATCAAAAATGAGAAGGACCAAAAAGAGGTTTTAAAAGACTTCTTCCTAAGGATAGCTTTGGATACTCTCCTGGCTTTTTGGCTCAGCATTGAGAAGCGAGGCCTCACTCTCAGATAGGTGGGTAATTTGGACCTAAGAAAGGAGTTTCCTCCTATCTCTGACTGAAAAACATTCGATTTCTGGGAGCCATGAATTCCTGTGCATCATGCTGTGGTTACCAGGCTGTTCAGGATCCCACATGTGAAGTTCTATGCATTGCCTTACCTCATCCTCACGAGAGATCCCTAGATTTTATATATCAACTCTGGCAGAGATGTTTTTATGGTAGTTTTGATACTCTCAGTAAAAATATTTTTCCTTGTAAAACTTTTTTTTTCTGATTTTGTTAACAGTTATTGGCTGTTTTTTGAAAACCATGAAATTATTTACTATGTTAAAAACACAAAACAGAAAATATGCCCCGAACAGCAGTGCATTGCTGAGGAAGTTCCAGACCAGCTCTAAACTGCTTGGCTAGGAATGACTGTTAAATTCATGTATACTCAGATGTGATATGGACACATCACAGCCCTGACCCTGCCTTCACAATTGTAGGAGTTCACTGGGCCAGAATTTTCTGAGGGCACAAAAAAGCTGGAAAGTCACAGTAACTAATGATGCTGAGTGCTGGAATAGATTGCCTGCAGAGCTTACAGAGATCTCCACACATGCTAAGCAAATATCTCTCAGATATGTCTCAGATAAAGGTCATTCTTCCTAAGGCAAAAATATAGAGTAGATGGCATCTTGAGTTCTTTTCTAACCTTAATATCTCTGCTTTCATTCATCATTTTCTCTTCTGTGGGATCTAAAGATGGTCTTTCAAGTCGTATTTAACTTATTCCTTTGGAAAAGTCAACAGAGCCAAAGACCTGTCTTGCTGTATTGCATATCCTTCATTTTCAGCACGCAAAATATGGGACTCACTGTGAAAACTGTATGAGACATACAATCTCATTCAGGAAGTATCTATGCAAAAATGAGGAGAGTTTTAGTTTTAGTTTGCAAATTATCTGTGGCTTTTTCTCTTGCAAGAAAATGTTTCAATTTAGTTGCTTTGAATATGTGTGGTAAATTTCAATCATTTCTGGAAAACTGATTGTCTGGGAGTTGCCTGTACTTGCCTGCATATTTTCAGAAAGTATGAATCATATAAACAACATCGTACAGTACTAGATGTGCATTCATTGTCTTTTCTTGGAAAAACTTTGAGGAAATAGAATTTATTGCAGTTAATACATTGCACTGTCTCCAGATTTGTTTTTCCCTTTCATCCCTACATATGCAAACTTCCTTGATCTTTTTCCCACTTCCTCATCTCCCTGACCTGCTGTTCTTCCTTCCATGACTCCAATGACAGTTTCCTCCATTACTTTTCAAATTGTAGTATCTTTTTATTATATTTTTTCCCCATTTGTGGTTTGGTTTTTTTTTTTTTACATCTATTTTTGCAATTGTCATTATAGTATCACGCTTCATGCCTAGTTTTGGTCAGTAGTATGTGTTCTTTCAATTTTTTTCCTCTCACTTTCAATATACTATATTTATATATGACAGAATAATTTTTAGAACATGGTCATATCTGTGTTATCATTCAGTCTGCCTTTGTAGCTTATTTTCTCATCCTCTTAGGGGGAAAAAAACACATACGCTTTTTAGGCGAATGTGTGGCATAGGTGATTTTCAGTGAGTAAGGGCTATCATTAAATATGAGACATAGGGTGAAGCAACATATGAAGGTACTGAACACTGATGGGTTTATTAAGCTGAGGCCATGCCCAGGAATTATTGCTGCCTCTAGGGACAACAACGTGATGAGGAGAGTTAGGTGAAACAATGCTGCTGTTGTAAAGTTGGTAGAATCCTGCCTCTTTGGAAGCCCTTCTTTTGGATCTCTGCCTCCTTTAATTGGACTGTGCTAACTTTAGCAACTACAGTACGTGGAAGATACGCGATAAAGCCAAACTATATGATTTTTCCATAGTTTTGGTTTTTTTTCCCCCTTTTTTTACTTGCTAAAACTCCCACAAAATTATGAGTTAACAATAAAAAGAGAAATAGACTATGTAATGACTTTTTTGAGTAATTATTTTTTATTTTTTATTTTATAGGATTTATTCTTCCTTAGCATTTCCAAATTTATTCATAAGTAGCATCTATATCAGTTATCTCAAACTGCAAATGTTTCAGCTGGAGGGTACAGCATAGATATTTTCAGTAGGGCTTTTCTACGTGGCAAATTTTGAATGGTTTTTAATTTTTCATGTACTCACACTGCTAGCCCTTTCAGGGAAAGGTGTTTTTGACTTTTGTTGGTCTTGGTATGAGAGGAAAGGCATGTATGCAGGGATTCTGGTATAAGATTTCTGATGTAGGATTAAGACTTTCAGATGCCATAATTATACAAATATGAATAGTTAGGAAATAATCCTCTCCAAAATTTTCAAGTATACAGCTGCAAAAAAAAAGTTTTTCACGTACACGTACTAAGTAGATTTTCCTCATTTTGCTGTGGCTAGAGTGTTTCTGTAACACAATTAGAGCTAGTCAGGCATCTTTTATCATTAAGTCTTTAATAGAAGCAGTTCCTTAACTGATACTGTGGCACCGGAAAGGAATGCAGTGGCTCCTCAGGATTGCCATCTGAGTCTGCTCTACCACTGATTCTAGCATGGCCTGAGGGATCATTTGTATGGCCTTACATCCTTACACAACAACATAACAAGCTAAGGCTAGAATAAAAACAAAGTCAACATTTAAAAATATTTCTCAGCAGGATAAGCTATAATCAGGGGTGGTTCCAAGTTTATTTAGGTTTGAGATTTTTCTCTCTTTAAGGAGAAGAGAGAGAAACACTATTTTTATGGGATCTACAAAAGCCAGAAACATGCACTGCTTAATTTCTCTCTATGATTTTGAAGGGGGTCTCAGCCCTGACACATGGCTTCAAAAGTCTTGAAACTGTTATAAGAAATTATTGCCAAGTGTTCTTTGTTGTTTTAAATTTTAGTGTGACTTTGTGATCCACGCTGGCAGGATTGGAATTAGCAAGTTCTTTTTTGTTTTTAAGCCCCTCCGCCTCCAACATTTCAGGATAGTATCTGTGCAACATTCACCCATTCTATGACCCTGCTCCTTTCCTATGGTTCCAGGTTATTAAATACAGATTAAATGGAGATCATGAGAAAGCATTAGCGACTGTCAGGGCAGTATGAGAAACCTGCATGCTCAGCATGGTACTGCCTCAAGTTAGGCAAGGGAAAAAGTTAAGCCCCGGGTTACTCTGAACCCCACTCTCTAGAGCCCAGGCACCTGAGTTATGAGCCAGAGTTTGATGTTCTCTCTTCAGAGCAGCTGCTGAGAGCCACTTTTCCAAAGTTTCAGTTTCTGGGTTGTTTTCTGATGACTGCTTAAAATAAAATGTAAATGGCCTTTGAAGTAGGAAACAGATCTCCCATTAGAATGTTGAAAGCACTGACGTTTAAAAATTATACTGTGTCTTGCCTGTCTTTCTCTCAGACCATCATTCTTTCATTTTCTCTCTACTCAGTATCACTGCTTTGACAGGAGGCCTGGGAAGCCCTCTCATTTTACTGGGCAGCATGGCAAACAGACAACTTAGGGTTAGAACTGCTTTGGGTTAAGGAGGATGTTGACCCTGGCTGTCCCGTGAGGTAAGGTCTTGAAAGCTAGAGTATAAAAGCTGGAACATACCCATATTCTGCTTTCCTCTTCTAATATTTCCAGTTTGAAAGAAGCTAGGCCTGAGCTTTGGTAGTTTGACCTCTGTTATTATGAAATTGTCTCCAGCCACCTGCTATGCTGGGGAGATGGGTGTCTCACAAGTGAATGTATGCTATCCCAAAGACCTTCGGCATGAGCTAGATGTCATTCCAGCTTTGTTCTGGTCATGAACTGGACACAAAACTATGTGCATCCAGGGAGCTTTCAGATTAGAAAGGTAAGTGCCAGACTTGACTTGGGGAAAATTAATTTATTTTTTACCAATCAAATCAGAGTAGGATAATGAGAAATAAAACCTAAATCTTAAAACACCTTCCCCCCACCCCTCCCTTCTTCCTGAGCTTAACTTTGCTCATGAATTCTCCACCTCCTCCCTGCAAGTGGCACAGGAGGACAGGGAATGGGGGTTGTGGTCAGTTCATCACATGTTGTCTCTGCCACTCCTTCCTCCTTTTGAGGAGAGGACTTTTCACACTCTTCCCCTGCTCCCATGTGGGGTCCCTCCCATGGGAGACAGTCCTCCATGAACTTCTGGAACGTGAGTCCTTTCCACAGGCTGCAGTTCTTCACAAACAGCCCCAGTGTGGATTCTTTCCACAGGGTGCAGTCCTTCAGGAACAGGCTGCTCCAGTGTGGATTCCCCACAGGGCCACAAGTCCTGCCAGCAAACCTGCTCCAGTGTGGGCTCCTCTCTCCATGGGGCCACAGGTCCTGCCAGGAGCCTGCTCCAATGAGGAAGAACAGGGTCACAGCCTCTTTTGGGCGCATCCACCTTCTCCGGCGTGGGGTCCTCCATGGGCTGCAGGTGAATATCTGCTCCATTGTTAACCTCCATGGGCTGCAGGGGGACAGCCTACCTCACCATGGTCTTCACCATGGACTGCAGGGGAATCACTGCTCTGGTGCCTGGAACACCTCGTTCCCCTCCTTCTTCACTGACCTTGGTGTCTGCAGAGTTTTTTCTCTCACACATTCTCACTCCTCTCTCCTGCTGCAAGTTCCTATGCAGTTCCCCCCCTTTCCACCCCCCATCTTAAATATCACAGAGGCGCTATCACCATCGCTGATTGACTCAGCCTTGGCCAGTGGAGGGTCTGTCTTGGAGCTGGCTGGAATTGGCTCTATTGGACATAAGAGAACCTTCTAGGAGCTTCTTACAGAAGCCACCCCTGTAGCCCCCCACCCCGCTACCAAAACCTTGCCATGAAAACCCAATACAGGGAGCTGGCAGAAGTGCTCACCAAGCCACTTTCCATCATTTATCATCAGTCCTGGCTAAACAGGGAAGTCCCAGTTGACTGGAGTTTAGCAAATGTGACACTTATCTACAAGAAGGACCGGAAGGAGGATTTGGGAAACTACAGGCCTGCCATTCTGACCTCAGTGCTGAGGAAGGTTATGGAACAGATCATCTTGAGTGCCATCATGCTGTGTGTACAGGACAACCAGGTGATCAGGCCCAGTCAGCATGGGTTTATGAAAGGCAGGTCCTGCTTGAGTAATCTGATCTCCTTCTATGACAAGGTGGCCTGCTTAGTAGATGAGGGAAAGGCTGTGGATGTTGTCTACCGGGACTTTAGTAAAGCCTTTGACACCATTTCCCACAGCATTCTCCTGGAGAAACTGGCTGCTCATGGCTTGGATGGGAATATACTTTGCTGGATAAAAAAATGGCTGGATGGCCGAGCCCAAAGAGTTGTTGTGAATGGAGTTAAATCCAGTTGGCGGCCAGTCACAAGTGGTGTTTCCCAGGGCTCAGTACTGGGGCCAGTTCTGTTTAATATCTTTATCAATGATCTGCATGAGGGGGTTGAGTGCACCCTCAGTAATTTTGCAGATGACATCAAGCTGGGCGGGAGTGTTGATCTGCTTGAGGGTGGGAAGGCTCTACAGAGCGATCTGGACAGGCTGGATCGATGGGCTGAGGCCAATGGTATGAGATTCAACAAGGCCAAGTGCTGGGTCCTGCAGCTGGGTCACAACAACCCCATGCAGCGCTACAGGCTTGGGGAAGAGTGTCTGGAAAGCTGCCTGGCAGAAGAAAACCTGGGGGTGTTGGTCAGCAGCCAGCTGAATATGAGCCGTCAGTGTTCCCAGGTGGCTAAGATGGCCAATAGCATCCTGGCTTGTATTAGGACTAGGAAAGTGATTGTTCCCTTGTACTCAGCACTGGTGGGGTTGCACCTCAAGTACTGTGTTCGTTTTTGAGCCCCTCACTACAAGAAAGACATTGAGGTACTGGAGTGTGTCCAAAGAAGAATAGCAAAGCTGGTGAAGGGTCCAGAGCACAAGTCTTATGAGGAGTGGCTGAGGGAACTGGGGTTGTTTAGCCTGGAGAAAAGGAGGTTGAGGGGAGACCTTATTGCTCTCTACAACTACCTGAAAGGAGGTTGTAGTGAGGTGGGGGTCGGTCTCTTCTCCCAAGTTACAAGTGATAGGACAAGAGGAAATGGTGTCAAGTTGCGCCAGGGGAGGTTTAGCTTGAATATTAGAAAAAAATTTCTTCATCAGAATGGGTTATCAAGCATTGGAACAGGCTGCCCAGGGAAGTGGTTGAGTCACCATCGCTGGAGGTATTTAAAAGATGTGTAGATGTGGTGCTTAGGGACATGGTTTAGTAGTGGACTTGGCAGTGTGAGGTTAATGGTTGGACTCGATGATCTTAAAGGTCCTTTTGGATTCTATGATTCTATCATTTTTAAAGGTCACAGTGTACAGCAGAGCACTGTTCTACTCCTGGGACTGACTCTAAACAAGAAAAATGAGTAGTTGCAAATGATGAGGCTACTGTGTATGCCCAAGCACTGGAAGCCAGGCCTGCTATATATTCCCTCTTTTGCTGAGCAATAGCGTTAGGATGTATGAGAAGATAGTAACTGGAATAGAAAAAGATCTTGAAGCCAGAAGAAAAATATGTATTTCCAATTTTACTGCCTTCAGGAAGAGCAGGAGGAGCAACTTTATCCAGGAGGGTCTCTTCTCATAATCTTCACTTCAATTCTTGCTTGTTTTTTATATTTTCCTTTTCTGTGGCAATGTCATGGCCCACTGGTTCCAGTCACCTCTGAAGCTGCGAGTCTCAGTGCTGTCAGTGCTGCTGAGGGATCTAGACTAAGTTTTTCTTGTAGCCTCTTCTGTGCTGCTGAGATCATTATACCATCCTAACCTCAAAGCATGGGATACCCATGGTTGTCTGGGGAGTTTGTGGAATCTAAGTCCTCCAGTTTTTCAAGAAATGGCCAAAGTAATGTCTGACTTGGTGCGGTGTTGATGACAGTACTGCTTCTAGCAGGAGGCTGGACTTGGCGACCTCCAGAGATCCCTTCCACCCTAAATTTCTTTGATTCCATTTTATCATCCACGGTATGAGATCTCCAGTCATTCACTGAAATAACCATTAATGCTGTACTTGAATGTCCCTGTCTCATTGTTAGACTAGAAGTGCTGATTTGGTAGATTAGTTGTCCTTTCAAGTAGCTGAGTGGTCTGAAATTTTTGACACTCTATGTATGGGATGGTGCTGATTTATACCAGCTGAGGGTATGGCATTCAAAGTGCATTTTAATTTTACTTTGTCTATTGTATGCAATTCTGTTTTGTTAACAACTTGTATTAATATTTTAGGAAACATGACATCAAAATGATTGACATTTTTTTGTTTTATTTTATTTTTTTTTGTTTTAATTTCTAAAAAAAAAGAAGCTAGAGCATACTGTTGCTTCAAGCAAATTCTGCTTCTAGTCCTGGAGTCGAAGCATACAATAGAACAGGCAGCTTTTATTTCAGACTGTCATAGCTCCCTTTGGTCCAATAAATTTAAAAGCAAGCGGTTTCTGTGTAGGCCTTTTTTGTATCACAACATTATTTTTACATACAAATCACTTAAAAAAAAATACAAGGGGGGAATATTCTTCCCAGTTGTGAGACCTCAAAGCAATATTGTTTTGACTGGACATTCACTTATAGGATAAATGCATGTCACTGCAAAGAGTTCCCTGAACTATAATTATTGTGCTGCCAACTCTTTCACTTGTTCTGTTCTGTAGAAGGGATACAGCCATGCAGCCATGGTAGTGGTCAGAAGACGTTATATGCCACGTGCAGTCCAGCTAAAATATGGGACAGTCCAGTTAAAATATGGGAACACGTTTCCTCTGCATATGCTGTTAGAAAAGCAAACTTCAGCTCACTCAGAGCTCAGCTGGGAGGGATTCCATGGGAAGCTTCCATGGAGGATAAAGGAGCTAGCGAGTGCTGGGAGTTTTTCAAGATCGCTCTCCTGGAAGCACAAAAACAGTTCATCCCCTTTAAAGGTAAGGGAAATAGGCAAAGCAAGAGACCCCCTTGGCTTAATTGCGAGCTTCTGAGTCTGCTCAAAACCAAAAAAGAAGTGTACCAGAGATGGAAAAGTGGAAGAATACCCATTGAGACCTACAAGGGCACTGCCAGGGCATGCAGAGATGCAGTTAGAAAAGCAAAAGCTCAGTTCAAACTGAAATTGGCCAGAGATGTTAAAAACTACAAGAAAGGGTTCCTCCAGTACGTAAGCATCAACAAGCAGAAAATATTGGCCCTCTCACCTAATTCACAGGAGAGGTGAATTAGTCACCAACAGCGCTGAAAAGGCAGAGGTTCTCAACACTTTCTTCACCTCTGTGTTTACCAGCGCTGTTGGGCCTCAGGTCTTGGGAACAAAAATCCATGTTGATGCAAACACAGACCCACTGCCAGTGAATGAAGAGTTGGTATGTTAACTATTACAGGAGCTTGACCCCCACAAATCGATGGGCCCTGACATTATCCACCCGAGGGTGTTAAGAGAGCTGGCTGATGTCATTGCAAGGCCACTCTCCATAATCTTTAAGAAGTCATGGAGATCGGGGGATGTCCCAGAAGACTGGAAGAAGGCTAATGTCACCCCCATCTACAAGAAGGGCTTAAAGGAGGATCCAGGAAATTATAGGCACATGAGTCTTGCTTCAGTCCCTGGGAAAGTTATGGAACAAATCCGCCTGGGGGCTATCACAAGTCAAATGAAGCACATGATTGGGAAAAGCCAGCACGGACTCACTGAGGGCAAATCATGATTGACAAACCTGATGCCTTCTATGACAAAGTAACCTGCTCAGTTGATAATCCAGGAGTGCAGCACAGACAGGGATCTACCTGGCTGGGGAGCAGCTCTGTGGAAAGGGACCCGGAGGTCCTGGTGAACAACAAGCTCGGTATGAGTGAACAGGGCGCTGCTGCAGCAAAGAAAGCCAACAGGATGCTGGGTTGCATCAATAAGGGCATCTCCAGCGAAGAGAAAAAAGTCATTATCCCACTTTACTCAGTGCTTGTCAGGCCACACCTGGAATACTGTGTTCAGTTTTGGTCCACACTATACAAAAAAGATGTGGACAGGCTGGAGAGGGTCCAGAGAAGGGCCACAAAGATGATGAAAGGACTGGGAAGCCTGCCATATCAGGAAAGGCTGAGAGAACTGGGTTTGTTCAGCCTTTAGAAAAGAAGGCTTAGGGGAGACCTTATCACCATATTCCAGTATTTAAACAGTGGCTACAAAAAAGGTGGAGACTCCCTTTTTACAGGGGTCACATGGAAAAGACAAGGGCTAATGGGTACAAGTTACTCCTGGGGAGATTCCAGTTGGACACAAGAGGAAAATTTTTACCATGAGAACAGTCAGCCACTGGAATAATCTCCCCAGGGAAGTGGTGTATTCCCCAACATTGGACACTTTCAAGATTCAGCTGGACAGGGTGCTGGGCCATCTTGTCTAGACAGTCCTTTTGCCAAGGAAGGTTGGACCAGATGATCCTTGAGGTCCCTTCCATCCTGGTATTCTATGATTCTATGATTGAATACAGTGCAGGAAGAAGTACATACTGACTTGAAGACAGAAATCTCTGTTATACCTGAGTAGTAGCAGGTAAACAGAAGCATAAAAATCTAAGGGGCGTGAGGGTCTTGTGTTAGTCATGTATTCCTGCATTACTGAAGTACTGCTAGAGTGTAATGGAAGTGTTGGCCTTGCGACAAACAGCAGGTTGTGAAGGACAGGGTCCATACATTTGCATGTGCATGTGAAATGGCAAATGTTGCAGGAAACAAAAATTGGTAAAAGGCTATGCTATAGACCACTGCGAAGCCTTACTGAAGATTGTACAATAATCTTCAATAAACCCAATAATCTCTTCCCTGTTTGTTCATTGTCAGTTCACTGTTTAGTTGAGAGCAGATCAATGTGGTGTTAACACAGGGAGACCTTACCTTGCTCTGTTTGAGACAAGCCAGCTCTCATCCGAAAAATGCGTGACCCCATTAGCACCGTTCTGAGCCTGAGCTTAATATCCCACTTCTCAGTAGTACTTATCCTCTCAGGTTCAGCACTGCACTAATGTGATGGGATTGTTTTTGTTCAGCACACAGAGAGGTTTGGAGCTGGATAATGCATGGACATGACTCAGATGTTTTGTTTTTAGCATTCTGTAAAAAAATCCAGCAACATCCAGGTGGTCTTGTAGAAGCAGTAGTTCAGAGTAGTCCAAAATAATGCTTTGCCCTAAGTTCAGGTGCCTGTTTCATTTCTGCATGGATAACAGTCTAAATGTTTCCTTCTATGGTTGCTTAGCTGATCCCATTGCACACTGTTTACATGTATCTGATTACCACATTGTCAGTAAAAGTTGAAGAACAACCTTGTGGTTTGCCAAAAATTAAAAAGGATCAGCAGTAAGATAGTTTTACCTTGGCAATGAAAGTAATAACACATGACGTCAAAACAAATACGGATGCTCCTTTTGACAAAAGGTCTTTTGGGGACACTGTATGAGCAGTACTAACTATGATTTTTTAAAAGGTCTAAATTTCATATTACATGTATTACTGATTATAATTCCTCTGGTTCTCAGTAAATATAACCACAATTTTATTCAATTGCCAAGTGTTTTCTGTAGGCCTATTATTTTTCCTTTTTACCCGTTTTCAATAACACCCTTTTTTATATAAGTACTTGATATAGTTAAGACTTTTTTTTTTTTTTTTAGTGGGACAGGAATCATATTATCTCTGTGCTTTCTCTTACTGTAAAGAATTCTCTTTTCTTACATTTGGTAAGATAAGCACCTTTTTAAGAATAAAATGAGAAAAGTCCTGTGAGGTTCCAATCCCCACCAGCCTCAACGACATGTAAAGTGCAAAGCCATTATCTCCTTTGCCTATGAAAATAGCTCTGGGAAAAGCTAAGGCATACTCAGTTGTTTCCATTTGTGAAGTTCTCCCTAGATATTTTCTGGGGCTGAATGTCTCTATGAAAGAAATTACTGTCATTTGTTTGTAGTCTGAGGAGCTTATAATACAGCTCTGAATACTCTCTGTTTCCATCCAAAATTCTTAAATTGAGCAGATCCATAGCACTTTGACTGTGGCTGTCCACTGCTCAAAGACCCTTTTCTTTATGGAGGTGATTGAGATCACATTAGTGTTGTCAGGTTTTTCACTAGAGGCCATGAGAAATCATTTAGGACTCTTATGGCCCAGCATCTGTAGGCTCTTCCTTCCATGAATTGAATGGGCTGAGCAGACAGAGAAAAGAAGGCTGGTGGGTTGCCTACATAGAAAGGGGTAAGTAGCTGCCTCTCTGTGTTAGAGGATAACTACTGATTTGACGTGGTTGTGGTGCTCCCAATGGAGACAAAGAATATTACCACTTTGCAAGGCACCAAATAAACCCTAGGGGGAAACTGTCTTCAGAACTGTGCATGGTTCTGGTCACTCCATTTGGAAAGATGTATCAAAGTAGAAATAGCTGCTGAGAAGGGTGACGGTAAGAAGGAAAGTCTGGTTTATTAGAGAGGAATAAAAGAGCTTGGCTTTTATAGTCCGGCGAAAAAGCTGAGAAAAGGTATATTACTGGCTGTAGATAAATGGAAAGTAAATTCCAGGGTGGAAAGCATCTATTTAAGTGAAAAGATAATGCACACAATCAAAAGTCAATACAAACTAACCATTATTGTGTTTACAATAGAAATTAAAAGATTGGTGCTGTCAGAGAACAGGGCTTTTGGAATAGCCTTGGATACTGGAGCAGTGCACACATGAAAGCTTGACTGATTTTAAAATGAAGCTTCACTTGTTTTTTGAAAGTGATTAGATGATGTGGCACCTGTGCTTATCAATGGACTAGAACCTGTGATCTGGGAGATCCATTCTAATTGTGTGCAGAATAAGATGGATTTGTGCAGAGAATCCCCTCTCTGGAAATCAAAAAGAACATGATTAGATTCATCATCTTTATCAGCCTTTTGGCTACAGTTTGTGCATCGGTTATTGCAAGACCACACCACATTAAGACACTTTGCCTGGGTTGTAAGACTACGTACAGTCCCATTCTTGCTTTTAGTGGTGGTCAAAGAACAGAAATTGCTGGTATAGAGGGGAACATCACAAGATGGTCATGTTCCTTGTTGTCTGCCCTCTCTGACAGTTGAACCTAAAGTAGGAATGTAGGTAATAGCTTTGCGACTGACGATCTTTCAAAAGGGGGAAAAACTGTTCACTGTACATTCACTGACTTGAATGTGGGCACCTTAATGAATGAATGTTAAGTGTCTGACAACCTGGTCCCAATTAAAGAATACATTTTAAGGCATTTTCAGGCATATTACTCTTCCTTCTGGAATTGTGGAAGAGCTACCACCAACTCTTTTATGAACGAGATACAACAGAGCTAACAGGTAGACCATGAAACCAAATTTGCCTCAAGCTCTTTCCTGCATGACAGAACACTCAGGGAAGAATTTCCACACTTCTGCGCTTGATTCAGTGCCTGGAGATATGAAAGGAAGTGGGAAGCAGGCCTTATCTTTGTTTCTTTTCCTTGGCAATTTTAATTCATGAAAATACTCTCTGTGCCCCCAAATCCAAGTCTTCCTGTGCTGATCTCACTTTCTTCTCTACGGTCTTTAAACAAAACAATGCGATATTACAATTGGCTTAGATTGAGGAGAAGTTGCTGTGCTAGCTAAAAATTTGGCACCACACCTTCTATTCAGAATGCAGCGCATTGGTGGTGTCTGTTCAGATAACCTCTAGCTACAGTTGAGTAATACCACAAACGGGGAAAACCCTAGAGAAATAGGAAAATCCCTAACTGTTTGTGCATTGTGTAAGTATATTTTGCTTAGGCTCTTTGCCAAAGCAGATATAAATCAAAGATGCCCTCTGTATAGGAGTAAAATGTACTATCATGTTCAGGATCTTATTTTTTGCATAAAAGACACCCACAGCATTTGTGAAAGGGGAAGAAAATTTCCATTCTGGTTTTAGTGTGTTATGTTTTTCTATTGCATTCATCACTGAAAATTCCTGAAAACAAAAGATATAGAAAGTGGGAGAGGAACTTGGTTAATTTATTTGAGTTCTTCTTTGAGACAAATGGTCTCTTTTGACTATTTTGCAAAATGATTATAAAAGAAAATACCACCCCAACCCCCCTTGGTATTGTACAATAAAAAGAAACACTTATTTAAAAAAAGGAATTGAGCTGTGACCAAATGCTCACTGTAACTGGCAAGTGTTTGTGCAAATGCTTGATTATTTATGTAAACCTTCCCAACAACTCCTCACCCGGAACAAAACCAAGTGCCCAAGAACGACAAAACATCTCCCTACCAGAACAAAAATCACTGAGGGATGTGTTTCTCTTTTCCCATGGAGAAAATGAGAAAATAAACACAAGATGGTACTGGAAAGTTCTGAGATGGTAGGATTCATCTGAGCAATAGTGAAAAACAAGATTTAATTGCGATAGACTAGAAGGTATAGGAGGATTTCTGCATCGTCCCACAGCCCCCCAGAAGTGGGTGGGTTTTTTTCATGTTTGTAACCTAAGGTACTTTATTTACATACGATTTGCATTTTTCAGGTGTCATAACAGGGGCTCCAAAGCACTAGCATTCTTTAAGTAAAAGGCTGAATACTCTGAGTTTTGTGAGATTTTTGTTGTTTACTTCAATGGGATCTTTATTTTTTTTTCTGCTGTATTTTTGCACCGTGATTGTAACCAGCAGGAACAGTTAGTTTAAAGATGATGCTCTAAGAAATTTTGACTGGCAATTGGGAACTCTCTCAAGACACCTAACCAAAATATTTTCAATAGTCTGGCTGCAGAATTGGAAGTTAAAAATACGGAAGTAATTTGCTAAATTATCAACCTCATGAGAGATTAATTTCTTCCAGTAAGCAGTAGCTCAGCAATTAGTTGATCCAACAGTTAGGTTTTCTCACCAAGAAAGCTAACCAAGAGCCTAACTCACTCCCTCAATTTTTTGCAGTCATTTTGTATATTTGTCTGTTCCATTCCCTAAGGCCATGGAGAACCTCAAGTAAAGAGACTGAATTCAAATTGTCCTTCTGCATACTCCTGCAGCGTTTGATTAGAAATAATTCAAAATTAAGGCTTTGAAACGGCAGTTAAAATTCCAGTGGAGTTTTATATGAGCTGGCATGTTCCACTTTTATTGATTTAGTGTTGCACTGAATTATGCAGAAAGCCATAGTCTTCTCCTTTGTATTGATGAATCTNTGAACATGTTGCAACAGAAATGAGAGAAATGAGGTCACATCGGTTACATTTTTCAGTCCTTCAGGGGGATTTGATGAATTTATGAGTTGAAATAGAAGTACCCCAGTTGTAGAACAGTTATGTAAAGAAGTTTTGATTTCCTTTGGATTTCCTTCTTTGAGTGTCGATGTAGTATTGTGTAGAAGCAGCCAAAGTAATATCTTTAACAATGTCACAAGTAATTTTTATAATCTTCAGTCTGTGAAAGTATATGACCATCTCTGTCTTATTATAAAAAGGGGTTTAAAATACCGCCTTTTAGGCATCTGCACTTTGATGAGTCACAGTGACAAACTGCCAATTGTAAAAGATGACAACTTACCTCCAGAAATTATTATTAAAAATGAAAGTGCCAAAAGGACAAAGGAATGAGAACTAAGACAGGTTAGATACTGGTGACTGGTTTTCTAAAGGTCTTCTTTAAAAACAAGCTTATCTAACGGAAAACTTAAAAGCAGCAATGAAGGACAGAAAACACACATCTGTCATTTCTCACCTGCAGCAATAATATGATTTTGCTCTACAGCTGTGTTTATGAGGAGGACAGAATTACCTGTGGATGAAAGCTTCGTGGAAGACCAAGCAATAGTTATTTTATGATGTGCTAATGCTGAGCCGGGCTGCAGCCTCAGTGTTTGTCTACAACTTGAAAACTTCCAATGTCCACCGAGAAACTTTTGCTGGCTCTGCGACTAGCAGATTGTTGGCTTATTGGCAACATCCTAAAATGTTTTGAAAAGACTGAGGGCTGCCAGTCTGATTGAGAGCAGAGGATGGTGCCTGCTCCTTTTGTGGGTGGGACAAAGTGTCTCTGTGAATGAGACACTGATTTTAAAAGAAAGCAGAGGGAAACATATATGCTGTATACAAAGGAATACTGCTATGTCAGAAACTTACATGCTAGAACAGCAGAAAACAGTATTTGCTGGCTAAGTAATAGCCTTTCTTTAGAATGTCATGCTTATTATTCAGAATAAGATTTGTTATTTTTCTCCTCTATGGAATTTTAGTGTGTGGTTAAACGTTTATTTTACTGGGAAAATGGATGTAGTCTGTCTGAAAGATAGCTAGAAACTTGTTAAAACCTTAGTGTCAGGTTCACTTTGCCTCTTACAAAAAAACTTTCCCAGCTGAACACGGTAAGTACTGTGCCTGAGTAATTTCATTTTCAGGATTCTGAGCCAGAGAGTTCTCAGAAATAAAGAGGCAAGTCTTATCTCTACACTTCATTTGCAGTTACTGGAACAATTCCTTCCATTGGCCTAGTGTGATCTTTTAAAAATCATGTAATATTCAACAGTGCTCTAGATACCTTCCACTAAAAAAATCACTTGGTTTCTTTGGCCACGAAGCAGTCCATTGTAAAGTTTGACAAAACAATAAATAAGCTATTGGTCAGTATTAATGGCAGTACCTGATAAAATGATGTCTGTATTTGATGGAACTGTTACACTTGTTATAACAATTACACCTCAGTAGAAATACATGAAAATAAGGATAAAATAATGCTGATCTTGTGTCCCCATATGTATCAGGCTGTCACATACAAGTAATGTGCATTTTTCCTGTATTTGAGAATCTTTTTTTTTATCTTGAAAATGATTTCTGTTCTGAACGGTGAATATGTTTACTTGTTTAAGATATGTTTATATTTGTGTACAATGGTTAAGCAATATTTATTTTTTTATTGTTACCTCAGCTTTTATAATATTTTTGTTTCTGTTTGCAGGGGATTCATTGTAAAAGCAAACCTTCCAGTGAGTATATATCATTCATATTTTTACTACATTTATTTTTGGAAGATGAAGATAATTTATTGCAGATAATAAATCCACTTTCCTGGTGACCTCAGATGACTGTCATTTGACAGGGTATTTACCATCAGTTTCCTTGTACAAAACATAGGAAATTGGTGGGCTCTGATAAATAATAGGTTAGTAACGATTGTGCATTATTGCTTTATAATTTTCCTTACCATAGATGGTCATTGGGAGAATTTGCTTAGTCATTTCATGGGTTTTTATTGCTTCTACTTATTATTATTGCCTACAGTAATAATACAGGATCTTGAATTACCTGAACTCTGAAGCCTCCACATGGTCACTTGACAGGGATGTATGAGGCAGCTGCTTTGCAGGCAGCGCCCTCTGAGAGGAGAGTCCTAACCAGAGGCTCAGCTCTGAGCACCACTTGTCTCCACGGTGTCTTTCCTGGATCGATGAGGCAAAGCATCCACAGACAGGGATAAGCTGCAGCCCTGAGCCATAAGCGTGTGAGATGCTGACGCTATGGCATGGGCTGAGAGCCGAACATAAGCTGTCATGAGTCTTACTCTGAAGGCAGGGCATTTATGGGACACGTGTTGAGGTGGAGAGAAAGAACGTGGCTGTGGAAGGGATGTAGTTAAAAGTCCCACCTGAAAAAGTCTCTAGCCTTCTACTGATGAGCAGAGTGAACCATTGGTGGCTGGTTGAAGGATTGTGAATGAATCTTTTTAGGATTAGGTAGCTGAGCTGCTAGTTACACAAACTACGTGGAAGGAATTGTAGAAGAGGAGAGAAACAGGGGCACTGACCTTTGCTCTGCCTAGCTGAAGCATGCCTTCATGCCCTTGGGCAGCACAGGCTGAGGAAACCAAACCCTTCAACCCTGGTCTCAAAGGGAAGGACACCTGCAATACTGTTGATTATGAGTTAAAATCTGTGCTGGGTATTACACAAATGCAGATCTAGATAGTGGAGATTCACTACAGGTAGCACGAGGTGGTGATTCATTACACCCATCTTAGGACAAGATGAATTATGTGCTGGGAGGGAGGCAAGAGGGGTTATCCCTCTTTGATAACTGCCGGAGGTACTTAGATGATGCACCTGAGCTTAAACTAGATGTTTAGCTCTTAGCTGGATATAGACTTTGGGCACTGAAGAGTTTGTAAACTAAAGATCCTTATCTTTCAAGATAATATATATGAAGCAGAGCTGGTTGTAGGTTTTCAGTGCTGCCTGAAAATGACTTATCAGCTATCTTTAATACAAGTAACGTGTAGTATGACTCAGCCTTATAGGGGTGATGAAAAAACATTTTTTTAGTATTCATCCTTATTCACTTGTGCAACAGTGGGTGTATACTCATTTCCATACTTCCTTTTCTATAGACATTCTTTTTATTATTTATTATTTGAGGTAAAGTTACCTTAAGAGACCTTAACTGTATAATAGAGCACCTTTGCGGTAGTCATCGCTTTTAACTGCCACAAAAAAAAATTACTTTATTTCCTAGAATTTGCAGCTATCACCTCAGTTGTATTTGGCAACGTAGCTTTGACTCTGCCTTCTCCCTCCTGCTCTTCTAGACTACTAGTAGTACATAAGGGCTACTGTAGTATTTAAAATTCACTGTAATACATCCAGACATTGATGTCAATATATCAATGACTTTAAAAAAGCCTTACATGTTCAGAAAATGTATTTGGCACAATATATCACTGTGTTGTCCATTATCCTTGAAAGTTTTAAGTACTTTCTGAACATACAGGTGTGAAACCCTTCTAATTTACTGTGCATTGTGAAAGAGAGGCTGTCATCCTGAAATTTAATCAATTTCATAATTGATGTAAGTACTTTTAAGTAGTGAATTTTGGTGTTTATTAACTGAAGTGCACCATGTGGTTATCTTAGGAGAGCATATCTAGTTTGTTTATGAATTTTGTTGAATCATCGTAATGCACAGATGCAGCAGATACTGTGGTAAATCATATGCAAATAGGTTTGAAATACTACTGTAATTTATACTCATGGAATGATGCTCCAGTGAAGCAATTTTAGTGTGCTTTAGATATGCTCACAGATTTAGTACTGTCAGTATCCTAAGTAGTTCAGATTCTTACAATTCTTGTAGGGAAGAAATATCAGACAAAAACCCAGTTAGGATTGTCTATTGGGTGTTGGCCTGGACCTATTATTAATGGGTTTTCTCTGAAATTCTTTTTGCTGTTCTCCAATTTAATCTTCTTGCCTGAGGCTTCAAATTATCCATCTAACCATTTCTATTGCGTATTCGTTGCTCAGCTCTGGCTTCTATTATCCAAGTATACATAAGGTGTGTTTTGCTGTCGTGACAGTTCTGGGTTGATTGCTGCATCATCAGATAAAAAAAATAATCTGCTGTGGTTGAGCTGATGGCAATAGTACAAGGAAAGTGTCTACATGCTGAATAATAAGCCTTGGCTTCTTTATGCCTGGGCTTATATGTGTCCGTAATTAAGGAATCTTTTATTACAGCAACAATCCCTCTCTCATGTAGGGCTAATTACAGTTATAATTCATAAACATAAAGTTTAGGCAAGATTTACTCAGCAAATGTTTCGTGTAGCAAGATGTATCTTTATGTCTTCTGGGGTGTAGATTGAACTACTCATGAGAAAAAGAAAGAGGTGTGTGTTCCAGAGGAAACTATCTAAGGGGGGGATTGAAAGATGATAAGGTAAGAGATTACTGAAGAATTAGTCAGAAATAAGTCTCATAGTGTGATGATTTATAGAATGAAAATTATTTTCTGACAGCTTTTGCTTGTATCATATATTTATTGTGATCCAAAACTAATATCCTTATGCATGATATCCATTTAAATTATAAATGAGTTTTGCAGCATCTTTTGCAATTCTCAAAATGTATCATAAAATTAATGGGAAAAAAAAACCAAAGTGGAAGAGTCATTTCATTTTATGCAGTGTATTACTTATTTGTTCTCAGTTTAAAGGCAGGAACCGTGATCAAGGAAGACAGTGTCCCTACTTATGGACAGACAGTAGTCCCTAAAACTGTGTTTGTGCACTTGTCTGATAATGATCCAATGTCAGTAAGGAACCTACATATGACTTAGGATTCTCCTGAGATAGTTCCAGGCCTGTGACATCTGATAATATGATACCTCAGGCAGTAATAACTAAGGACCAAATTCAATTAAGTCATGACAATTTCTCCTAAAAATAAGTAGGGTCAAATTCACCCAAAGAGAATACTTTGTGAACAACTGTCAGCCTTGACAATGTGTGTATATATATACACACACACACACAATGTCAAAGCTGACAGTGATTCAAGGGAAGAGCAATGTGTGTATATATATATATACACAATATATATACAATATATATATACATTGCTCTTCCCTTGAATAATTTCTACAGAGACATGGGAATAGGCAAGATTAGGCCCGGATCAAGACATTTACACCAACAACCAAGAAATTAGGCAGAAACAGTTGTTCCTGGATACCATTTGGTATCCACAACTGCATGTCATACAATGCAGTCAAGAAAATACCTTTTTGAGCAGAGAGACGGAGCTAAAACTAATCATCACTTATCACATTATTAGTATTAATTATCAGGTAGTTCTGCAATATAATAACCTCCCAGTTAACTGTGGGTGGATTGATTGGGTGTTATACAATAACTCTCCATCCTGAGATACCTTCAGGATTATTACACCACCCATTCTTGGAACACGGAATATAGTGTTCACATCTGGCTGCTGTGCACTGTACTTCTTAAGGCTGCCTCATCTCTGAGGAACCATGTTTACAAATTCTTCAAAAGTCAATGTACTCCACTGCTCTTAAAGCCCAATTTTCATAGTTTGAATGATCTGTGTTTTTTCTTTAGTTTGCATAAATTGTCTTCTCTTGTTGCCAATATTGCCTTGGATAATTGAGAGTTGACACTACTGTCAGTTGAGGTGAAGTACCCTTGTTTTTCCATTCTTCTCCACTTATTTCATATCAGCATGTCCGGTTGCCTCCAAAAGATGCTTAATGGCACAAACCCCAGCGTAATGGAGTGGAGATTCAGGTGTGAAGCATTTGTCTTTCCTGACTTTTGATATGTATTACGCAGGACTGACTTATCCAGATACCAAGTGTGAGGGCACCTTAAGGCCTGACAGATTCAAGCCAAGGTACCACATTTATGCCAGCCTGTCTTCACATCCTGCATGTATCAGTATCCGATCCCTGACAATGGGCTTCAGCGGCAACTGGACACTGTGAAAGTGAGGATCTCATAATATAGAAAGAGGTCCTGTACAGGCTAATACACTCTCAGTCTTTAAATTTAGAGAGTTTCCTTCACTGGAGGGGTTGGAGGGGTAAGTAAGGATAAGCTTTACCCTTCCTCCTGCTCCACACCCTACCTTTCCTCTGTGAGAACTGTGGATGTGTCTTCCATGTGAGTCAGTGAGCATCCACGCTTGAAAACAATTCTTGGCTAGACATTGAGGGATGCACCTTTTGAGTTAAGAGTGTTATCCTGTATTTTATGGCAAGCACAGTATCGTGGCACTGCTGTTTCATACTGTGCTCTTCACCATAATAGTTGAACTCCTCCTAGGAGTATGTTCAGCAGTATGACTAATAACAGTCAAATGTATTTTTGTTCTTCCAGCCTCTCCTGGGGGGGAGGCAGAAATATGCAGTGAAATGCTTTGTTTTACTTCAGTGTCTTTTAACTTTCATGCTATACATGAAAGGTACAAGGTTAAGAAATGTTTAAAAGAAATTGCTATGACGTACTTACAGCTAAAATGAAGCGTGCTTCATTGTACACCACAACGCCAAGGGACAAAACCCAATTCCCTGGGTATTTCTTCTGATAATTTCTTGAACTCTTAATTTTTGGAACTACAAATAATGTATGTGAGGTAGAGAAGCCCAAAGAATGCATTGGGGATTAAATCCACTGTACCAACATAAATTCAAAAATAAATAACTGATTTCTGTGCAGGGCAGTCTGAGAAGTAGAAAGAGATGAAATATGACCAACTGATGAGATTTGGGGCCTTAAGACTGTTTTTTTTTCTTTACATTACCCTACAGAAGGTGGCTGTGCAGACTGATGTCCTAAGGCTTTGGGATGACTAATTTTGCATAGGAAAATAAGATGAGACATAGTAGCTATTTTCTGTACTTACTATTTACACCTTGAAGAAGGCCTGGATAATATTTATTCTGCTCTTGCTGTTCTGGTCTAAAGGAGAAGGAAGTCATGTAGGTGTGAGGGATTTTTCCATGACTAGGAATGCAATAGTGCCCTCTTGTGTGAAAAGGATATTTTAACAGCAGTTGAGACCATCAGTCAACCCTAAATTTAAAATACTACCTATGAGCGTGCTCACAATATACAGGTAATGGTTTTGAAAAAAAGTTTAAATAAAATATTAGTCTAGCCACAGTCTAGCAGATCTGATTATTTAAAGCCACTATTAGTCTAGTTGTGCTCTGCTAGCCTTAACCCTCAGAAGTGTGATTTCTTCCTTTTATGGATTAACACAGAATCATAGAATGGTTAGAGTTGGAAGAGACCTTAAAGATCATCTGGTTCCAACCCCCCTGTCATGGGCAGGGACACCTCCCACTAGACCAGGTTGCTCAAAGCCCCATCCAGCTTGGCCTTGAACACCTCCAGAGATGGAGCTTCCACAGCTTCTCTGGGCAACCTGTTCCAGTGCCTTACCACCCTCAAAGTGAAAATTTCTTCCTAATATCTAAGCTAAATCTACTTTCTTCCATTTTGAAGCTATTCCCCCTCGTCCTATCACTACATGTCCTTGTAAAAAGTCCCTCTCCAGCTTTCCTGTAGGCGCTCTTCAGATACTGGAAGGCTGCAATAAGGTCTCCCCGGAACCTTCTTTTCTCCAGGCTGAATAACCCGAACTCACTCAGTCTGTCTTCACAGGAGAGGTGCTCCAGGCCTCTGATTATCTTTGTGGCCCTCCTCTGGATGCGCTCCAGCAGGTTCATGTCCTTCTTATGTTGGGGCTCCAGAGCTGGATGCAGTACTCTAGGTGGGGTCTCACGAGAGTGGAGTAGAGGGGCAGAATCACTTCCCTCGACCTGCTGGCCACACTTCTTCTGATGCAGCCCAGGATGCGGTTGGCTTTCTGGGCTGTGAGTGCACATTGCTAGCTTCCCCAGGATGCGGTTCCCCAAGTCCTTCTCCTCAGGGCTGCTCTCAATCCATTCTCCACCCAGACTGTATTTGTGCATGGGATTGCCCTGACCCACATGCAGGACCCTGCACTTGGCCTTGTTGAGTTTCATGAGGTTCACACAGGCCCACCTCTCCAGCCTGTCCAGGTCCCTCTGGATGGCATCCCTTCCCTACAGCGTGTCAACCGCACCACACAGCTTGGTGTCATTGGCAAACTTGCTGAGGGTGCATTCAATCCCACTGTCCATATCGCTGACAAAGATGTTAAACAGCACCGGTCCCAGTACTGACCCCTGAGCCAGGAAATTTATTATCAAACCCCATCTGTAATGTAGTTCTTTCCAACCTCCCTGCATTAGTAGTGAAGCCAACTAGCTATCTTGGCCATGTAAAAGTCTTCGGTAAATTACTGGCTATGCTGAAGTCAATGGTGACTTTTCTACTGATTTCGGTAGAGCTGGAGCTTCACTTTTGGTGCTTTCTGTCCCCCAGATATACTGCGCACAATGAGATTTCTCTGTCTTTGTATTTGCATTTGCAGGTGACATTTTTAACAACTTCTGCCATGATGCTCCTGCATCCTTATCTTCTATGGTACTGAAAAGCATGAAGATCTCAACAGTGATGAAATGTGTCCAAGGAAGCCCATGCTCTCTTCATTTAAACATTAAAGGAACTCTGAGTCTGGATGGTAGGAAGCAGATTTGCTACTGAATCATTTCTGTTTACTTTTTGTTTATAGGTGTTCAGCCAAATTTTGTTCCATATTGCAATATTTTTGTCCAAGCTGTTTTCATGTAGTTATATCAGAAAGATATTATTTGTGAAACCATTTTACTGCAATCCAGGATAAGGCCCTGGCCGTTCTCAAGGGAATGAGAACTAAGATAATGAATTCAAGACAACTGAATTTTTACTTCCAACATCATACACTTAACTTGTCCTCTACCGGCGTCCCAAGCGTACTGCTGCCCTTGTCCTTCTTGCTCTGACGTGCGTCCATGCACACACACACAAAATCTGTCTGCACTGGTAACTCAGACATGAGTGACTGCCCCAACAGAAGGAGAAAGAGTTTATGTGTCTGAAGTTACAATTCTGCACTAAAATAAAATCACTCAAACTTTTCGGGCATAGTCTATTTTTACTAACACCTTGCCATTCATGTGCTTAGTGTGTTACCGTTTAGTTATTTCCTGGTATGCTTCACTCAAAGTTAATAGGTTTATTTTTAATATTTGCATAATAATTTGCATAATTAAAGCTTTAATTTATAGCAATCTATATTAAATCCTTGCTCCTACCCCCACGTGTGTGTTATATATAATGCCCCTTTTTTAACAGAGAGAAAATACATGTGCCTTCCACTTAGAAGGGAAGCTTATGATATGGTATATTTTAATTTATTTTTTGTTTTTCTTAAAGATGCTCAAATTGTATTTTGGAAATCTATTCCTAACTCATTTCAGAAAACATCCGTGGGCTGGAAATATGTTCCCTTTCACTGGACACACAGCAATCTCAGTGCACAAATGTGAGATTTGCTAGGAAAAAAAGCAAGATGCTTAATGGAAAGAAGGTAGACTCCTTTTTGGTTGTTTTTCATTTAAATGTTTATGAGCCTTTGGAAAAAAAATATATTTTGTATCTTTTATTTTCTTCTTTTACTGACTTTGTGGAAAAAAGCAATGAAATGTATGCTTCAGCATTGTCAAATGAAACTCCATAACAAAATGCCCTTTTATAACCTAACGTGTAAATTAAATTCTGCACCATTTTTGTACTTCTTCCACCTACCTTTTTGCGAGAGAAGGTGCCTCTGCAAAGCCTAATTTTCATATCAATCTTGCTAGCTTTCTTTTTGTGCCCACCAAATTGTGGAGAAGCTTTTGTAACTGGAATTGCTAGGAAGCAGAATGCCACAGGGATTTTAAGTGGATACATATGATTTACTTAAGTCCAACCATGTCAATGGAATTCACACATATACAAGACAGCCAAGTGCCTAAGCACTTGTGCACATCTGCCCTAAATTCATGGTAATAATTGCAACAGCAGAGTACAATTTTTTACTAAACTAAACTCAGAAGTCTCTGTTATTAAAATTTGCAACTGGGAAAAAAAGAAAAAACCCTCCTTGACCAACTGTTTAAAAGAGATGAATTTTTGCTTTCAATTACTGGTGGATAACTGTTATTAATCCCACACAAAATGTGTTACTTCATGTGCTCTGTAAATGTTTTATTGATTGCACATGTGAAACAAAGTTCTTCTCCCAAACTGCTATTGCAGTTTATGCTCTGTATCACTTGATGATCAGACATCCCTATAGGCAATGCAGGGCCAGCGATGAACAATTGGTAGCTTTTAGGGTAAGGTAAGTTTATAGGCAAGACTCAACAAACATATTTAATGAAATCGTCTTTGTTTCAGTTTAATTTAATAGTTACTGCTATCAGTGAGGGAATGACCTGCTATAACTGGACCTCAACTTTTGTCTCCTAAATTACTTTCTCACAAACTGTTTCTGGAATTTATGAATTTGCTGAAGTTGCCATTATATGTTTAAACAGACATTTTTTTTACTATTCTGCAAGTGTCTGTGCTTTTAAAAATGCCTACAAACTGAGACTTTTGGTAGTATGAAGGACCTTTTTGCTTTTGAAGTTCAATAAGCATTGGGTACCTGTATTTCTATGCTTTTAGGATTATTTGATAGCTTGTAGGTATTTGTATTTTTGGAAGTGAAGAAGATGGCAACATCCTGGAATATAAGCAATGATACTCTTTGAAATCCTTTCATTAAGTGGTATCTGCTTTTTTTACATTCTTAACAATACAATATCTGAGACTGCTTGATGCTCCTTGTAAATATAAATAAGTCTGAACAGAGAATATTGCTTAACTCTAATAACCAGTGGTTTTCATGTATTCTGGAAGTCATGCACAAACTTGATTTTATAAATGTTTTAAACAGGTGCAAGTACAATTCAATTGCATTGAAGTCAATGTAGCACAACACATCTATGTGACCATGAAAACAGTACCAAATTACTGTGAAGTCAAGCTGAGTCAGGAATACTATGTTGAAGGTAGGAAAACATCTTAAACCAGATGTTTTTCACAAAACATCTTTTCAAAGAAAGAAACCAAACCAAACTGCAAAACCCCAAATGCAAAGCCATATCATGTTCTGGGATACACTGATCTAACTGATGGTAGATCATGCATGCCAGGACCAGTCTTATTCTACATTTCAATGATTTATTTTGTGCATATAAATGTCTGACTTGCTATAAAAACCACCAGAAACCAGAGTTTATATCTAAAAGTACATGCAAAACTGAGCTACACTATGCATTTGTGCTAATTGGCCTTCTTGTGGTTGGCACGTGCTCTTTCTCTGCCTGCAGGTTCAGTCCCGTGTGCTCTCTGTGCATAAGACTGAGCCTCTGCTTCTCTTCATAGTTAGGCCACAGGTGGTTTCAGAGATTGAGGAAAGCTTAATAAGAAAGTGTAAAGAAATTTCTTTTTACTTTCATTAGCTAGCTGTTCTATCGCCTGTTTCATGTACCTGGATAAGATAAGGTGGCATTTTTCCATGTTTTCGGGGTAGAGTGCCTACCATATGCATATAAAAATAGCTTCAGCACTGGTGTCCAGCCAAGATACAGTGTGGCTAGTGGTTACAAGTGCACCGAATGGTGGTGCAAAAGATGAAATAAGACCCCTGGTTTGGTCCAGTGCCCAGGCTTCTCCTGCCTTCCCATCTCCAGAGCCTGTGGGTGGGCGGCTCTCGCCCTCGGTACAGTATCATCCCTTGCACACAGCATCAGACACGTTGTCTGGCTTTCATCGAAGTAAAGCCTTTTTGTATTTAAAAAGCCTTTCATCTTCTTGATAAGTCCTGATTCACTACTGAAGTAGATATGTACTTTGTGAATAAAGAGGGGGGAAAATAATTATAAAGTCCAGTTTTAAGACACTTTGCAAGGGTGAGTAAACAAATGAATATAGGAAATATTTCTCTGGGGAAAAGAACTGTGCGGGGACATGAGAGTGAAGTGCTGCTCTAATACTGAGTTCAGCAAGGAGCGGTGAAAACAGTAGGCAGCCCATTATGAGCTGATTTAGTGTTCTTAGATCAAGATTTAATTTTTGAAGATAGATACAAATATTAGATATTAGTTCTGAAAGTGTCGCCTGGCCTCTAATTCTGGTAAGCTCCCTGGGAGCTAAGTAGGGTATTTCTTTGCAAGCCTAGAGCGGAGTCAGAATAGCAAAAATACACAATTGTTTATAACAGAGGAATGAGCCTGGTAAACAACAGGAGTAGCTTTCAAGGAAAGAATAACTTAAATCATTATTATTCTTATTGTTATTACTATTACTTAAATTTTCGTTAGGTACTAGGTAAAGAAGTGCAATGTTATATCCTAGGTTGCCACCTTAAACTGCTGATGAGGTTTTCCAGTAGAAACTCCACACTAGTGAGATAGCTCCTTAAGGCAAGTTGTGATATAATCTCTGTGTGTGGTAAGGGTACTTTTCTTTCTTGCTGTTTATCTAGAAGTGGATGCAAATCTGCCTTTAAAAAGGGGTATAAGACATCGGTTTCCTGTTGGGAAGCTGTTGAATAATTTGGCAGTTTATTTACACATTTATGTAAATAAAGCAGCACTGAAGAAAACTGTGGTTTCTCTTTTGCAGATTGCAGAAACAGTGATGTGGGAAAACATATTCCAGCTTGTTCGGGTGAGCTGATCCTCCATATAACTTAAAGCTCTGAGATATTTCTGGTGACCTGTACAGTAATATGTTTTCATAGCTGAATAAGCAGGAAAAAAAAAGATGATTTACAACTACCACTACTTATAATTACCATGTAGTTGACAGGTAATGTCCTGGAAAATGTGTTTCTTTGTATTGACTTGGAAATGCTAGATAGCAGATAAAGATATTGACAACCTACTTAATACTTAAACTTCTGCAAATAGGTTTGTGTCCTTTTCATACACTTTGATTTGCTGGTTTTATATTTTGTCTATAGGCAGACCTCATAAATAGATTGAAATTAATTTGCCAAACTGCTATCCTGGTTTTGGCGTACTTAAGTAATGAATATAAAAAATGAATAAAATGAATATAAAATAATAAATATATAAAAAATTAAAACATACCCCCACAAATTGTATTTGTCTAACATAGTTGCCCATATTCTCTATGTAATGAAATTGCAACCTTGTGATAATCTGCTTTTGTAGTAGTATTAGTGTGTATATTTCAAGTCTTTGTACATGAACTACATAAGATTTCAAGTACTAAGGTTGAGGTACAATCCGTAGGTGTCCTGGCCTCTCAGTACTGCCAGTGCTAATTTAAAACTGAATAATATTGAAATTTATTCTCATGAAAATTATTATGTATCATAAAATAAGAATACCTTTAGGAATTTCAGGATATAAAAATAATTCAAACATTCTAGGTAAGAATCTCTAGATGTTTAATTTTATCTCCATCAAGTTATGAAATACATTCTGTACCTTTTATAAAGAAATAACAAAATCAGAAATAATAAACTAATAAAGAAACAGATGTGATAACTTCATGCTTGAATTTTCTTTTACAGCTGGAAAGTTTGATTATAATGTAGACAGGGCAAGGAAAATTATATCAGTGAATGTATCCAACTTTCTTCGAGATCAAGATTATTATGTTCGCCTGTGCCACAAATGGTTTACCTGTGAAGATGTAGGGGCATTTGCTGTGGTGAGTTAAACTTCAGGGCAGTTCGTTGAACTGGTGGAGGGTGACTTGTAGGTGGAAATGCTGACTGAGGTCATAGTTGTAGGAAATGCCCTTCTATATCTTTATTAAAAGTCATTTATTGTCCTGGATTCATGACCATATTTTTCATTTCAGATAAAAGGGAAGGAATCTTTGAAATCAGTTTCTCTGAAATATTCTCAGCTACTCCCTTGTCTTTGCATTGAGGTAATAGAGTCTGGAATTGGGTATATACTTGTGTTTCTGATTAAAGAAATTTTATCTGGGATTTGTGCTAAGAAAGGAGGAAAAATCTGTAGAAAAAGTCTCTAGACCTAAGTTTTTTGACTAAGGCTTGTCTGACCTTATGATTATGTAAATGCAGAAGAGATTTTTTAGGAAACACTAATTAAAACATGGAGATAAGAAAATGGGATGCAATTTACATTAATTTATGGGAAGTATTGTGTAAGATTAATTGGACTGATTTTTTATAAGCAATGAAAAGACAGAAAATTTAATCTGACTGAATTGCAGCATAGACTTTGATATAGTATTGCATGAGAAACTAAAAGAGGAATTGAGGAAGCTGGGGGTGAGAACAAGGTTTGCATGGTAGATAATACCTAGCTGGAGGGCTATCTGAATTACTCCTGTTGAATGGGGCTGTGCTAGTAAGAAGGTTATTTAAGGACCACACTTAGAGCAGTTCTTATAGAAACATTTTCATCAATGACATGGGGATAAAAGGTGGGAATGTGTGTTGTGGTTTTGTGCCGGTATGGGTGGTGGAGTGACTTGTGCCAAATCATCAGCCACATGAGATTTGCTGATAATACAGTTGAGAGGTGTAATCAAAATAGAAGAGGAAGAGAATAGAATTGGAAGAGACTAGAGATCTTCATATATGAAATAACTAGAGGAGGATGAAGTCTAATGTATGATGTGCAAGTTCATGCACTTGGTCTAATAAAAAGAATTCTTGCTGTAAGATGTGAGTCCTCATTTAGAAATAACAGTGGAGGAAAAAACACCTGGGTGTAATAGTTCATCGCAAGATGATTAAACTAACATGCTTACATGATGTAAATGTGAACAAAGGTCTAGTGGGTTAGAATATTCCGAGTTAACAGGAAAGTATGGGCAAGGCCTTCTTTGAGATACTGTAGGCAATTCTTGTATCCATATTCAAGAATGATTAATTCAAATGGAAAATGTACGTAAAAAATCTAGAATGGTTGAGGAATGAAGGGACTGTCTTATACAGGAGATTGAAAGAACATGTTTTCATTAGCCTGGTAAAACACATGCAAAGAGAAAATACGCTTGTTTTCTAAATACACATCAGAAGGGTCACTTATAAGGAAAAAGAACAGATTTTTTAAGCTAAAGCCATTCTTGCCACAAGAATGAAGGGGGATAAACTTTATTGCATGAATATTTTCAGGATAGCTACAGAGTTCTTTTTTTTCTGATAATCTGAGAAGTGGTATTTTGAAATATCTTTCATAAAAAGGAATAAAAAGTCACCAAACCAATTTAAAATTATCTTGGTGACATATAAAGATACTAAATGACCTAGTTTCTCAGTGAATTTTGGGGTATGATTCACCTTACAGATTAAGATACCTAAATGTAGATATACAGATCACAGAATGGACAGATGTAGATATCTACATTTGAATTAGATGTCCAGACTCTTATAGTCAATGGAGATCTAGTTAATGCAGTCAGTTACTCAACTGACCAAATGTAGACGGCTATTTTGGGATGTGCTGGATAGCACTGTAGACTCCGCTGGCTGCATTGGCTAGATCTTCTTATGGCTGTTGTAATAGTAAATTGGGCACTTCAGTCACACTCAGATGTGTACATTGTAGGTACCTAAAATCACTTACCTTAATATGTGAGTTGAACCACAAGGTCTTTTCCTTGCCTAGGGATTTTTTTTTTTATTCCACTCTGAAAGGTATGAAGTCACTGGAAAGGTTTTATTCCTCTCAAGATATACAGAGAGAATTCCACAATACGATTGCTGAGCAGATGGGAACTGTGAGTAATAGTGAATCTAAATAATTAGGGTATAGTAACAGCCATGCACATATACTTGCAGATTGGGCTGTGTTAGTCCTCAGATTTTAAGGATACATCCTTTACTAAAACAAAGGTCAGGAGATCTGATATTATGATTCTTGAATATCTTTTGATACCCCTAGAAAGTAATGACACTGTAAGAAACTTCATGAAAATCAATCTGGAAGACTTTCTAAATGAAATTGCACTGAGGAGTAGTAGGAATGTAGTGCTAAAAGGGATCACCTTAGTTCCTCAGCTCCAATCCCCCTAATGATGAACAACAAAATAGATATCTAGTGCAAAACATCCTTAAAAAAAGCTACTTCCAAAGCTTTCTAATAAACATAGCATCTTTATCTTTGGTGGAAAGGTTTTCTGTCAAATTCTCTCTGAAATGTTAAAAGCTGGTGTATCTGAGAATCTTGAGCTAATGGCCACTTTTTGGGTTGTAGGGTTGGCTGGCAATTCCAGATGCAAGGAGGATACAACTTTGCCCCTTTGAAAATGGTAAGTATTGTGTGATTACTCTTTATATGAGTGATTTTCAGCAGCTCCAGTAGTATGTCACAATTTGAAATTCATCTAAGGTGAAAACCATACATTGCAAAACTTCAAGAAAATTGTCATATTGGTTTGTTATACTGTGGGTAGAGAAAATAACCCAAACTACGACACTTACTTACTTTCAGACTAAATTGTTCACCAAGTGTATGCCAATATAAACACTAAGTAACCTTCTAGTCATTTCCCACATTTTCTTAAGTCACATGCAAACTGGCCAGAAGGAAGAAAAGCCACTGAGATCAACTTTGAAATGCTGATGTGAGAAGAGGGCTTCAAGGAGAGAGTTGAAGAAGATGTCTGACACCCAACTTAAAGGAGGCAACAGCGAGTTGAAAAAGAAGACAGTTAACTGCATATGGGAGTTCCCATACTTAATGGGAAATTATTCTCACCAAGTGTTCCAGCAAAGTCAGTTTGGTCTGAGATGACAGCTGAAAAAGAAGTTGTCATATTATATAGGTCTTTACTGAAAGTTTTACCAGGCAGATAGAAAAAAGAGTAGCCTGAAAAAGTGTTTTACTAAGTCCAACATAAGTACAACAATATTTTTTCCTCAGACTATGCTAAGAAGCCCATTAAAAGATTTTAGTATTTGAATTAAGAAAAAAAACATGAGAGAGAATAAAAACACCTACGCATAACAACGCATCCAAACTCTATTAAACTGCATAGACATTTACTGCAATCTTTTCACATTCTTGCAGGGCAGATATATTTGTGTTAGAATGGAAGCAATTTTCTCTTTAGTTAGCTCAGCCTTCATTTCTGATTTATTTTATTGTGGCAGAATATAGTGTTTGTGACATTACCATTCCTTTGTAGCAATGGAGTACAGTTTGACTAAATAAAAAGAGAATTTTTTTTCCTCTATTTATGTAATAGAGAGCACTTATAGAAATGTTCAAGCTCTGTCTGTAGCTATGTCTATGTCATGTAGTCAGATATGGCTTTAAGGTGATCAAAGCAAAGCCTGTTGGCCGTCTGCAGTATGAAGTCCTAACCTCTGTTCTTAGCAGCTGTTCAGCCTGTGGCTGGGTCTCGTGGAGCGCATGTTGTTTTCTTCCAAAATTTCTCCCAACTCTACCTGTTTCCTGTGCTTGAAATGGTGATGCTTTGCAAGTGCAGGAAACTGGGCTCATGAATCCCATGACTCCTTCCTTCCTTCTGTATCCTGCTTCTTTTTCTTCCCCTCCTACTGCAGTCAGTCTCCTCTCTGATGCCATTGAATCAGGACTATGGGGACAGCTGAAGCATAGGTTACAAAGCTTTAGGGAGTCAGAGGAAAAGCAGCGTGTGCTTTGGCACACTGAAGCTCTTGAAGATTATTTTTGTCCATTTAGGTGGTTCCAATGGACAATTAAAATTGAAAGCTTAAATTATAACTTTGATAAGGACATGGATATGGGAAATACTGTTTTACAGCTATACTTTTAATTTACTCAACTATCCTCCTTGCAGGAATTTGAAGCAATTTTTCATACTCTAGCACCCAGTTATTTAAGTACATAAGGAGTTCCAGCTTTTGAGCCACACTGTTTTCTTTTTAAATCTTTCTTTTTCCTAACTGACCGCTCTATTTGCTGGAATATCTAAAGTAGATTGGTTCTTTTTTGGCTCATTTATTATCAATGTAATTAACAGTTGTGTATCAGAAAGAAGCTCCTCTATATAATAACTCTTTTGGATTAATGTAACTAAGAGAAGAAAAAAAGGAAAAAAGAATGTCTATTGGTTACTAAACAACGTAATTATATGAGACTGAAGATTAATAAGCATCTTATTATGATAGAAATAAGTAGATGCCACGCAGGAGTAAAACAGAAGGAAACTCAGGTAATAATTCAATGAACAGGCCTGGAAAAAAACCTGAGAAGTCTTAATTGTGGTGCTGTTGTCTTAACTATTAGGATTACATTTACAGTATATCTACGTCATTACAGACTCCTATAACATTCAAAACATAGCTGTGAAAACTGTTAGAACTGTTGGGACCCAGGACTTTGCACTCAGGTTAAATATTCTCTAAACATTAGCTTTATAGTACATGTCCATTTATTAAAAACAGCATTTTTTAAAAAGAATCAAAATTTCCAGCATTTTTTTCAAAACAGAATAAAAATCTCCACTTCATAGAAAGTTTCAGTATTTTGATGTATACACATTGGGACACAAAGTTAAGACAGCAGGAGGCTTGGCAGAATTAAAGGATCTGGAAGGTTTCTATTTGAAAATATCAAAAGGTTTTATTTCAGAACATTTCTGTGAGAAGCAATACCAATAGGAATTGTTTTTATGCTTGATGGGAGTTGAATTTGGACACCTGGTGTTTCCACTCTTTGATATTGACTGTGCTTCTTCACTTTGCGACATTTTCTAGTCATGGGTATTGTTTGTTCACTCCTCTTGAACATCCAGCTGGCCGTGTTTTCAAATTTTTGCTTCACAAATAGCTGCAGAAATATATTTTTCTCCTACTTCTGACTATTAGGCAAATGTAAAACTTTCCAAATTACTTCTTGAAGTAGGAACTGAAATATCAGTTTGAATTTCATGCTGGAAATTCTCTTATCCCCGTGCAGCTAAATGGAAAAGAAAGTCAGTATGAAGTGACTAATTTAACCAATCAAATAAATAAGACAGCTTTTATTTTATAATAGTGCCTATTTAGGATATCCCCAAATACATGTTGACTAGCTCTGAAATTACAGTGTGCACAGTATACATAGAAAGAAGATTTATATAAATGCTGTAGAAAAACTATTTATTGTGAATTACTTGCACAGCTTTGTTTACTATTGAGTTCTTGATATTCAGATAAAGGCTTGAATTTATCTTCTTACATATACGTTGTGAGCATGTAAGTCCTACACAAGACAAAAAGTCTGAGTCTCCAATACCATGACCTCTAGTCACTAATGTATGGATTCATTCCCATTTAACATACACAGTTAACTGAAGGTCCTTGGTTAGGAATTTACTTGCGTTACACTCCCTCTGTGATTGATGGGCACAGAATGCACTTCCAGGAGCTTGTGCAGCCTACTTAAGAGCCGAGGCGTCATTCCCAGGTGATGCCTATCTATCTATCTCACCATAGCAGGAGACTGGTAAGACTAAGCTCTCGGGTTGAGTACCTCTGGTAAATGCCAACGCTTTGGTGGGATGAATGCAAGTTTGACACCGTTACAATGTGAAACACTGCAATTCTGATTGGTGAAAATGACGAGGAAATGGAAAAGCAATGCTTTTGGGTTTAAGCGCATGTATCAGTACCAGATTTATGAACAATTTTGATTCATTTTTAGACATCTTGAATAATGTTTCCACTCTTTGTGCACAGATACGAAGGCGCTATGGGATAATATTGTTTACAACCCAGCGACACAAACCCTAGCTTGGGAGCCAGCCTGTCCTGTGCTCGTCATGGTTAACCTATGCAGGTTAACGAAGTCTAACAACTACTGTGAAGATATACAAAACTCTTCCAAAAATTCTCCTGAGAAAGTAAGACCTATGCAGATTTATTCAAACTGTGAGATTGAAGGTCGTGACCAAAGGCATAATGTGAAGAACTAGACTTTGGAATAAGAGCAGTTGCAAATTCCTCTCTTCTTCTCAGATACTTAAAACTATTCATAATCACAGTCTGTTCTTGTACACTAACCACATGATATATTCAAAGAGCTCACTGACTCACTATTAAGAAAAAAGTGGAGATGACTGTGAAGCTAGTAATGTTTGCTAAATTCTTTGGGGTAAATAAGGTCTGCTTTTCATTTATAGCAAAGGCATGATTCATCTGCCCTGATTTTGCTGTCTAAAAGATAGGTGTTCAAGTCTATGCTATTCCTGTCAGATTCCCTTTAAAGTAAGTGAGTGAAACAGAGATATTGAGAGGACAGCTCTTCTCATCTGAAGACAGGCATATAATAAGTGTTCTCTCTGAAGATACCTCTTTCTTTTCACTGACTATCACATGAGTCTGTTGTGATTAGATCAGATTTGGATATTTAATTTAGACACGTAAAATGTAAGTGAGATGAAGCTAAATCTCTTTAAAACTTACTGGAGACATAACAGTATTTTGGTAGGATACAATTGTTTTGTACTCTATTAAGATCTCTTTGAAGTGCCTTCCTCAACCTGGTCCAATGTCTTGAAATTGTGGGTGTTGCAATGTTGGGTTCCTCAGCTCTTCCAGCACTTATGTTCTAAAGTTGAAAAGGGTTTTCATTGCACGTATCTTGAACCACTTAATACTTCAATCTGAAGTCTCAGGATGCTGAACACACTGAATTTGTGAGGTTGGTTAGAATTCTGGCTTTCGTCTTGAAAAGTAGGTTTCAGGCTTTCCTGATTGTGGAGAGAAGCCAGTAAACTTGAGGTAACAACTGAAAAGGCAAATAAAATCAAATAGAAGTTTGTAGGTTTTGAAACTTTTTGAGTATTATTCTGACGACATGATTGGGCTGACTCAAGACTGTTGAATGCTTTTTTGATTAGGAACTCCTGTCCAAGTGTTTAGTGATTGTTCAGATTCACCATTTTATGGGTTTCAACAAAGCTTTGATCTTGCAAAACCAAATATTTTCAAGTTTATACATGTGCATGGTCCCTGTGGGATTCATCATCTGCTGACAACAAGCACAACTCATTGCTTGCAGGAAAGAAAAAGAAAAGACAAAAAGAAACAGAAAAGAAAAAAAGAAAGAAAAAAGAAAGCAAGCCTAAAATGAGGTTTGGCTGGTAATGGTCATATCTATTGCCCAGAACACAGTCCAAGATTAGTTAATTATACACAATGAATGTTTTCCTGTATTTATTAATATTCATGGACACAATGAATTTCCCCTCTTTTCTAATTCATCCTAAATGGGTTGATATTGAATTTGGTCCATTTCTTGTACTGTAACCCTGAAGAACATCTCTATGGTGTGCTGGAGACTACTGCAGAGATTCCTCACATAGTGCCAGCTCCCCCAGTAAATCCACACAATGCCGCACACGCTAATACTATGCACATGTACTGACTTAGGTCCAATAGCTACATAACTCTTCTCTCTATTTAGGGTCGGGCTTTCTCTGTCGATGGCAGTGCTGTCTCCATATATGAGTGGACTCTTACAGAACTATCTTCTGTGACCCTCTTGTAGACATACCCAAAGACATCCGTTATGTTCTTCTCAAAAAAGTTACAGGAAAGAGGTGTTACTTTGGTCACGATGCTGTGTGTTGTGTGTAGGGTCCATTGTGCTCAGTCAGTTGAGCAATGGTGTTTATTTAAGTAAGATCACTTACATGTGTAGCAATTGTTTACATGAGAAAAGGCTTTTTATGGTGATGTCCTTGGCGGGTAAGCAGTTAATCAAGAATGCAACATTTTGTAGGTCACTTAAGTGGACGTCTAAAATTCAGTCTACATTTAAGTCTTTTCTGGAATAGCGATACAGAAAATTGAAAAATTTCTGAACTGAAGGTGGAACAACACTTTTGGGTGTATGTTTAAATGTTGTGCTGAGTCGTTGATGAATGGTAAATAAGGGACTGAAACAAGATGACTGTGTAATCAGAATTTTGCACACAAGCCACCATAGAATCAATTAATTTAGCTCTAGTGGGTCAGACTGGCTATAAAAAATGCGACATGTTACAGATAAAAAGAAGCAAATTATTCAGTTATCCAAAGTAGCAGTTGTTTCTATTCTTACTATTTTATGTGATTAACTTGCTAGGATGGAATAAATGTGTTCCTTTCTCAGTAATCAAACCACGAAAATTTTGGGTAATTGACTTTGTGAAACTAGTTAATGAAACTAGCTAATGCTGAATGCTCTCTTTTCAAGCAGGTTAAATATTCTCGTGTGGACACTCACCCAAGACTTTGCATGAAGGTAAAGGGATTTCTTTGTAAAACACCTATTAACTGCCCTCTTTCTGTCAGCTCTAACATTGTTGCTGATGTTCTTTAGGATCAATATTTTTTTTTTCATAGCTCTGATGAATGGGAAGTAAGAATGAAGGAAATGTGAAAGATTAGATTAAAAGGAGGTTCTTTGGAAGTGCAGCAGCATCATAGATAGGACAGGTCAGATTGCACCATCTGTTTGCTTAAGAAAAGCAGGGAAAAATCGTTTAAAGTCAACGCAAACTCTGAAGCATACACTAAACAGCGTATAAAGTTTTACATATTACATATTTGGTAATAAAAGTGGTCGATATACTACATTTAGTGGAGTACCTTTTATTGTTCTAGTTGAGAAAAAATGCCACTTAAGGTTAATATAAGCATATTATTGTTTTCTTTTAGATTACTTTTAAGGCAGTAGAACTACATGTTTCTGTAAAATAAGTATGTGCATAAATATCTGAAGAATTGGGGGACCTAATTTAAATCAAGGGATACCACAGACCAGGAAAGCTGTGAATTCACCTTCTGCAACTTTCTGGAATGCACTGGTCATCTCTAGTTGAATCTGTAGCCACAGATTGAAACTGAAAAATCAGTTTTCCTAACAGATTTCTCTGCTTTCAGTTTACAACCAAGCAAGGCTCTTGGGTTAAATGTCCATTTGCTCATGGCGAATTTCCAGGTAAATATATTTTTTTAATTACCTAATATTAAATTGGGAAAAATATTTAAATCAGTCACTAGATATTAGTCTTCTCCAGTAAGGAAGTGAGATGTGTTCACATCACCGTAGCTTGTAAATTATGGCAGAGATTTGTCAGCTTGCTACATCTGTGTATCTGCAGTAGATCAAGCATTTATCAGTATAAAAAGTAACTTGAGGGAATCAAAAGAATTACTTGCATACCATTTGATGTGACTTAACTAAAAAAAAAGGCGTTTATTTTAAATATAACAATTTAGAATATAATATATGGTCCTTGTAAATCTAAAAGTAAGTCTTTTCCCCTAATATCAGCTTGGAAAATGAGAACTGCTGCAGTTGCAGAACAAATACAAGTTTTCTTCACATCCCAAACCAAGGCACAGTTCTCAGTGCTTGTGTGTAACAGGACGCAGCTGGCCTCATGTGAATCTGTTGGGATGCACCATTCAGTCTCTGTGGTTTGTATACATTATTTCTTAAACATCGTAAGACTTTTAAACATATCTAACTGCATTCATTTATTATTCCATTTATTGCTCTGCAGCTTGAAAGCATTAATAAACTCATGCATGTACATATTGGAACAATTACTGGAACGTTTTTAAAGTATGTAGTTCTAATTCTGATCTCACACCAAAGCAAGAAATAAATAAGGATCCTGAAGACAAGTGAGTCACATCAAAGGAAGTGACTATTGAGTGGAACCTTAATATTCTTTTAACATCATTTTTGTGGTGTAGTATTTCTATTATGTATATAGCAAATGTTAGCGTTAGTGTTTCATGTATGGGTCACTGGTACAGCTGACCTGGCAAATATCACATCATGAAATGCAAGACTTGAGGCATAAATCTATGATGATCTTGAGCCACTCTAAATCTCACAGCTGCCAAAACAAACTCAGCACACAAAAAAAGGTAAATTTTCAGCCAAATTAGCTTTTTGAGCTGGTTGACTATGTGACTACCCCAACTGCTTCTTCCAGCAAAGTAGGGGAGAGAGGGAAAAGATTATGGGAGGGTGAGATTTCTGTTTCAGGCAGCAGCTCATCAGGAAATGGGAGGCTCATTCCTATTTTGCAACTAAGCCTGTATCTCATACATTTTCAGTGCAGCACTGTGGCTTGCTCTTGCCCTTCTACCCTGCCTACCACAGTTACCTTGTAGGCCTGACCTGTGATCTGCTGAGAGGTACATCTGGAAAGTGGGGTCAAAGAGCAGAGGAGTGGCCATATAGCATTATTTTTCAAATAGGAGGATATGAGCAGGATAGGTCCTTGGAACTACTAGGACCACCATGGTGAAAGCCATCCTACTCGTTCAGCAGTCAGCTCCTCAGTAGTCTTATGTCCACCCCTAAATGCGTGCTCCAGGTTTCTGCTCCACTGAGCAGGTATATGAGATGTCATATCATGGATTTTGAGAAAGCTAAGAAAACCTGATACTGTTTCTACTGTTATTCCTGACCGTGCCCATTGATTTCATTCTGCTGTCGGGGTATGTGCTTTAGAAGACACAAGTGTGCTGTAGCTCCTGCAGCTGTCCTCTTTTTAGGATATATTCCAGCTGTACTTCTTTCTTTGCCACTGTATGCAGGTACCTGCTGCAACTGTGACTTTTTCAAGATGCTTTCAGTGTGCAGGGTGCACATACCAAGCATTGGCTGACAAGCAGGCACCTATGAATAAGGACTTCTGAAACTCAAAGAGGTGGACGCTGAAAGCTGAATTTATTTTCTGTGAATCATTTTACGTCTTTATTACATCTCTGGTGCTGAATGTAACAGAGCAGCTGTTAAAAACAGAGTTTCCCAACTTGGCTTTGCTGCTCAAGCTGAGGACATGCTTAATTGGATATGATAACTGCTCCTGCAGGAGATCCCACAGCTGAATAATCATGGGGAAAGGCCAGAAAAAAACCCAGCTCTCCTAATCAACACAGATCACAGAAGGCATTGTTGGTGCTATCAAGAGTCTGTCCTAATGGGGCAAGATGTCTGGGGAAATGCTGTATTACTGGCAGAGATGGAGATCTGTACAGTAGAAGAGTTGTCAAACACTGTGTTCAGTGAATACTTACAATGGCATTTCCCTTCAACTGGCTTATTTTCCATGAAATCTGTAGATTTTAGACTTTCTGGTTTTAAAGGTTCCCTGTGCAAATTGCTAAGTGAGAAGGGTAATGGTGGAGCACCAATAAATCACAGCTAGGTATTGAAGTGTGTGTTTCATGAAGGGCACTGATGCATTTAAAAATGCTGTTTTCTTCCCTCCAGTACAAAGCTGTTATGTCCTCTGCTACTGTGACAGAATGGGAGCCCACATAAATTACATACAGTTCCTGTCTCAACACCATGAGCAATATACACAAAGTTTTCACCAAGACTTAGCTCTGTGTTCCCAGAAACCAATGTTCATTCTCTACCTAGTAATCCCTGTTCAGTTGTGCCTGAAAAAGAACATATTCACCTAATTTGCCCCAAGTTATTTTAGGAGTTTGCCACACTAAAGAAAGCAGTGTAGGATTCGTTGCTATTAGTGGGGTAACTAACATTGTTTTGAGGACAAACCATAAACAATCAAAAGTTAAGTGTCAGAACAGTCATTTAGGACAATTTTACCCTAAGGCTGAACTTGTTCTCAGCATACAATGTGATGGGAAATCCAGAAGAACTGTAATGAAAGGGTCATTCCTTCAACTCATGTACACCAGGGAAAAGAAGTGAAGATGCTCTTTTGCTAACATGGTGGGAGCAGCCACGGCAGGAAGGGCGTCCTGCCTTATGATGCTTCATAAAATGCGGGAACATTAGCCCTCTTCTGGTGCTGCCCAAATTGTGCTTGGCAAAACTACAGCAGCTGCTTATGGTCATTGAGATGTGGGGATTTCTGTGAAAATAAATAGCCTTCCATAATGAATATACACTTCATTAATTTTCTGACACAGTAGGATGTGTAGCATTATTGGCAAACAAACCAAAGAGCTGGAGAGACACAATATATTTTCGTTGTTCCAGCGTATGGGAAATAATAGTTTTCATTTTTTTTCTTTTCATTAGGGAGATTCTGTATCAATCACTATATCACGGGAAATGTGTGGGTCAACAATTTGCATTAAGGTATGTGTCTTGATCTTGCCAGGTACTCTGTACAAAATAAACAAATCATCATCCCAGGAAAAAAAAAAAAGAGAAAAGCAGCAAAACTAGCAGGCACTCTCACTGCTTTCTCCTCCCAGCCAAATCTGATTACTGTGCGAACAGAGTTGGCAAAGAGCATTATTTATAGCTTGATGTGCTGCCACCATCTCTTGTTGAGATGACATTAATTAACAGGGAAGTTGCTCTCCATGATCTTGCTCCTTTGTCAGTGGCAGATAAAGGGATATCATCAGGAAATTGTTAATCTTGTCTTTAAATGTTCCTTTGTAATAAAAAGTTCCAAGGTATCAAAAGATCCAAGTAAATCATAGATGAATTTTTCAAAAATTGACATTAGCTGGAAAAGGTTAGGCATATAGCAAGCGGCACAGTAAGGGCATAGTACGCGAGAATTAGCACTCCTGAAAGCAGAGCTGAGCAAATTATTTCTGACATTTTTGCACACTATTTCCGTAGCTGAACTTTATTAAGACATCATTAATAGGAAATGAGCGTGAAGCTGATAGGTTTATTCCTCTCTGGAGTTAATGTTCTCAGCAGACACCGGGACAAGAGAGACTGACAGCCAAAGCTGTGAGTCTCCAGCAGCTGCCCTGGAAGGCCCTTGTTAGCTTCACTTTCTGCTGCTAGGAAAAAAGGGGCAAGATGAAAGTGAGATTGGCAAGAGCCTTCTGGGTAATGAGAGCTGTTCTTCATTCCCTAATGAAAAATCAGATTTGGTGGTGAAATGGATGTTTTCCTGCATAAATCATTTATTTTGTAAATAAGACATTATCTGTCACAATACAGTTCTCCCCTCCCCCCCCAAATAATATTTGATTAACTTTTTCATTTAGAAAACTAAAAGTGATTGCAACTCACTAAGTATACACTAGACCAGCAGTCTCCATATGCATTTATGTAAAAACAGATTAAAAATGCAGTCACTGGAGTTAAACAATAAAGCAATTTCATTTTGTCAACACAAATGTTTAGTAACAGTTCTGCTGAAAGGGGAAGAAGCCTCAATTCTCTCTTTTAACAGGGCTGGAGGACAGATGTAGATTATTCAGTTCCACTGCAGATCTGTGATATCTACTGCGGTAAGTATGAATGATAACAAAAGAAGAATTAGATCTTGACTGTATAGAGGAGAGCATCTCAGGTGAAGTGTGTTTTCATCAGGAAACGGAGGTGGGATTCACCTGACTGAATGCAGATGTCTGCACGTGAGCTAGACATGCGCAGCTTCCTTTATAGACAACGGACTTGCATACCTCAACTAGCTTTTAATTAGCTACTGCAAAGGCAACTTGTGCGTCTGGCTGTTTGCTCTGTTACCTGGGTGAATTTTCCATCCTGTGCCAGGTTCTGCATGCCACACCTATATTTACCTTGCTGTCGGTATATGAGGTAACTAGTTAAAAACAATCCTTGGCAAGTAGGCACACGGTGCTGTTGTTGTAGTGATTGCAGCACAGCCCTACTGTTAATTCACCACCTCTGCAAACGGGACAATAGTGCTTCCCTCCACTGCACAAGTACGGTGCGGATATTACTATGATTTGAGCTACACTCAGATACGCTCATGGAGTCAGAATATTCCGAAATCTCCTTGCCCTGAGAGTAAGGTGTTGTAGAAGTTAGTGCGTTCAGAGTGAACTAAGGCTGTGGGGTTTACGGTGAAGACTGCAGGAGTGGAATGAGTAGTTTAGAATGAACAAGTCTAAAAGGAGTCAAGCTGAGAGAAGGCTCAATCTGGGCATTGCCAAAAACACCTCCCCAAACCCACCCAAACAAACAACCTCCGCTCCCAGTTCATTGTAAACATGGTGATTCCTATGACAAATTTTCTCTGTTGTCTAAAAATACAGTTAACTATAGCTTCAGATTTGGAAGCCTGGTACTAAAAAGGAGGGGTCTTGAATTTGTAGTCTAAATGTAGTTCTCTGTGCAAGCACTTGCATAATCCTCGTTCAGGTTTCTTCTCCACTTAAAGACTCGTGACAAGCCCACTCAAAGTGAATCAATTAAATAGTCAGAGTGTTGTGATTCATGTAGTCTAGATCTATTTTCCTTATTCATATTTTCCTTTTAACAAATGTGAATGGTATGACAAAAACATGTAAAATAATGAAGGCCTCTAGAGATGGCAGTCTGGGAATTTCCCTCTGCCTTATAGTAGGAGAGAATGGCTCTGTGTATTAAATGAAAATGGTGGAACACTGAAAACTAAGTAAAGAACAGTATTTGATTTAAATGTGGAATGTTTTGTCACAAGTTTTTGTTCTGATCAAGAATTTGTGGAGATTCAGAAAAAAATCTGAAAAACTGTACAGATATCAAGAATATCAGAACTGTAATACATGATTGCTGTGTTTGTTATATAGAGGATATTAACCTCCTGCTTCATGGATTCTGCCATACTTTATATTTTTGGGATAATGCCATCCACATTAGCGGGTGGATAATTCCATCTATGCCAGCTGACCAGGAGGGCGTTCCCAAAACCCTCCTCTGAGGCAAGTGGTACAGGTCAGTGTCAGAGATGGGACACTGAACTAGGTGGGTTCAACTCACTGCTGTAATTCCTGTGTTCTTAATGACTCGTCAGGAGCCACCAACTGCTTATCATGTGAAAGATCTTTAATGTAACAGTAATAGCATTACTACTAAGGACTTTCATATTCTTAAATGCTTGTTTTCTATAACAAAGACATTTTCTCAAGCACTAGCTTTTCAAAATCAGAAGATGATGAAAGTTTCTTAAAGACAATGTCACCGAGGATGATAATTCTTACACTGGGATGCTATTGTGTTTGAACCTAAGATGTTGAGAAAAACAATCCACATAAAGGAGAAGGGAATATAAAACATAAGATATATTTCCATAAATTGTGACGATCTGGATTATAAAAAATGTCAAAGTAAATGAGAAACGATCTTATGATGGCATAGTGAAAACAGTGAAAATATTTACCGCATACGTCTTTGTAAAATAGAAATTTACATTGTTAAGTATCACTGTTAAAGATACCAAGCAGCAAAAGAGCTATGGTATTATTAACGTGTTTTGTTACTCAAAACCAAGATTCCAGTGATGACAGTATCTATTATAAAAAAAATCAGTGTAGGTAACCATCATGAAGGCTATTCTCTTTCCATATGCAAGAAGAGTTTTCTGGCATGTAGAATGCATTATACTGCAATGCATTGCATTTTTCTATTAGTAGCTGTGCTTTGGAGATAGAACGGCGTAGCCTTATTTGCTCTACAGAGGATGGAAATGGGAAAATATTTTTTTTTTTTTTTGCATTTAATTGACTTAGAGACAAAACTTTGTGTTCTTTTTAAATTTTATTTTTCTTTTGGCCAGTTCTCTGGATTCCATTTAATGTAGCCAAACATTTTGAGACATTATTTCCCCTATTAAAAAAGAAACTTATCTATTCTGAATGAAACAATAACCCAAATCAGTTAATTTGAGAATTAGTATGTGAACCATAACGAAAATAAAATGGCAACCTATATTTGCACTTGTTTCTTCAGGTTTTCGTGGTCAGACATACGGTGATGGAAACCCAGCAAAAGCCATGACACACAGGTATCCATCCAATGTATAGTTTAAAACATATTCGAGAGTTGATAGTTTTTAATCCTGAAACATACCATTGGCCGCTCTAAAGAACAGAAGTAATATCTGAGTGAATTTTTCACAAGCCAGCAGGAATATCAGGTTCCTGTCTCTCCCTTTTCCTTGTCCCCACTGAAAACATCACTTGCTCTTGTGCTCTCTCTCCTCTTGTTCTCTCTCTCTTGCACCACAGTGCAGTCTGGCATCAGAGGTAGCTGCCTTGCTGCCAAAAAGAGAGGACGAAGGGAGACAAATGAGCAGTGGAAGTGAGAAGTTTGTAAAGTAACAAGACAACCTTCAAGAGCCCTGGAACAATCTCAGATTTGCTGAGTATGATGTTCACATCGTTACCACCTGCCTCCTGCTTTCTCCCTGACATTTGCAGGCAGATCAGTCCCCTCTGTGCTCTCACTCATGAGACGTGTCTGCTCAGCTTTTCCAGTGCTTCTTTTCACTCCCACAGCCTTTTGCAAAACACCTCTTCCTAGGTTGCAAACAAATCAGTAATTAATGCAGCCCATGGATGTATGATTTGGTAGACCCTGAGATCTTAAAAACGCTCTTCTTTTAAGGATACCTTTTCAGCGGCAACCTAGGATAGTGGAAGCAACCCAGAACTCCAGAGCGAGTAGAGATGCTCTGGAAAGCCTTTGTTCAAAGATGGGAAAGAGATGCAGCCTTGCAGAACTTATGCAAGTCATTTGGTTGAGAAGGGGCTACCATCTTGGCTTTGAGGCAGTCTTTGGCTTTTCCTTTGCCAGAAGATACCATTCAGGAATAAAGAATCTTGGTTTTGTTCATTTGTTCATATGACTGCTGTTCGGACTGTGACAGTCAAGTCTGCAAGCTGTAGACAAATGGTTAGATTTGTTATTTAACTCCAACTATATATGAATGTAATGGACTCTCTTATATGTCAGAGAAAAAAACCCCAATCTTCTTTCCTCTTCTGTTTTTCCCCCAGAATGAAGAGTGTGCATTCCTTGCATTGAATTTAACAACGCATTTTCAAGGTCCTTAGTATCTTCTCAATGTCAAGTTGTATTTTGGGGTAACTTGCAAATCTTGTCCAACTGGTCATCTCTCATGTTAGTAGTTTCTGCTACTTACTGTGACATTATTCTCATGAGTGAGAATTTAGCAAGTTAAGCCTATTCTAACATGTCCAAAAGAGGCTGGATTACGAGTCCTCGTTTCCCAGTATTTCAAAACAAAAAATATCTTAGATCACTTAGAGAATCAGGTTCACATTTTCTTTCTAAATTAATATTTTATATACAATATGCTATAAATGAGTACTTTCATAGTACCTTGTGTACCTATTTTTTCTTGTTTGTAACCTTCGTTTTTAAACTATAAGCAAAAGTTTTTGAGAAATGAAAAATGGAAGAAGTTTTCTCAGCTTTGTTACATTATCCTTATTTGCAATTTCCTTTGTGTTCTGATGCCGTTCTGGTGATCTCACCATGACAGACCATATTCCTGAAATATATCTAACAACTGCTTTCTGTGTTTGCATTTGTATTTGACTTGGAGATAGCTTTCCTATTTGTCTGAGGAGGTACATGTGTTCGGTTTGATAGCTATTTAAAACTGTCATGTGGAAATCCAGCCTAGAAGGAAACAGTTTAGTGGAAAGAATTGAAGTATTTTTTTCCCATTATAACAGTATTTATACTCAATTGTTGAGAATAATATTACACACTGTACTGATTATCAAACATTTGGCCTTTATTTCACTGAATACTCTTGTCAAACATCCTTACTTCCTGTTGTGTAACAAGGAAATAAAGTCAACTAAAACATGATTAATAGCAAATCCTGAAACCATGTGGAATTGCTCATGTGGGATCAGGAATATGGGTGGGGAATGAGGATCTGGAACAAGAAGCTGATCAATAAAAAAATATTTTCCATCTGAATGTGTTTTTTTGTTTCATGACTTTCAAAGAGCAATTTACAGGAGACAAATGTGGTGTAAGAGACGTATCTGCTGTGTTGAAACACAAGGTTTTTGAGGTGCCCTGAAAAGGACAAAGTCTGCTTGGCTCCTTTGGTATCAAAGCTTCATTGTGTAGACTGCACGTCTATTCGTTATATCCTTATTCCAAGCAGTGCTACAGCTCCAAAAGCAAAGGCGGCAAGGCAGCTTTCCTAAAGAATTTAGTTACTTCTTTGGCTGTGAAATAGAAGCACTGATCTATTCAGACATCTGCTCTTCCTTTAATACCCTCCAGACTGCAGCCGGAAACAAGACATTCAGCCATTCAACTGAGAGAGCATCATATCATTACTCTCTTCACTCCCCTCCAGTGGAAAAGTCTTTTCTGTAGGAAAGGTTGATTTGTACAGTGTGCTTTTTATTGCAGGAAAGTCTTAAGATCAACCTTTTGAATATATCATCAGATAAGATCCTGTTTCACCTGCACAGACACTAGATCTTTTGCAGTATATGTTCTGTTGTTGACTGCAGTGATGGAAATACCAAAGAGAATGTGACCAGCCATGGTCCTGATCGCTTTGGTGCTGCATTACAGTAAAGCTTGAATGATGAACACAGCAAATGTCACTCGAATTAACTGTCTGAAAGTAAAGTGTTCATTCAAAGGTGGTAGTCTAGGCTCCTACGCTGGCCACTGCAGAGAGACAGGTACTTCCCCAGCGTATTTCATTCTGCTTGGATAGAAAAAAATGGTTTTAGAGGGAGCCTAGACACTAAGCCTAAATGCTTACCTTTAAGACATTCCTGCTTATGGCAATGTTTGCAAATAAGCCTTAATAGTATTTCCATACTTTGGCTCAGTCTGCCTGTTTGCAATTGTGCAGTGAGAAAATTTCTGGTAGCTTTTCTGATTGACTCCCAACCTGATCTTTGAGTCCTGTTTCCAATACACTACGTCAGGTAACCGTTGTCTCTTCTGATTACAAAATTCCTGCTCCAGCTGAGACCAGCTCGTCCCGCTCTCTCAAATAGTGACTGGACCACATGTGGTGCACTGGAAGGAGTTCCACTCAGGTGGTGCCTTTTCTAGAGAGGTTGGAGTTCTGCATTACTAAGCTACCAGGCACTGCTGACCTTGTGACATTACAGCTGTAAAAATAAAGTGTTGGGTTTTTTTTTTTTTCCTTTTCACAAGGCATTTTAAACATTGGTAGGTCCATCCTGAAAGAAGAAAGGTATGAGAATCTTTCCTAACTCTAAAAGTATTCATTTCACTCTGCTGATGACTGAAATGTTTTCTTTTTCTTACCCAAACTATGCAATCATTTTGCAATATTGACCAACACACAAGTAAACGTGCTGTAATAACAGTCAAATGTGAAAATCCCCTATGTGATTGCCTATAGGCTTGGCTACTTCTATAGAGCCTCCATTCTTTTGTTGAAGGAAATTCCCATCTTGGTTATTGTGGGCCCAGTCCAATCACCCCATTTTGAGACAACCCACAGTTATTTGGTTTTCATTTCACATGTACATTCTTACTATTATCACAGAGCATCTAATGGCCCAGTTCTTCTGAGATATTAGCATATATCAGAATATCACTGAGGTACAGCAAAAGCACTGATAGATGCTTTGTAGTAATCTCTTCAAAAGACACTCAGTTCTGTCTAGTGCATTGCACAAACCTGAAACTAACATTTAAAGTTACCGCATAAATTAAAGTAGTTTTCCTCCACTTACCTAGGGACTTATTGTCACTTGCCACACTCACACTGGGTCTGGTGTGGGAAACCATACTGCTGCTGCTGCAGTATGGATGTCTTTATCTGTAGCAGTGGATACATTTCCTTGATAATAAGTTGTAGTTGAGTGGCATGCTTGAATTGCCACATCCTAATGAGTAGCTGTGTATTCACTACGCCATAATAACAGCCACAGCAGATCTAGTCCAGTGCTCTGCTGGCTGTGTTCCTGATCCATCTCTTTTCTGGAATTCTGATAAACTACTTCAGAGAAATACATGGGAAGAGAAATAATGACTACTTTTGTAGGGTTAGTTTACTGCTGATTTCACTCCCTGAGCTACAAAGTCAGGCATTTGTGAGCCAGCAGAAGGAAAGTACCCAGCTATAGGGGAGTGGAAACTATGCTGTTCCTGTTAGTTCCTTAGATAACAGGTTGACTGAACTGTAATGTAACGCTGGAACCTGACCACGTACCTGTGCTCAGCAAACAGAAGAAAATGTATTTGCTTCAACTTACTGTGAAAAGTTGCAGTGAGCAAATTCCCCTTGCTCATATCCTGTAATAGCTGGCCTTAAAAAAGGGTGACTTTATTTTATATCTCATATCCCCTGTAAGTTTTTTATTGTGCACAGAGATTTCTTTCCTGGATTAAGAAAACAATTTCTCTCTCTTATCCAGAAAGCACTTCAGTGCAAACATGTAATGCTGCTGTGTTTAGTGCAGTACTGGAACAAGTCCAGTAGCAGAGGTGGGAGCTATTACTCCCATCCCTCTTCTGGTTTTCTTCTGCTCCAAGCCATTGTCGGTATCACTGGCTCACATTTTGCAAGAATAGGCCCTTTTATGTGGCATTAAGTGCCACTTTTCAAAAACTTTAACTAAATGAGCAAGGGTCAGTTCCTGTGTTGGATTCACAAGAACTCTAGAAATTATGATTTCCTAGGAACCATCAGTGTCAAGACAGATCTCATCTGCTCTCCATCTTACATTGGACTAAATGACTCCTTAATAAATAGCTGATAAAATAAAACCAGGACAGCTTATCTACTGAAAAGCAGATGATGATTTCTCTAGACTGCATCTTTCAACAGGTGGAATTTGTAAGATGTATTTCCTGTCATTGACTACATTCTGACTAATGAAACCTAAACCATCCTCTTTTAAAGCTGTGTAAATTCCTATCTAACTTCTAAAGATCCAAGTTTCAAAAACAGCTTGGGATGGGGTCATGTTCCACATTGCTGTCTCCAGAGAAGTGCTGTAAGGTTTTGTACCTTTTCATATTGTATCCAATATAATAAAAAAACTCTTGCCTTTGAGCCAAGAGCCGCTATTCTCATGTATTTTGCAGCTTCTAGTACATGCTTAGTGGCTGAACATCCACTGCAGAGGTTTCCAAGCTTTGCTCTCATAGCTTATGTGCATTCTGAAGCTGGGTTTGGGCTTGGCTGACAGTTTTTGCATGAGAGGTTCTCTGATGGGATGTGTCTGGAAACAGACCCAGAACCTCCTTGTATGACAGGGAGTCCTCTTCAGTGCTTCTCACCTATAGGACTTCACAATTTTTGGGGTCTTCAGCGAGTCATCTTATGCCTCAGCTTCTAAGTGCAGAGCATGAGTTAGAAGGGGTGTGGAAACAGCTTGTCATTTTTTCTTATTCAATAATAACAGTCCTAACAGTGGGGAGAGATAGCAAAGGTGTGATTCAAATGAGTGGAGAAACACTGAGTTACACAACAGCCATGTATCTTTAACAGTCCTTTCATGACCGTTTGCCCCCTTAAAAGTACTTGAACTTGACAAAGCTCTTTCTTTCTTTCTTTCTTTCTGTATTTTTAGTGAGTCAGGGGAGCACGTCATTAGGAGTACAACTTTCAATTTCTTTAGTTACTTAATATTATAATGAATCTCTTCCTCTCTTGCAGTCTTGAACTTCCGTGGCAGTCAGCTTCCTCTCAGATGGCTCTTCCTCTTCTGCTCTCTATTCACATTTTTTGTGAAATCCAGAATATCTTTCCACATCTGTAGTTTCTGCTCATTGATTTTTTTTTTATCTGCAAGACCCTGGCCAGCTGAGTGCCTTCAGACTGCGCTACTGCCAGCTCACCCTGGAAGACATGGTTCTCTGTATGTCTGCAGATACCAATGTCATAATAACCCTTAAACTTGTTCCATTGATGCGTTCCTTTATCTACCCAGGTTCTTATCTGTGTGCTGCCCAGGTTACACTGATGAGCCTTACAACCATGAGTGTTTGAATATCTCAGGATATTTCTAGACCATGCGAGCTTTTCCTGTCTGTGCTCTAAGAAGGCTGTGTATCTGAGTCCTGGAAGTCACTTAACTGTATTTGTGTGGGAATATGCCTAAACTAATATTTACTGAAAGGCAGGATAGATCATTCTGACCACAGCACAATCGTGGTTTCCAGATTGAGGATAACTTTTTCTGGCCAAGTCAGAGCACAGGCAGCAGTCTGGTATCTGTCCTCACCTTGCTATATAAACCAAACTTCAGCCTTTTTTCTGGATATATATTTTGTATTGTTATTTGAGCTGTGTTTCCCAAATTCACTCTGTCTTGGCTTATTTAAGGTATGAGACTGAGCTGAGCCAAATGAGCTACCTCATTTGGGGTCCCTTCCTTCAGAGACTGTGGGGTTTTTTTATGATTCAGGCTGAGGCATCCTTCCTATGTTCCTTTAAGTTTCCGTGAGTTAATGATGAGCAGAAAACTGTCATAAATACCTAGCATGACTCAACTCCTTTGACCTGTTTTCAGGCAGCTGACTTCTGTGGTGTTTTGTGACCCTCAAGTTTCTTTCCAGAGGCACCTTTCTAGCTCTTTAAGGGTGTGGTACAGATCACCTTTTTTTGTAAGCTCCAAGGTGATCAGGCTTCATCTGCTTCTACTGCCAGGAGAATGTTCACCAAATAGCTAGTTGTTGCTGGCCAGCTCACCAGGCATCATCCCTGCTTCCAAAAAGAAGTGCTGCAGCAGGGCTTCAGAGTCTGTCAGTAAAAACTGCAGTCAAATCCAACCGACATTTTTCTTCTGCTTGACTTTACATCCTTCAACTGTTGCTGCAAGACCTTCAGATGCCGTCTTACTGCATTGTTTTTTAATTTTGTTTGCTAATTTTTACTCCTGGGAGCTGCTCCACTGTAGCTCCATCTGGCCTCCACATGAAAATGAGCTCAAAAGTTCTTTAACTGGATACCTTGGGAGGGGATTTAGGCCTCTGTGGCATGCCCAAAATCCAACAAAGGCCAGGGGCAAATCGAGAACCTATGCCTTCATAGCTGAAGCATGTCTTAGTTCCTCACTCATAAACAATCTTCTGACTTTTCTTCTGTGAGCAGAACTCTTGAAGTTCAGGGTGAGAGCTTTGTTCCTCTGCCTTTCTCTAGTCCAGAAATGGCTTTGGAGATCTGTTCTTGCATGAATGAAATTCTTAATGAGTTTATCTCTTTCTCTCTTGTCCTCCTATTTTTCCTTGTGTCCTGTGAGGTGGAATGCCTCCAAGGAGGCAGCCCTTTCAAACACAGACAGCTGGAACAAACTTAAAGGAATACTTTGGAGAGACAAACACCAACAGGATGCTGAGGTAAATGTGTTCCAGTTGCTACAAAGGTCATGTCAGGCACTTAAAAGTGATACAGGGCCACCTTCAGGAAACTGGGTCTGAAGGGGCATTGTGAAATGACCCTTAGTCTTTGGGGAATACAAAACTCTCTGATATTTTGTCATTTTCTTTGGCTAAGAAATATTCTGTAGTAGCAAGGGTGAAACTTTACTGTTCCGGTTTACTTCAGGGTTCTGATCATCCACATTACGTACATATTAGTTCCCTCCAGGGCTTTCATTTGGAGCAAACCAACTTTTCCCATCTGAGACAAAGCATGGGCAGAGCTTAGGCTCTCGGGTACTTTCCCTCCCTTTTGGGGAGTGTGGATATAGCCAGTCTGCTCTTGAAAGGGCCCTGAAACGGTATATATACAACCGAGTCTGCATAAGTTGATACTGCAGACTAACATTTACTCCATGGAAAAGATCGCAAAGATAATGTAAATGTACCTGAGAGGGCTGTTTATCATGTGTCATTTTCTGCTGGGTGCAGAGAGGTACCATGGGAAACAGCTGTACAAAAATTGCTGCCGTTGTGTCACTGCCTCAGATGAAAGAGAACTCTGTGATTCCTGAATGGATGCTCTACTGTACTGCAGGTTAGCAGTGCTCTGTCACCATTACAAGAGAAAAGTAGTGACGGAGTTTGAAGAACGTAAGCCACCATCTGTGTTTCTGGTATTTTGTAAGACTCAAATACTACAGGCTACTTTGGTTTAGATTCTCACAAGGTTTCATTCTCTTTCTCCATTAAGTACTCCAATATTTTGGTTCCAGCTCACAGAAATGAAGAACCATTGCATCAAGTCTTTCCTGGAGATAGGTATGTGTAAGACTCAGCATACAGGGTAGCAGCATTCCCTTGTCTATATCCTAAGGTCTGTAAAGAAACTGCTCTTAAATGTAATAGGCAATTTTATGGAATTCTGAAACACTCCAGCAAAGTGGGAGGGTCACTTAAAGAATGTTCATTGTAATATAGTTCACAACCGCAATTCCCGTCCCATGTCTCATCTGACAGTTGTGAATTTTTGTGAAGGGTGTGTGTGTGTTCATGTGTGGGAAGTGGGAGACAAAAGCAGACCGAGAATGAACATCGCGAGAAACTTTCTCTTGTGTATTATCTGCCCTGTGAACCATTGCTTGACAGCAACAATCACTGTCCCTGCCAGAAACAACATCGTTCACTGCTCACTTAGTATTGTCACGAAGAAAACAGATTTTGTTCCGCCCAAGGAAAGTACGCCTCTGATCTGTAAGTCATGCAGTCATTAGTAGTAAATCCCAGTCAAAGATGGATTCCATTTGTCTTTTGTGCTATTTTTTGCTTGGCAATATATGCACACTACTGAGTTTCATTTCCCAGAAGCACAAAAGCTCTTAATTCCTCTGTGAAGTCCAGTGATTCATTTCCAGGTAAGTGGAAAGCAAGTTTTCAGACTATGAGACATGCAGAACAGCTTTTGAAATGTGGCTAATTATAGGTTTTGTTCAGAGCGTACAAATGATATATATGGTATAGAAGCATGAGAAATAAAGTCTGTTCCTCACTAGGCAAATTTTGATGGGCTCTGGTTCAGGACATTAGGAGCTTCCATGCTTTTGCTGTCATACTTGCTAGTTCCCCTAAAGGCTTGACTTTAGGTCCCCATTGATATAAGTCGGGGCAGGATGCAGCCCTCATATTTTGGGGGGGTAGCTACATTTACATAGTTGCCAGGACTGTGTCCTGTGACAAAGATGCTCCTCCTTCAACCATGTTGTATCACATGATGAGACAAGCTGCTTCCCTTTACGCCATCTCCAAATCAAGTCCATCCTAGGGGAGGATTGTGGGGCTGGAGCTAGAGGCATACATTCCCTTTTTGCCATACAACACTGCATTTTCGCTCCTGTTGTTGGAGCCCGGCTGGTTGGCATCTGGGAAACTGGGGCTGAGGAGCCATAAGAAGAAAAATGTACTGTCAGGACAATGGAGGGAATCACAGACAGAGGTAGGAAAAGTTAAATCTTTTCCCCTGTAAATCCCATCCTGCCTTACCTGTTGCAGAGCACTCCAAAACCATTCTTGATGAGTTAGCCAGGATTTCAATGCACGCTGTCAGCAGAGCTTCTCTGCACCATTACCGTTTTCACATTTCTATGCAGTCACCTCAGGCTTCCCTGACTTTGTATAAGGACATATGAGAATTTCTATTGAGTCAAATCAAAGGTTATACTCTGCTTGTACTCTGTCTTCAACAGGTACGTCTGCAGATAGTCAGGACAAGCATAGGGTAATATACCCCAACTTCAGTGCCCATTTCTTAAGAACTTGATTAATTAATTTTTTTTTTTTGTGTGTGTATTTAATATCTCTGGAAGGGTTTTTCTAAAACAAATTAACCTGTCTTTTTTTGAACTCATGTAAACTTCTCAGATTTTCTATTTCTTGTGGCAAGGGACTCCACAGTTTAAGCAGGTGATGTGTGAAGTATCTGCCTTTGCTTTAAACCTGTCACCAGCCACTATGCCATTCACCTTGCTCTAGCTGTTCTCTAGCTCTTGTGGCTGAAGAGATAATCAACAGTTTCTCTGTACTTATTTTCTCACACCCCTTATGCTTTATCGACCTCTACATTACCTCCTCCTGATCTTTTTGTCAGTTTGAAGAATACATGTCTATTTAATCCTTCTTTATATGGAAATCACTTGAACTGTATACAGTATTCAAAATATGAGCAGTTCATGAATTTATGCAGTGGCGTGGTGATTTTCTGTCCTGTTCTCTGTTCCCTACCTAATAATGCTGTCAACTACATGCCTGTTTTTAACCAGTACTACTAAGTACTGAACTGTTGACGACGTGGAACTGTTAGAAATCTGAGATCTCATTCCTTAGTGCTCATAGCTAAATCAGAGTTTAGTACTATATAAAAAAAGTAATGCAGCTTTATGCTCTGTGCAGACTCTACTTCTTGTAGACTGGACAAAAGACAGAGAGGCTTCATTATCACTTCTTTAACTAAGCCAAATCAGAAGGAAAAACAGACAACTGTTGGCACTTCCTTTGTATTAGACAGTTTTTGATAACACTTCCATACATGTTAATATGCCCCTGTGCCAATCTGCAGGGAAGACCCAACCAGAGGATGATCACTCCTTACCTGGGTGTTTGCATGGTAAGTAGGTTGTTGTATGTGGTGGCACCCATGCACTGTTATAACTCTGTGCCCTTTATATAGTCAGGTTTTAAGAGAAAGTAGTCTGACTGAGGTGGATTGAGAACTGGCTGAATTGCAGAGCTCAGAGGGTTGTGATCAGAGTCAGCTTGGAGATCTGTAATGAGCGGTGTTCCCCAGGAGCCAGTACTGGGTCCAGTCTTGTTCAACATGTTCATCAACAACCTGGATGAGGGGATAGGGGGTACCCTCAGCAAGTTTGCTGGCACAAAACTGGGAGAATTGGCTGACATGTCAAAAGGCTGTGCTGCCATACAGTGAGACCTGGACAGGCTGGAGTGTTGGGCAGAGAGGAACCTGATGAAGTTCAACAAGGGCAAGTGTAGGGTGCTGCACCTGGGGAGGAATAACCCCATGCACCAGTACAGGTTAAGGGATGACCTGCTGGAAAGCAGCTCTGTGGAAAGGGACCTGGGAGTCTTGGTGGACAAAAAGTTGACCATGAGGCAGCAATGTGCCTTTGTTGCTGAGACGGCCAATGGTCTGCTGGGGTGCATTAAAAAGAATGTGGCCAGCAGGTTGAGGGAGGTCATACTCCCCCTCTACTCTGCCCTGGTGAGGCCGCATCTGGAGTACTGTGTCCATTTCTGGTCCCCCCAGTTCAAGAAAGACAGGGAACTACTGGAGACAGTCCAGTGGAGGGCTACAAAGATGATCAAGGGACAGAAGCACCTCTCATGAGGAAAGGCTAAGAGGTCTGGGTCTGTTTAGCCTGGAGAAGAGCAGACTGAGAGGGGATCTCATCAATTCTTATAAATATCTAAAGGGCGGGTGTCGAGAGGATGGGGCCAGACTCTTCCCAGTGTTGCCCAGTGACAGGACAAGGGGAAATGGGCACAAACTGGAACACAGGCAATTCCATCCCAACATGAGGAAAAACTTCTTTACTTTGAGGGTGGCAGAGCACTGGAACAGGCTGCCCAGAGAGGCTGTGGAGTCTTCTTCTCTGGAGATACTCAAAACCCGCCTGGATGCATTCCTGCCCAACCTGCTGTAGGTGAACCTGCTTTGGCAGGGGGCTTGGACTAGATGATCTCCAGAGGTCCCTTCCAACCCTGACCATTCTGTAATTCTGATTTTGTGATCCTCCAGTCCAAATCACGTCTATCTAGAGCAGGCTGTATATGACGATATCATATATGGCCTATAATATTTTTCTGCAAGTTAGGTAGCTTTAGAAAAGTTTTGCAGCCTACTCATTATGGTAGCTTTTTTTTTTTATCCTTTTTTTCACAAGTCTACCGAGTTACTGTGAGCCAGCACAGGATACATTCTGCATGCAGTTAAGGTTTCATGGTAGCGGTGGTGATGGTGGTGGTGGTGTCAATGGTATTTTCTGTAGCTGTGAAATTAGGAATATTTTTTCCCACACACATCACTTTATTTATCAGCATTGAATATCACTTACCATTTTATCACCAGCTGATCACTGTTGTGAAACCCATTTGTAATTTGTCATATTCAGCTTGAATACCTTAGGATCATTGGCAAATGTTTTATATCAATACCTAGATAACTTACAAGTATGTTGAACAGCTGAGAAACCAACACTTGCTCCCACTACAGCAATAAAAATGTACATCAATATTTCTTATTAAATTATTAAATTCTTATTAAATTTTCCATGCCCTCTATCTCATCCTCAGTTTTTTGTCACTAGAAGACATCATTGTCTTTAGATAGATTGCTTAATAGCACAGCTGGGGCCAAAAATTAAAATGGTGGAATGGCATTGCACTGACTTGCAATTAGCCATGGAGTGCTCCAAAGGGGAGTGCTCCAAAGGGAAGTGCTCTGCGGTGAATAATATGTCTCCCTGTATTTATTTCTTAATTCATGCAAAGTACTGTTTGCTTTGGATTAGTCATTCTCCTTCACCTTCTCAGCTGTGATTTTTATCAAGCGTTTCTTAACAGCTGTGTAGGTTTAGCATTTATTTGATTAATTGTGAAAAAATGAACACAGCATTCAAACCATAATAACCAGTAAGGAAAGAACAGACTACCTGTTGGGCCTAGACTCAAGTCTTGTTGCATATGGGAGTCAGACGGGGGAATTTCAACCTGTGTTGAAATGTACTTCCACAATTGCACGGTTCCTCTGAAACTGCATAGCAAAATTCTCCATGCGATATCCAGGACACTTAGTTATCTCCTTGTTTGTTTTTTTTTCATTTGTTTGTTTATTCATTCCTTGGTATCTGTCAGTCTCTTTGATTTTCAAGACAGACCATTTGGAAAATTCTCTGGACACCATTGCTCTGTGTGTGTTTTAAAGGCCCAGTGGGACTCGTGAGCAGCAACTCAGCCTCTCTTTCCTCTTAAAAGTGACAAAGAGAAGAATCATAGAATCATAGAATGGTTTAGGTTGGAAAGGACCTTGAAGATCATCGAGTTCCAACCCCCCTGCCATAGGCAGGGACACCTCCCACTAGACCAGGCTGCCCAAGGCCACGTCCAGCCTGGCCTTGAACACCTCCAGGGATGGGGCCTCAACAACCTCTCTGGGCAACCTGTTCCAGTGCCTCACCACCCTTAAAGTGAAAAACTTCTTCCTAATGTTCAATCTAAACCTGCCCTCTTCCAGTTT
>VUYV01000033.1:2594085-2662664 GCA_008711295.1 Anarhynchus alexandrinus | reverse complement strand
CCACTCCCTATAGGCCTCCTTTTTCCTTTTGGTCACGTCCAGGAGCTCCTTATTAATCCATGCAGGCCTCCTGGCTTTTCTGCCTGCCTTCCTTTTTGTAGGGATGCACTGCTCCTGAGGTGGGAGGAGGTGGTCCTTGAATATTAACCAACTTTCTTGGACCCCTCTTCCCTCCAGCACTTCATCCCACGGCACCATACCAAGCAGATTCCTCAAGAGACCAGAAAGAGAAGCGTTTCCTCTCTTGGTGCACTTGAGTAGTGAAGGTTACCGTATGATGGTTTGGAAGTTACCTTATCCAGTAGCTAATTCAGTAGGATGTGAAGCCAGGTGATTGCTAATGTGTGTCTGAGCTCTGGTACTGAATTTTTGTACTGTCCCATCTCCAGAATTTGGGCATTGTGCAAATCACCTTTTGGGTCTGACAGAAAATAGGAGAGAGCAGAGGAACTTCCATCCACCTATGCAATAATAAACGCAAAGTAGGGACTTAAGGTACAGTGAGGGGAACAAACAAGGCTGGAAATACCCTCCAGGGACTGATGAGACTGAACCTCAATGCAAACTTGTTATGACCAACAGCCCAGCACTGATGTGTCTCTGAGCTGCCTGTGCCTGGCATCTCGGTAACTCATGGGAAGGAACGGCCATCCCTCGGTCAGAGCCCAAGAGCTGGCCCCTGAATATATGGCCGTGCTGTGGCACCTGTAAAGGCAGAACTGCAGCTTTGGTGGGAGTGACTCTCGGGCAGGTGGAGAGTACAACATTTTCGCTGAGTGTCCTGAAAATAGACTGCAAAACCCAGGGCCTGGGCCAGCTTGCAGACTGAGAGAACCCACTGCATGCCAGGAAAACGTCTCTGAAGCATTTATTTGGAAAGCAGGATAGATAATAGGTACATGAAATGCTCTGCCTTCCTGTTCTGACATGCATTTCATAAAGCAAACACCTATGTATGCAATGCCAATTAACACCCGAGATCCAGGGAGCAGGCCCAGGTGAGGCTCTGTTTGGGCTGTTGCTCATTCCAGAGGAGATCTATTCACCCTGAGGTGGAGGGGTCACTCTGGGGGTCACTTCCCTGCTGCTTCACTGGAAAAGAAATATGGGTTCATAAAAGCAAATGAAAGCTAATTACAGATTAATCAGTTATATTGTGGTGCTTCATGATGTTATTTACTGGGAATTATTTCCCTCATGAAAAGCAGTCGTGGCTTTGCCATGATGACTGCAGGGCTTCGTTGCACTCTCCATAGATGTGACTCCTCTGGTTTCCCTGGAGTTACTCTACATATAGCTTGCAGAGGAAAAATGGGCACATGGTCGTAAATCATCATGTAAGTTTTTGCAAAGCTTGAAATCCAGAGTTCCCTAATATTTTTCTGTCAAGGCAGCCAAGTAAATTTTTCAGATCCTGTTTGTTTTTCACCTCTCTTCAGACACCTATTTCCTACTCACTTCTATCTACTGTAGATCACCCTCAGCAGTTTCCTTCCGTTTCAGCTCCAGGGTTCCCAAAACATTCTTCCAATCTGAACATGAAACCACAGTCAGAACAGCAAGTACTGCCATTTTTACCTCACAGCTTTTTAACTATGAATTTTTGACTAACCTTACTTTACTTATTAATATAGCAACATCAGGCCTGGCGGGTGGTCCTTCTACTTTGCAAAGACAAAGATGGGGAAGTGAATGCAAGTTTGCAAATGTCTTTTTTTCCCTATAAAAATTTCAACTCCACTTAGATGCAAGGGAAAGAAAAGAAGAAGAATACTAAAATGATATATAAAAGAGAGGAATGTGCATGAGAGGAATGTGCAACCTATGACTAATGTGGTACCTTTTGAAACTAAATACAAAGGAGATATCTGCTGTCAAATTATCCCTTCCTATGAGGTAATGAGTGAGGTATGAATTGCAGAGCCAAGTCTTCAGGGACCACACGTGCGCACACTAAGAGGCAATTTCTAAGGAGGGGGAATTGCTTGGCTGTGAATCCTGACTTTGAAAGTGACTTGGCTTTACTGCATTGGTTTTCCTGATTACAGAGGTATTAGTTTGTATTAATACTTCTCCCAGTATTGCACAAAGGATTATCTCCTGGTCTGCATAGTGTCCTTGGGTCCAACCATGCAGACCAAAGATTGGCTTCCACCTCTGCACCCTCTCTAGCCCTTCTCTTCTCTTCTCTTAGCTTCCATTGGGAAAAAAAGCCAAAACATAGACATAGCATCCTTTTATTGCATTGTGATGACACACTTTTTTTCCCCTACTTTATTTTGCCAGAGATATTCAAATGTTTATTTTGCTTTACAAGTTCCTTGTGGTGAGAAACTGGCTTCAGAAGTAGTTTCTGCATTTTCTTCTTATCAGTTATCTATTTCACTATAGTAATTTGTTATCTGTTTTACTTTAGTCATTTGCATCCTCCAACTGTTTATGTGGAAAGACATAATTTGTCATTGGGTAGGAAGAGGGACATAGTATCAGTGTTTGTCTTTCAGGTGAATTTTAATTTTTTCAAAGTTGTCTTTCAGAATTGCTTCACTATCAGGCAGGAGTCTAAAAGCCGAAATCAGTCATCTTTGCTTATCTCTTTCATTATCTCTTTCCTCATTTATATTTTTCTAGGCCTCCCTGAAAATTGTTCCAGTCCTTAAACTCTGTTAACTTCAGGCTGAATTCATGGACTGACTTTTAACAGGAGCTTTGCCACCAATAACAACCATTTCAATGTAAGTTCTCATTCCAGAACTTGATTTTTAGCTTCAGTCGATTGCATAAGAGGATGCTTTGGGGTGATTCCAGGTGCTCTTTCAAGCAGACAATATGAGCAAGAAAATTATGCCAGAGATTTCGGAGGGAGAATTCATACAATCAATGGCTGTGCCACGGTGGCTGTGCCACCCCAGGGAACAGCCTATTGCTGTGTCCAGGTAATTACGTTACTTCCTTGGCTCCAACGGCTGCATGCTATGTTGGGGAGCTGAGCCTCCACATGGAAATGACAATAACCAAGGTTGTGATCTGACAGCCAGCCCATTACAAAACTGCTGATCCTTGGCCGCTTTCCAGTTACAACACAGCTTCTTTTCATTTTCAGAAGAGGGTAACGCAGGGAAAGTAAACCAGCTAATTCTAAAAGCGCAACCTGTCCCTGGTTTCCTATAAGGAAACTAGGCAAATATAACACAGCCTGTAATCTGTGTAAGTTTAGTCAAAGTCGGGAATTTCCACTTGACAAGCGCTTCTGAAAACTGGTGCAATAATCACGAATGAGGAATCGTGTGAAGAATAACAACAACAGGAACGACAGTTTCCAGGAAGGCAGTCGTGACAAGACCCAGTCAGGCAGTGCTGGGAACCTCTGACAGAACCAGAGAGCAACACGGTGTGACAAAGGGAGAAACCACTGCAATCCAGCAAATGCCATTAGTGTCAATCATCTCTCGTGTGGGTGTGTGAGGAAGTGCGACTTCCTCTTCTCCGCTGGTTATGGGTTATTTCAGATGAGAAAACCCCTTGGAATTTGCATAGATAACACTGAGCAAACTCTGGCCTTTGCAGGCTGGGATCTTTCTGTGCTCCCCCAGGCACTGTTGCTGCTCAGGCTGTGCTCATCTCAATGGTCTTAACTGGTTTGTTGTAGAACTGAAAAAAAATCACTGCACCGAAGAAGGAAGGGCACAGGTCGGTCGGGAAGGTCTAAGTCGCTGTTTTTTTGCCATGTTAATCAATCCTGTTCTTAGTCAGTTAGCAGTGACTCAAAGTGCAAAGTTAATGAAACTAAATTAAAAAACATTAAAACCCACTACAGATTTTATTTTTCTTAATACTACCCCATGAAGGTAGCAAGATAAAGAACCTCCAAAGGAGGTCAAGGATATAGTATCCCAACTCCCTGGATATTTGGGACATCTGGAAGAAGAGGAGGAGGCTTCAAGCATAGCACTGTCTAACCTATACCTTGCTGTTGGAAACTACCTCTTCCAGTAGTCTGCTTTCTGCCGGAGGTAGGTGGAAGGCTTTCCAGTGGCCGGGCTGATGGTTACCCACTCACATTTTACACTGCTGGGATTTTGAATTGCAAATTTGGGGGCTGCCAGTGGATCAGTATCACACGGAGTTGCCGCTCTTAAGCTGCAGTCAGGAGATCCTGCAATAGTTTTGTTTTCCGCAGAGCTCCCAGGGTCTCAGAGATCCGGGCTGCTGAGGACAGTCATGCTGAACGCGCTCCAAGCTGCGTGGTTTATCACCGCTCCTCTCCACATGGCGATGAGCGAATGAACCAGCATCTTCACTTTTAGCTGAGGGAATTAACCAGCATTTTCACTTTTAACGAGGCATATTAAGTCTGAAAGTTGAGAAAGAGATCAATCACAGACTGGATATGCTCCGTTTGCTGTAGATGTTTGCTCTTTTGCAGGCTAGCTCATGCCAGATTGTTGGATGATGACACCCCCATCTGACTTATGGAGATACTTAACAGGAATTTATTGCCAATATGCAGTAAGCCACAGGAATGTAACCAAATCAAAGGTGATAAGAAATGGCTACTTCCTCTTTTGGATGAACTTCTCAGCTTTCACGTGTATGCTGAACTAATTACGCAGTCCTAGGGATTAAAATGTTATTCCTTGGCTAATGTACTGTCTAATGACTTTTTGGGAAAATAATTACCTATGACTACATCAGTCTGATTAGACCTATCTGAAGCATCAGTGACAAATTTATGCTAAATAGTAAAGGGTTGCGATTTTTTCCCAGATTTTGAATCATGACAGACTTGATCACAGTTTTAATATAAATTTCAGATTTGATATAGAAAGGGAAAATAGGATTTTTTTTTCCCAACTGAAAACTCATTTGGGGTGTATTTTCTGATCACGTGTTCTGGTCAGGAACCCTCTCTGATCGTTTCATAAAGGACCGTGCCCTTTGATGTTATTTGTTATATAGGGTTAAATAGGACGGAGTAAGTGTCTTGAGAGCTTTTTTTTACAAGCAGGAGCAGCCCCAGCTCAGCAGCAGAAGCTTTACAATTTCTGCGCAGATAAAAGCAGTGAAAAGTCCTCTGGGGACCAGGAAATAAAAATAGAGGATAAGGCCATACCCTATCATTTACCAGGCTCTTTAAGATCTAAGTACAATGTGCTGGGGTTGTGGTACAGCTAGAAGTGCCCATGAAGTGAGGAAATGCATGCCGTTCTGAAAAGGCTTCTGTAGAGTGAATGTGGGTTTATAGAGCAGGCACAGGCTTGGGGACCGGAGTGGGGGTACCACTGCGCTGTCGCCCCAGGGAACATTCCCTTCTGGCAACACCAACTGTGTGATGTCCAAAGGGCTTTTAAGGGATGGCCTCGGGCGGCCAGTCGTTTGCTGCGTGGTATGTGTTCATCTCTCTTCCTGCAGCTAATTCCAGTAAGGAGCTGCCTCTTGCAGCTGGCATTTTCTCATCAAATGACAGGGTTATTTACAGAAATTCTTCCTTCTGCTCTCTCAGGAGCATATCTCCACTTCCTTGTTTACTTTTACTCCCTTCCCTTCCATGGAGTAAAAGGAAAGATGATCAATTTTTGCCTTCTGTCAAGTCTCAAAAACTGACTTTTTTTTTTTTTTTAATATGGGAAGCCCTGGTTTTATTAAAAAAAAAAAGAGATAGAAAACAATTTTAATTCTGAAAACTCTGCATTGCAGGAAAACCTGAGACTTTTCAAACCATTCTAGCTAGTAGCTGTGATTTAGTTTATATAATAAGAGTGGAAGATATGCGGACTCAGGAGTGAATTACAGAGACAGTCTTGGATAGGTAAAATGTTTGCATGTATGGGGATTATGGGGATGAGGAAGAGGTGAAGAGAAGTTATTTGACAGCATGCTTGTTACCTATACAATGTAATGAACAAATATTACAGCCTGAGTTTAGCCATATGCTTCTCATGTTTGGTTTCATGTAGCTCATGGTTGTTCCCATGCCAGCAGAGCTACATCCTAGTCAATCACCTTCCTTTATTATTAGCTTTTAAAAAACGCTTAGATTCAATTCCTTTTAAGTAGCACAGGGACTATCTAACCTACGAGCTCAGTTGGGTGACTCCTTGTATCACCTTACTCACAATACTTTTGCAATATCACTTCTCCTAGAAACCAAAGTACTTCTCTGTTACCTAATTCCTAGCATGAGCTTTCCCAAGCTTGTTTTTGGTTATATCATCAAGTCAGTGCACTCCTTGAAACATTTTTCTGGGTATTTTTTTCTGGTCGCCCTCTTTGCCATGCCACACTGACCAAAAAGGGGACCTCAAGGTCAAAACAGACAGAGCGTAGCAACAGTGGCCAACACATGGCCAGTGGGTGTCCTGGGGTGGCCTTGCTGCACAGCTCCGCGTGGGCTCTACATCCCTGTGGCTCTGTAGATAGCAATCACACGACTTTGTTGAGTGCAGCAGATAAGGGATTTACAATGAGCGATTACACATGGGACCAGGCATTGAGACAGTCGATGATGGGTGGGAGGCAGTAGGATGGCAGTAGGAGGGCACAGGATTAATAGGCATTTTGGGTGATGTGTAAGAGGGTGTGATGCACTGGTACGCTGGGGATTTTGGAGGCAGGCTGCAGGTGCAGCTGTTGGGAGTTGAAGCAGTCTGGGGAAATAGGGGCTTGTTGCTGGAGGTGAATGTCTATGTGTGCCTGGCCTGGCAGGTAGAGTCCCTGCCCCAGCACCTCCCACCCCAGGGGACTGGGCTAGGTCCTGCTGTGCATGAAAAAAAAGAAAATCTCTTCTTCATTTAATTGACAGAAGATGCTATCACATAGATCTGAAATGGGATCACGTTTATTACACTGTTTGTTGCTGTTGCTATTGCTCTGAACCATGGGCCTCTGCGAGGAGTCACCAGTCAATCAGGCTGAGCTTGAAACATAAAAGTGCATAAAAAAAAAAAAAAAGTGATTTGTCAGGGTGTTTCCCTAGATTACAAACCTATATCAGCAAGATTTTGTACAGAGTCTTGGTTATAGTAATTAGTGTTTCCACAAAGACAATGAAAATAACATGCTTGTACAGAGCTGGAATTTGGCTGGGAAACGCCAGTCCATCTCACAGATTTATTGATCCATAAAAATTACAGGCATAAAACCAGCCCTCTTTTGAGTTTTTATGAAATCGATTTAAAAAATCTAACACTATAAAAATGTGATATAATTTGTGACATCCCTTGTTACCAAAAAAAGACTGAATCAGGGCAAACCAACTCAAATTTAAACATATTGTCTACGCTGCTGCCAAAAATATAAAATCATGCTTGAGTGCCACAGCCTTATTTTATGGCACATGCCTGAAGATAAATTTTATGGTTCAGATAAGGCCTTTTGAAAATAGACATTTATGGATCTTTTATTATAGAGCACTCTTCACTGGGCATCACCGTAATAAAATCGTATCTCTGCAAAATAGATCATAGTGTCACTTTGACTGTTACCATGCAACAGAGGATTGTTTCAAAGCCTGGCCAAAAAACATATGCAAAAAATGCTCCAGTTTGGAACAGCAAAGGCTTATGTTATCCTTTGTGCAGAAATTGTACATCCTCTTCAAGTCCAGTTGTGGTTGAAAGTGAAAACTGAAAGTGAAATTTTGACATCGGAAAGTTTTGGCTTTAGAGAACCTGAGAGCTACAACTCTCCAGGCCACCGGGAGTTCCCAAAGTCCGTGATGGATCATTGTTAAACACTTTATTAGAACCTGAAGGTGCCACTGCTGCTAAACGCACAAGGGCAATGGAGAGAGGCTTTGATCATCCACTCTGCTTAGTTGTAGTTTCACTCCACGGATCTGGTTTGGCACTTTCCTATCTGCTTTAGCGAGGGTGAAGCCCAGGCATAGTTCTGGGGACGGTTCACTCCAGGCTCTTTTCCCAAAAGGTAGTATGTATTGGACTACACGTGGTTGCAATACATGGTATGGTGAAGACTACGTTGTGGAAAGAGTCTAGCTGTGCTAATGCAAGCAAGCCAAGCTGTCCCATTCATTTGCATGGTTGGAAAACATACTCCAGCTCTCCAGCTTACTAATATAGATGTGGCCCGTATCTTATGGCAATCAGCATTAGGGTTTGCTGCAGTAAATGTAAAAGGGAAACACTACGAAGCTGTTTAAATATGGTAGGTTCTTCTTTTCTGTAATGTCCTTTTGTAACTTTGTGACCTAATTGGCTGAACTCAGGATGTTTTTAGTGCAGTTAAACAGAACCCAGTTTGAATCCCAAGCAAAATTCCAACATTTCAACATTTGTTTTTGTTAAACATGAAGAAATAACGTGAGCGTGTAGTTATTCACAGAACAGATGTTCCCACAAAAGTTTAATTAAAAATCTAATTTTTCTGCTGTTTTTAAAATCTAAATGAAATGTTATCATAGTCCACAATCAAAAGAATCCACTTTGGCTTACTGAAGTGAGCCCAAATGATTCATTTTTAGGTCTTCACCTCCCATCATACACCCAGCATAATGAAGTGAAATGACTATGCAGAGCGATCAAAAGAAAACATGTATTCACAATGAAAAATGTGGGGACTGAGAAGCCTCTAATCTGGTAGCTGGGGCAACAATTTGGCTGACGATGGGGTTCATCTGATCAGGAGTAGACATCTACTGCTGAGCTGGTTGTCTGCTCTGTTACTGTAGCCACTGGAAAGAAACAGGCACTGTTTGGAAAGTGAACAAGGTTAAGTTTCTGAATGTAACTTAACCACACAGACTGAAGTAATGATCTAATTCTACGTAATTTTAATGAGCAGAAACAGGCCTTTTGGGGTGAAATCCTTTGCCAATATTTACTTCAGAGAGAGGCAGGAAAGGACCCAGAGGCAGACACGAAACATAGTCAACTTGCGTTTTGCATTTCATCGTACTCGGGTAAATTTCTGTCAGGTATTTTACTGCCTGTATTGCCCGAGAGACTGACATTCTCTGCAAACTCCCCCAGCACCGGAGCCTGAAGCAGCCCAGAGAGCCCGTGAATGATCTCTGTAGCATAGCTCGGGCTAATCTCTATAAGTAATGATAGAGGACGACAATGAAGTGAGAAGCAGTAAGAGCTTTTCTGAATGCCAGGAGGTAATCAAGCTTTTGAACTCATGGATCTGGCATCAGATCACTCTGTGCTGCAGTTATTAGAACAGTCTGGTGGATAACTTAATCAGGCACGTCTTTAAACACCATAAGTGAACAGTCATAGATTCTGAAAAACAAAGGGTTTTTTTTTTTTGTGCAGGTTTGACTTGTTTACAGGACTAACCAGAAAGAAATGTAAATGTTTCCATTTCAGAAGAGCTCAGAGTTAGAAACGCCTTGCCGGTGTCTCCTGGACAATGGAGGAACCGCTGTAGGCTTGCTCTCAGCAACTCCTGATTGCTGTGGCTCTTTACAAAATCAGCAGGGAATCCTGTGACTCGACCCAACCCAAACCTTCTGTACTCCGTTCTGTTGTCACAGAACAGAGGTGGGAGGAAAAGCATCCCATCACCCCTCAGACTAAAACTAAATGGTTGCTGATAGGTGAAAACCTGTTCTCTACTAATCTTAACTACCTTTATTGTCATCAGCAAAACCTTGATAAGCAGAATTACCAGGCTTTATGATGAGCCTTCCCATCTGAAAGAGACTATCTAACACTGTGTGACATATTGCAACTCTCCACCCCAAACTACTGCCTGGAGATGTAAGAAGCACTGAAGCAGCCTGTTCCCAAAATTGATCATGCTATGTTAGCAGGTCCTGACTACATTGTTTCTACCTGGACAAGGTATTTGTTAAAAAAACACTCTTCTGAAAGTGATTGGAGAATCTTTGGTAACTTAAAAAAGTTCAATTATGTTCTTCCCCAGGGCTCACAAATCTCATATAGAAATAGCGGCCTAAAATCTAGGTGCCAGACAGTATCACATTCTTTGTCTTTTGGATCATATATTTTGGCTGTCTCCTTGGGTGTGGCTACGGCCATAATGGAGGCGGAGGGTATGCCAATCTCCAACCATTTAGGAACTCTCCACAAGGATGGCAGGTTGCATAAACAGCTCTTACAAAATGGTCAGTATGGACTTAGTTGTGAATGTGAGAGTATTTTTAGCATTCTTAATGGACCATTTTCTGTTGATGTTATGCTACTTACATTTTTTTTTTCATATGCAGTGTAACGAAGTGTCAGAGATGTCTCAGCAGTGTCAGTGAAAAAAAGACATTTGAAAGAGCAAACCTAAATTTCTGATGACACATTAATTTATAGAAGCCTCTAGATTTAATAGCTGGCAAAGCACCCCTGTAATCACTGTTCTCCTTCACTTCTGCATATTATGAGTTGCTGTTTCTGCTGTTGCCCACAGCAGAAAATTCCTTAAAGGACTTTCCTTTTGAGGGATTTTCTCAAGGTACATTACAGTAACTGGAATTTTTCAGACTGTGCTGCCTACTCTTGTCTGCCTTCTTTTCCTCAGCAACGGAACTGCTACGTTACAGGCACAGGCTGTCCTTTGTGCCCCCATCCTGAGATGTGAACCAGCACAGAGTGCATGCCTACTATGTATCTATATAGGCAGGTATAGGTATATAAATATTCACACTGCTGTCTCTCGAACACACACAGCAAAAAGACTGCAAGGTCAGATATAAGCGCCATGCATGTGCCAAAAGCTTGTACACTGCTCCACACACTCATAGCTAAAACGACTTCTCACTTCTAAAACTGCTTTCCTTTCATAACCTCATTGCTCTCTCGCAGCACAGGGTGATGGTAGCTCTGGTATCTTCACTCATGTAACTCTTCTGCCAGGGACTGACTGGCAGAAAGGAAGGCATGATTCAGTCTCTTGGCCAAGCTCAGCCCCTGGGGATCTGTAATAAATAAGCAGAGGCACACACTGTTTTGCACTCCCATGCAGAACTGTGGGGAAATTAAATTAAATTGAGGAAATTAAACCGAGCTCTCTAGGCTTTGAGGAAAAGGTTTTTCCTCAGTCATAAGCGATGCACTGTACAAATACATGTAAACAAAGGGAACACGAGGGGAGAGAAAAAAAATACACATAATGAATATCCCCAAAAGCAAACTACCAACCCCAGAATATACTAGTGCCAGGCTAAATCCAAGTTTTGACCCTCTGAGGGTGGAAGCAGGATACAGTGGCTCACCTCAGACAACCACAGCAGCCATCACCTTGTGTGCTCATTGATCTGGAAGATTATGACCTCTGCTCTTGAAGCTTATTTTTCAGGTCATGGCTGAAAAAGAAGGTCTGGATTTTCTTGGAGAACTGCCTGAAATTCTTTTTCTCTAAGCCAGTTGCCAGTGGATAAGGAAAGCCATCCTCATCTGTAGCTGTGCTGGGTGACATGAACCCTGAATGGAGGGTAAGTCACTTGAGCAAATTGATAATATGACAAAGAAGATGAAAGAAAAAAAAAAAGACAAGAAAAGCAAAAAGACACATTCGATGTATGAACCAGCTTCCCGATCCAACTATTTCCACTGCAAATGACAAAAGATAACTTCCTTCGTATAAGCTATTAAGCAGTAATTTTTTCATGGTAAAGGTTTTGTAATGTTGCTTTGTTGTCTGCCCCATATAGATGTAATGGGGCATCTTTGCTGGGTTCCTAGGAAAGGGAAATTAATGTAAACTGTGGCTGTCTTAGCTCACATACAGGAATTTTAGTGGTAGGAAAACCCTCTTTCAGAGTTTTCATTTTACATGGTGACTCAAAATTACCTGGTCGACTTCATAATCAACTTGGAAAGGATTTAAGCTTGGGAGTTCCTCTTTTGCATTTCAGCAGCAGCAACAATTTCTCTCTGTACCTTCCCACATAGGTTATGTTTTGAAACAGCTTGTGCACCACAAGCTGCTCATATGGTTTGGGAATCCCTGACCAGAGGCCAGTCTGAGCTGCCTCCCCAACTTCTCCCAGCCTCTCACGCGTATTCCAAGGCTCTGCTCAGAACAGATATTTTTAGCTATTTCAGAAAGCTGTGTTGTTTATTCCAAGAACCCATCTGAAGAATTTACACATCAAAGCCCATGCTGCCAAGAACATGGAAACTTTAACTGCAATACAAAGGATGTTTAATAAAACCACCAAGACATGATCCTAATAAAATAAATGCTTATTGCATCCACTATAGCAAGCAGGGGATCTTAATGTGTGTGACGGTACAGGACAAAAATTCTTGCCACCCAAAGTGGTGGTATAATTATTTTAATAGGATAATAACTAGGCGAAGACACATTCAGGTCATGTCAAAGAGATCTATCTTTTACAAGCAGAAGTGCAGAAATCTCACCTGTGAATGAGAAGACGGTGTTCTGGCAACTCATCCATAAACTCTGCACATGCTCCCACAGCAGCTGAAGGGCAGGGACCTGCACTTCCCTCTCTGCTGGTATCATCTGTTGCTCATCTGAACTGTGAGATGTGCCTGAACTTGCTGCCTTCACTCTTCAGCCTGCATTGCTGATATTCCCACTGTTTCTGCAGATCCCCTAGGACCGATTGATATTGCCTTATTAAGTATATCTCAGATCTTGATGAACAGTCAGTGCCTTGACAAATGGTAGTCCCATGCGCAGTCATAGAGCAATGCAGAAACAATGTGTCCTCCTCCTCCTGGTACCTGCTTGGCACTGCTGTTGAAGCAAACGGACATGTCACCCAAGCAGGTGTCTGTGTGTGTGGAGAATATGGCACTGAGCAAGACTATTGCTCTTCTGGAGGTCATGGTCACCACCATGAGAATCCACAGCACTGCCAAGCATATTACTGTCCTCCAGTGAGGCATGAGAAAGTTTTGGTAGAAACCCAAAGGATTTCTCAAGACTGGTTAAGAAAAAAGTAAAGTCAAAAGCAGGAATGGTACATGCTGCCCTTCTTGTGCAAGTACAATTCTGAGGAACTGGGAAAAAAGCAAAAATAGGAAGTTACATTGCAACATGGGGCTACTTCATCCAGGAACAGTGTGTCTTCCATTTTTTTGAGAAGATGGTTCAATCAATATTGTTTTGCTGTCAAGTTAGGGGGGAGAGTGTGTGCTTAAAGTCAGGACAATCTCATGCACTTGGGACACAGGGAGGTTTTATTTGTGCATGAACTTTGTCTTTTAATAGAACCTGTTGAAAAAAGCACCTGTGAAAGGCCTGAAAGATATATTCTCTTTTTCTTTTTTTCTGGCAACATCACGTATACTTTTAAGCTAAGGTCACCTGCAGAAGGAAAGGAGTCCAGACGTGACAAGGTACAAAGCTAATCTTCAGTCAGGGAGGAGGGACTTGTGTATACAGTTTTTCAGCTCCTGGTGGTGAAGTTGATGGCCTAAGGTGGCTTGGGCCAGTCATCACAGCTGAAGGAGTGAGGTCCTTCATCCTACATTTGTCTTCCCTTGCTCTCAGTCGCATGATTTCCCTATTCATCTTGCACCAATTTGCGATTGTCAGACCCTGAGCTCATTTGACTCCCTTACTTGGCGGAAAACTGACCCAGGAAAAAAATGGTCTTCTGCTTGATTAGAGAGAGGTTAGGGCTTCATGGAGAGAGAGGCAGAGACAGCAGGAAGACGACCTTTTTAAGAGACCACATCTCTTTAGCCATTCTGTTTAAAATTAACCCTGACTTTCCAAGGGGTGTTGATCTCCGCACTGAGAAAAGAATCTAGTCCCAGCAGTACTGAACTAAATGTTTTAGTGTTAGTGCTTCACACCTTGAATGAATTCCTGCCCCCTCTGAAATGTCGGGAATTGGCTTTAATGGAACCATGGTCCTACCTCTATTTGTGGAAATTTGTTGAGATTGCAAATGAGAATTAGTACCCCAAGCTGTTAATGGTTCTTTTCTGCCTCTGCAAGACACACTTTCAGGGTTGATATCTTGCCAAAGTTGCTATGAAGTTAAAGCTGTGCAAGAGCAGTACGATGAAAAGCATCAAACTATATGATGTGGAAGGGTGTGAATCGCTGCCCAAGTATGGGACCAGAGTTTTGTGATGGATAGGAAGGTGGACTGGAACTCGGAGAATATGAATTCTGGCCTGTGCTTTGCCCATGACTTAGTTTATGAACTAAAATGAAGCACTCAACCCTTTCGTGTGTTACCTCGTGTACAAATGGCACCAAACTGATATTAACTTCTTGCTTTGACATCAAGGAATAAAAAACCCGCCCATCCTTACGTAAATAATAAGTAGTAAAGTTTCACAACACAGGGTGCTCCTGGAGACTGTGTCTTTCGTGGAAACGTACCCCTTCCTAAGTTAGCTGCTTCACCAAACCTACCCCTGCTTTTTTTTCAAACCGCAGAAATTCTGTTTACTGAAACGTCCAAACTCTTGCAGAGCTTTGTCCTGCAGTCAATCCTCTACTGTTGCAACTCATGACCACATTTTGATTCGCTCACTATCATTTGGCAACAATCTGAAATGGCATTTCTGGGATTTCATCCGCTCTTGCCCAGAAGAAACCACACACGAAGTGTGGGTACCCCGCTGCGACTCGCCCCTTTCCCTCCTCCCCTCGCCAGCTACTGCTCTTTATTCGCCAGAACAGGGCTGTGGCTGCTGCCGCAGTTTAGCGACGCCACCTGAACTCCTTTCCCCAGCCACAGACATCCCTTTACGGAGGGAAAAACCAGAAAACGCTGGGTTTTGGGGGCCCGGCGCGCGCGCCCGCCCGGCTCAGCCCGGCCCCGCCACAGCCCGCGCCGCAGCCCTTTGGCGCCCCCTGGCGGCGCTGCCCTGTGGCGGCGGAGGGACCGCCGGGAGTCGGCGGCGGCCCCCAAATTCCCCCGCCCTGGGTGGGCAGCGAGGAGCCGACACAAAGGCGGGGGGCCGGGAGCGGAGAGGGACCCCCTGGGGTCTGTCAGGGCCGGACCTGACTGCTAGAAAAAATAGGAAAAGTTTCCATGCCGGGCTTTCAAAGGATTATTGGCTACTTTGGTTTGGCTTAGTGGTGATAAGGGAAGGTGACGTGGAAGCGTTTGTGAGGCCCCAGACAGGCGGTGGGAGAAAACGGTGGTGGCAGAGTTTTTGGTTGCCACACGGGACAGCCAGGTGTTCCTGCACCTGCGCAGCCTGGGGGCTGATGGGCTGAGTGTCAGCACTGCCAAAAAGGACCTGGGATACAACAAAATTTATTAGTCAGAAATGCACTCCTGTGCAAAGGTGGCCAGCAGCATCCTGGGCTGCGAGGTGGTGGGACCAGCAGATCAAGGGAGGTGATCCTTCCTTCCCCCTGACTAAGCCCTAGTGAGACCACAGCTGGAGTGCTCTTCCCAGGCCTGGGCTCCCCAGGGCAAGAAGGACATGGGCATAGTGGTCCTGCAAAGGACCACTGAGATCATAGAATCATAGAATGGTTTTGGTTGGAAGGGACCTTAAAGATCATTGAGTTCCAACCCCCCTGCCATGGGCAGGGACACCTCCCACTAGACCAGGTTGCTCAAAGCCCCATCCAACCTGGCCTTGAACACCTCTAGGGATGGGGCCTCCACAGCTTCTCTGGGCAACCTGTTCCAGTGCCTCACCACCCTCAGAGTGAAAAATTTCTTCCTAATATCTAATCTAAATCTACCCTCTTCCAGTTTAAAGCCATTCCCCCTCTTCCTATAGCTACATACCCTTGTAAAAAGTCCTTCCCCAGCTCTCCTGTAGGCCCCCTTTAGGTACTGAAAGGCCGCTATAAGGTCTCCCTGAAGGCTTCCCTTCTCCAGGCTGAACAACCCCATCTCTCTCAGCCTGTCCTCATAGGAGAGGTGCTCCAGCCCTCTGATCATTTTTGTGGCCCTCCTCTGGACCTGCTCCAACAGGTCCATGTCTTTCCTGTGATTAAGGGGTTAGGGCCAATCGTGATGTACAAGGAGAAGCTGAGAGAGATGGGATTGTTTAGACTGCAGAAGAGAAAGCTCAGGGGGATATTATCAATGTGTGCAAACGTCTGATGGAGAATGGTAAAGAAGACAGAGGCAGACTCTCCTAAGTGGTATCCAGTGAAAGAGCAAGATGGAATTGACACAAACTGAAGTGTGGGAATTCCCATTTGAACATATAGAAAACTTTTTTCACCACAGGGGTGGCCAAACACAGGCATAGGATGCTCAGAGAACCTGTGGAATCTCTGTCCTTGCAGATATTCAAAACCACCTGGACATGGTCTGCAGGATCCTGCTCTAGGTGACCCTGCTGTGAGCAGGGAGGTTGGACTAGATGATCTCCGGAGGTTCCTGCCAACCTCAGCCGTTGTGATCCCGTGATTCCAGGAAAAATGTTTTTAAAGCAAAAGATGTGTCCTCTTTTTAAAAGAAAGTTGAAGAAGAAAAAGGTAGTGGGAGAGGAGAAGGTTTCCCTTGCTCTCTGGATCCTAAAGACTGAAACAGATAAAAACTTTTTTTTTTTGTCTGTCTTCTTTTTCTCCTTTGTTGTTGAATTGAGTTGGGTGAAAATATGAATAAGGGTGGGAAGGGCACTGGTAGATATAATACTTCCATTATTACTCAGTCAAAAGGATTGCAAACCTGAGATGGGGATTTTTTTGCTGGCCTGTAAATCTGTGGGGAATAACCTTGTGTTTTGGCTGTCTGCCTTTTTCAGCAATGAGATTAGCAGTAGGTTTGTTTGTCATCTTCAGGCTGGTATAAGCCACCTTCACCATTCGAATAGTTTGCATGGGCTTGTTCGCTGCAACCTTTTAGAAATTCATTTTAACTGTGTATTTTGAATGCCAGAGAAATGAAAATTAACTTCTAAACTGTAGGTCTGGACTTGCATTTAGAACATTTAGCAGTACAGAGTGCAACAGAGCTCCTGTGGCCCAAATGTCCAAATGGATGGTCCCTGAAGTTAACTGAGACATAGCACAGCCTCTCTCTGTTAAACTGCACATTGCAAGATCCTTATTCAAGGAAAACCTCAGCTTCAGTTTTTGAGTAACTATTAATCCTCTTCATAACTTTTCCGTAAATACTACATAGCTAGTAAATGCACAGATCTGACTTTTGATCATGTCTAGCTTTCAGGAGTTGTCCTTTATATAATCTAATTAGAAAATCCATTGGCCAAATGCTGGTGTTATTCCTCATTCCTATGTCTATCCATGAAAACACTGTGAGATGGGAAAAAATCTAACACTATCATAGTGGAAAGAAAGATTGTCAGATATTTTGTCTTTGTTTGTGACAGGCATAATTAGTCCTTTCAGGGCAAAATGTGAAAAAAAAAAAAGGAATTGAAATCTGGACAGTTTTCTCTTTTTTTTTTTTATGAGATTGTTTTCAGTTTTATGTGCACATTTCAGAACCTTGCTTTCATGTTTGGATTCAGGCAAATCTAGGAACGTAAAAGAGAATTTAGTCAAACTGTCGATGAAAGCAAGGGCCTTGCTCAATAATCTGTATTTGCGTCTCAGAACTTGCTGTGGACGAATGCCGTCTGCTTATGAAACCATACTTGCTACACTCTTGTAGTCTATAAAATGTTGTCCCATATTAGGCAACATGGCAGTAGGAGTTGCAATGTTCCTGTGTCAGTGCAACAGGAAGCATAGGTTTCTTTTATGGGTTGTGCAGATTTCTGTTTCAGAGAGCCAGCCTGCTGAAGGATTTGCTTTCTTCTTGTGCAAAGTTTACACACTGTAGATGAAATTTGCCTGGGGAAGCATGATGAGGTAGCTGGGAGTTTATGGGTTAGGGTTAGTGGGGGACCAACATGGGCGTTGTGGCAGGTGTCTGCTATAGAAAGAAAAAGAAGAAGTAGATGAGCTCTCTTGACTAAAAAACATAATAAAGGAACATAGAAGAGGTAGAAGCAATGTCAGGTCATTCCTCCAAACCGTGGAGGAACAGAGACACTGTTTGAATGTGCAGGGATTTGATCAGGAAAGTGAAAGCCTACCTGGAGTTGAATCTATTGAGGGATGTGAAGGGCATTATGTGTATTAGGATATGTAGCAACGTGTGTTTGGATTACAAATGTCTGTGTTATTAATGTATGGCAAAATTCCCTGAAGTGAGCATTTTTCATAAGGAACATATTCAAACAGAAAGAGTGTGCTTTCTTGAAGGAGGGTATCTCCTTTTACATGTGAATTCACAATTACTCAAAGATTAGATTGCTCTCAGCCACCTATTTGTGTATAATGCATTCAGTATTTGTACTCCTATAGCGCTTCAATGTTGTGGTGCCAAATATTTATTCTGTACGAAACAACCAACAGTGTAGTAAAATTTCCAAGTGTGATTTTCCTGTTTGCATGCCTACCTTCTGTCACATTGATTCTATTCACTCATCACTTTGTAGCCAAAATATATGATTCTAGAAAAGGAGAAAATTCCTCTTGCAAGATCAGATACTTCTGAGAGAAGTCCTAGTGATTTTTTTTTTACAAAACCAACACCAAGAACTCCACACCACAGGGTGGAGTGAAAAGTGCAGATGTTTGAAAAACTAACTGTTTTCTAAAAGTAGCATTTTTCATTGTATTTCCACTAACGTGATGAAAAATTACCATTATTCTGGTAAAGATTTTCTGATCTTGCATGATCAGATCTTTAGAAACTGATCAGAGTCTGCTCAGTCTCTGTCCCAAGGACTGGCACTTCAATCGCAGTGTTTTGGGTCTCCTAGCGTTGTGCCCCAGCACAGAGACGGTACAGCCAGCTGAAAGTTAGCCTATGTGATGTGAATTTTGTGCTCAGACTAGGACAAGAGTAATATCTTTGATCACTGGAGGCAGGCAGCCCTCCTTCTTCTGGACAGCATCATGAACACCTGGGAGACACCAGAGCTAAGCTTGTGAGAGTCCCCACCAGGGACTGTAGCCTAAGCAGGCACTTGTAGAGCTTTTTATTATTCAGTGTAGGGTTGCTGTGTTTCTATCTCATCTACCAGACTGAAATATGGGTGTGGATAGTAAGCAAGCCACTCGCAACAGATCCGAGGCACGGAGATTGCTGTGAAGTGCATGAATGGGACAGGATCTACTGAATCCCATCTGTGTCAGGATGACTATATTTCAGCTGTTGAGTTGCATCTGAATGACCACCAGCTTGACTCAGATTCCTGGAGTCCTCACAGGCTGCCTGGGCAAAACTTGCAGATGGAAACAGACAACAGATCTGAGAACTGAAATGGATGATAGCTTGGTTTCCAGGCAGTTCCAGGTTGTACCTGTAGGCTCTTCATTGTCAGGGACTGAAGAGTCATCTGCTAAATTACAGAAAAATTATTACAGAGACACATGAGGCTTTTTTTTTTTTTTTGTAAATTTTAAATAAAGATTTCTTCTTCCCCCCTACCTGTTTGTGCTGGTTTTGTCTGGTGTAGAGTTAATTTTCTTCATAGTAGCTAGTATGGGGCTGTGTTTTGGATTTGTACTGGAAGCAGTGTTGATAATAGAGGGATGTTTTTGTTATGGCTGAGCAGTGCTTACACAGTGTCAAGGCCTTTTCTGCTTCTCACACCACCCCGCCAACGAGTAGGCCAGGGGACCACAAGAAGTTGGGAGGGGACACAGTTGGGACAGCTGACCCCAACTGACCAAAGGGATATTCCATACCATGTGACATCATGCTCAGTATATAAAGCTGGGGGAAGAGGAAGGAAGGGGGGGACATTTGGAGTGATGGTATTTGTATTCCCAAGTACCTGTTATGTGTGATGGAGCCCCGCTTTCCTGGAGATGGCTGAACACCTGCCTGCCGGTGGGATGCCGTGAATGAATTCCTTGTTTTGCTTTGATTTTGCACGTGGCTTTTGCTTTACCTATTAAACAGACTTTATCTCAAACCACGAGTTTTCTCACTTTTACTCTTCTGGTTCTCTCCCCCATCCCACCAGAGGGGAGCGAGCAGGCGGTTGCATGGGGCTTAGTTGATGGCTGGGGTGAAACCACGACACTGTTTCATTCCTAGTCTTTGTTTCCATTGCCCTGAGGCTTTCATGCTTTTCAAGTGCTGTTGTTTTAGTATAACTCTGCATATTGTTGGGAAGGCTCAGTTAAGAAGTTTATATCTGGGAGAAGTTGGCCTTTTCCTTTCAGCTATTAGCTTCTTCAACAGAAATTATTTCCATTCTAATTTTTTTTAATTGGCCTAGTTTGATATCGGCCCATTTCACGTTAGTCAAAACATAACATAGAATGAAATCACTTAAATTTGAAAAGCTCAAAATGTTACTGAAATTCACCATTTGGAGGACTTTTCTGTTTCTATAGTTTCAACTATAGAGAACTAGAGAGGGAAAACTAGAGAAAGAAAAGTTGAGACTCAGCTTTTCACACGGGTGGAGAGAAGAGGGAGATGGCTTTTGCCTGATTCTGCTTCAGTTACTTCGTAAACTAGAATATTGTAAGAGTTCAGTTAAACAGAAATTTGGTTTCCCATGTCTGGAACAAAGTTCCAGACAAACTGGAATGTGTCACACTACACTTGCAGATCAAGACGCTCCAGTTAAAATTTGTGGGAATTACCAGATTACTTAAAGGTATTCTTAAAGACACAGATGTTAAGCTGATAAACTATTTCAGAATACATCTGTTGGGCACCAAAAAAAGTTTAGACTCTCAAATACAGCGTGTCTTAGATTTTTCAAAGGTACTTGAAGTTAGGAGGATTACTCCCCAGAATGAGAGCATTCCTCAGCTCTGCTCTGTCCACTTCCCTAAATGTATAAGTATACTTGTAACTCTATTTCTAAGAATCTTGGAAATGTTCAGGTATATTATTGAGCAAGGCCAGTGGAAGTAAATATTCATAGCTTGGATGAGAATAAAGTTTCTATAAAATGCATGTTGCTGAATGTCTCATTCTGCTTTCCAAAATGCATTACTCCTCTGGAAGCCAATAAGATTAAGGTAAAGTTGGAAGATAGTTCTCTCCTACTCTTAAAGAAGATATTTAAAATGGAATTATGTCTTGCTTGCAGCCTGTAAGGGATTTTTCATAGGTGTTAAACCATAAACACCTTTTGGAAGACTGACACAATGTGCACTATACATATTTATAGTTAAAATGCCTCAGGTCCATATTTTAAACATGTATTTCTGATCTAATAGTGTCAGTAAGTAGTAAGCTGGCTTTAAATTGCATCTCAGTTTGGATATGAGAATTGGACTACAGATCTAGAGTTGATGACAGTGTGTTTTATGGCTGGCAGGCTGTTTTTCATGGCGTGGATTTTAGTACTGTTCTGGCATTTCATATGCTCGTTTAGAGGAAAGACCAACATTAACACCTCTGATGTGGAGCAGTGCAGTAAAATGATAGCACAAAGGCCTTCCTACTTGTAAACAAGTCCACTAGATGTCCCTCCAGCTCTTTGTGATGATAATGCAAGGCTGTTTTACTCAGACCAAATGGATCTAAGATGAAGAAGAGCACTGCATTTTATGTCCCATATCTTGCACACATACCTCTTCCTGGATTCCTACAAAAGTTATGAGTCCAACATAAATCCAGTTTCAGAAGGGGAAGGAAGGCATCTTCCTTCCATATGTGTACACGTGTGGTTTTGATCTTTCAAGTTCTTTTTGTCCTTCTAACTTTCCTTTTTAACACAATTTTTGCAATAATTCAAACGGAAGGAAAATGCGATCTCTCACTGTATGGATAATAGGTAGTTATAATACTGGGGTGGAAAAGTGAATGCATTTGTAGGTTTTTGCAGGCTTTTTACAGGAAAAAGACAATTTAGCTCAGTCTCAACATTTCTACTCTGCAGGTAAAGACTAGTCTAGGAGCTAATCTGACATGGCAATCTAATTAGGTGGCCTGATCAGCCATTCAGTCTTACTCTGAAAGCGGCCAGCTCAGATACCTCAGAAAAGTTAAGACACTTTTCCACTACACCCTGAAACATGAAGATTAATCTCCTCTGAAATGCTGTTAGCTCTGTTCCATATTTTCTTCTGCTACCTCTGAACGTGTAATCTCCTTTTCCATATTGCTGCTGTTCTGATGCTTGTGACATTTGGAAATGTAGTTCCAGAGTTTGAGTAAATATCATGTGAGATGATACTCTGTTTTGATCGAATATCCTCTTACTTTTGTGCTTTGACACAGAGAAAATGAATCTCTCAGTCTTGTTCTTTGTATTTTTTAATCCCATAGCCTCTTATTCACCTGTTTTCTAAGGAAAAAAATCCCCATGTTTTTATGATTTCTACCAATATCCCTACTCTTTCTCATCACATTTTCCTTGATTTTCTCCCTCAATTTCTCTGTGTTATGTTTTTCTTGGTGAGGTGGCATAAATTTCTTTAGATGAAAAAAACACAGGAGATTGAGCTAATATATTGCTAACTTCTTAACAAGGTTACTAATTCCTATCTAGCTGTACGGAACAGTACATCCATATTTCTGTTGGCAAGATAATATACTAGGAATACTAGATGTAGGCAAAATATATTAGTTAAACTACAGAGAAAATAGCCCTTTGGGTAGCTTCATCTGCAGCACTACTTATATAGTGATTACACAGACTGATAGTTATTTTTAATAGAGATAAAATTATGTTGAAAATAAGGGATAGTGCTTTATAATTAGGAGGTGCTTTTGTTGTTAAATTTAATGTGACCATTCCATTATCTTCTGCTTGCTGTGCATCCTGTCTGTTGGAGCACATCTCCGGTACAGTGATGCAGCAGGTGTATCTAGATACAGAATTAATAGAGAGTTAGTAAGTGCTCTGTAGAAACCTTTGCTAGATGTCAGGGGTGTAAATAGTGTGGGACAGTGGGACTTGCATTTTAATCTTCTTCTGTAGGTTTATACTATAATCTCAGGCAAGAGAAGCTTGGTTATGTGATGGGGTAACTAAAAGCAAGGAGACCTCAGACAAAAAACCTGGTAATTCAGAGAGACAAGAACAGTGTTATTTAGAACCAGAGCAATAGTTCCTCAAATCTTCTAGATTCCTTCTGCTCCAGCTGTGATCAGCATTGCCCAGTTATGAAATTTAGTATTATTGAGCTGAAAATGTGGGTAAGACATGGTAAAAAGAATTATTTTCTCCTCATGGAGATGCCAAATGCCTTGAACATATCTAGCAATGACAGTGGGTTGGAGTGAGGATGGGGAGGGGGGAAAGAGAGTATACAAAGAGGCAGCAATGCTGCTGTGCTGATTTACATGAGTAAATCAGACCACTGGAGTCTGAATCAGGTTTGGCACAGAAGTGCACTACTTCAAGCCCTTATCAATAAAACAGGCTAACCTATATCCAAAACAGAAGGTGGTAACAGAAGGTATTGAAAGCAAAGATCAAATTCTGTTTTTTTCTGTTGAGAATTTGGCATAAATCATGAAAGACATTTTTCTCTGACCACAGGCATACAGGAAGTTTGGAAAACTGCAAATTAATTCACAGTGGGGAAAATATTCTCAGTTATGTATATAAAAAAAAAAGAAAAAAAGGAGGGAAAATGAAAATGGCCAGTCAGAGAAGTTATCCCTGTGCTTGTAGGATTTCCTGGAGCAAGCAGAAGTGGGGAAGCTAGTGATATTGTCCTGTACTGGGAAATTAGAAGCCAGGAATCAAATGTGGAAGGATCTGGATAAAATCGTTACAAGGGGATAGTATAGGTTTTGCCTTGAATACTTTGCAGTGTCAGAGACACACCCAAACATATTGATGATGGTAAAGTCTATGTTCATATGCTGGTTGCTAAGGAGTTTCTCAGGGTGTAGCAATAATAAGGGGTCTGGTGATCCCCTGTGTCCCCATGACATCTCCCTCTTGGTCCTTCTAGCCTGCTTTGATCCTTTGTACCTGCTGTTGTTTTGTTACTATTCCTCTGGTATTGCCTGTCACAGATAGGAAGGAGCAACATGTTTTCCCCTTTTTCTTCTGCCCACCTTTTCTTCTAGCCCTCTTCTCCTCCCCTCTCCTTAGATCATGGGAAACCAGACAAGGGATGGAAGATTAGGGAGGATGGTGGGAAATTCCTTTCCTATCTCTGTTTCCCTTCTGAATGAAAAACATGTGCCTGTACTTGTCTTCTAACTCCCTCTAGTCCTAAAGTTGTCACTTGTTGTCTGTCTCGTACCCAACCACCTGACTCGGTTTTCCTATCCAGTTTCCCTGTTTCCCAGCTGCTGTTTTTTGGGATTATTAAATAGAAAGCATCATTATTTGTTGGTTAGTTAGTCATATCAATGATAGAAGTCTTCAGAAGGGCAATACTCCTTAAATTCTTAGCTGCTGAAGTTAATAGTTCATATTTTTACAAATATCTCATTGGCGATTTTGACAGTCTACAAGATAGATTTCAGGATCAAATCATTGTTATAGAAATTGGCTTATGTCATTCAAGTAGTAATTAGCATCATCTGCACCAAAGTTTTCAGTTTGGGTCAGGGATGCAAACTGATGCACTTGTAATATTGAGGGTGCTATTTGCCATCTCAGACACATAAAGATGGATGCATAAACTTCTGACCTTACTTTACTTTGTAAGAGAAGTCGTACTACTGATCCTTACCTGGACAGATGGTCGTCATTTATCATGTAAATAGAAGCATCAAACTATGTGGGATTCTTTGTGTAATATCCTTCACGGTGGTTGCCACAGGGAAATAATTCACTTTTATTTATTTAGAAAATGCCTTTTACTAAATTCCTGCCTGTTACACCTCAAGTCTTCCTTGCAAAACATAAGCCAGAGAACAAACCAACCAAGCTAGTAACATACATATGATATGTTTTCCTGTTTGACAAACATGTCCTGTTTTGGAATGACTGACAAGAATAATATGTTTTCCTTATTTATTATTATTTTAGAAATTAGGTAACATTAATGTGATAATGGAAAATGAAGAGATAAACAGTACTTGTTAAACACTGAAATCTCTTTTGTAGTTCAGGCAGTCATAACAGATACATAATTCATGACAATAAAGCCAAGAAAGAACACTATTAATTGTTTTAGGTGGAAATATTTCCATGATAAAGATTTCAATAAGGATTTTCCATATGTGTCTGTTTGTCTTCTTTATCTTTTAGCAAGTCTGTTATTTGAGAAGTAAACTCTAATAGTAACTTACAGCAACTGCAATTTTAGTACTTTGAAAGCGATAGGTTCATAATTGTCCAAATCCTCCTCAAATATGTCTATTTAGAATAGTTTTTTACAGGCCACAAGGCAGTCATGAATAGGCTGTTAATGATTTCAGATTCCAGACCTGCAATCTAGTAACTATTGGTCTGCTACAGGGCTATTACAAAGCGCAACTTCCCTCTTGTGACACTATTTTAAATAACACAACTGAAAAAACTCACTTGTCACGGATGATAAGACTTAGTCCCATCCTGGAGAACATGGAGAAATCAAATTGCATCTAGGTTGTGTCTTTGGGATTGTCTGTCCATGGAAATGTAGTTTGTGCTTATGAAATTCACACAGTGGCTATGCTCATGATGACATGGTGTAGTTTTATAGGGATACAGCTTGGTGAGATCATTTGTATGCACTCAGCTTTCACCAGAAAGGACAGGTTCCTGTTTTAACAAGGGCAAATTCTCAACCCATAACTTAATTACCTTGTCATGAGGATAAGAGAGGCTGTTTGAAGATATGAGTTTAGTTTCCTTCTTCACTGTCCCATCCCTTTTTGATTGTTAATTCTCAGGAGAAGAAATACGTGACTGGAAGTGAGCGTAAACCTCTCCTCACTGCTCTTGGAGAACTTGTCAACATGAGTTTTTAATGATACTATTTCTTGTCTTTAATAAACTATAAGAAAAAAAAAAAGAATCTACAGTTTGACTTGTCACAGCTTGCATGGAATGTAAGGGTTTATAGTGTAGTTGGTGACACCATTAATAAGTTACTTGGTTTAGGAACAACCTTAGGTATTGTAATAAAATATGCGAGTTTCTTAAAAATAACTGCAAGCAAAATTTCACCACTGTTCTCTGACCTGAACGATCTTCTCTTCACAGTAGAATCTGTGCATGTTAATGGATAATTGCTACGGGCAGTCCTGGGCACCAAGTCCATGTCTTGACTGTGTCTAACTCTACATTGGAGTAAGATAAGGGTGATCCCCTTCTCCCATCCTCCGTAGGCAGCAAACCCAGGGAGGGAGGGCAGGCAGGGAAGGAGGGAGGTGTGACATGTTCCCATCACTCCCTCAGGGCAGAACACTGCGACAGCAGGGTTAATGATGATTCTGGCACTCTCTTATCAAAATTAGGAAAAAAAAAGTGCCAATAAGATGGTTTTGTTTGCAATAAAATACATATTGACCTTTGCTCTTCTGCACCCTGCTATACCACCTATATTTTACACTAATAACAGTTTAAATTGAAAGTGTGGGGCATCTCCTGAGATGAACCAGTACTCGTGCCCTGTGTGAAGTGATGAAAGTGACAGTACCAATTATGTAGGAACAGATCACCTTTACCCTAATTTCATCAGATCAAAACCCATCTCTTCACAATTTTATGTATGAGCGTGGTGTTAGCAAAAGCTGTATTACTTTGGTTATTAATGCACATAAAGGATGTTTATTGAAAGAAGTAGTTCATTGAACACTCTGAACTGTTTCTCAGAAGTCAAAGATTTGTCTTCTGTGCTGAATGACATGGAAAACACTTTCTTTTTCCATTTTAGTCATCCTATTTACTATGTGCCGCTTCTCAAATCTGTCATCGTGCTGTTGTTCTTGCCTCATGTTTTCATCCTTTTCTTTCTGTACATTAGGTTATTTTGATCCTGGCTTTTATTTTCTTTCAGTTGGGTAATTAATAGAGCTGGCTTCACTCCTTTTATGCCCATGCTGAATTTGCCTCATTTCTATTTTGCTTTTCAATTCATACGTCAGCAGAGATCTCTAGTTACAATAGCTTCATGTTTCCTGGAAGTTCTGCGTCACGGGGTCAGATTTATCCCCGGTGTATTTTCCATTGACACAGAAATTACACCAAGAATGAATCATCCTCTGGTGTTTATGTTCATCTGGTCTTATTTTTCTCCTCAGACATTGTTCGTTTATATTAATCATGTAATACTGGTAGTCATTTGAGTGATATGAAATCAAATTACATTGTTTAGGGGACTTGGCAAAGACAAGAAGAATGAAATAAAATTATGGAAGTCACAGATCCAGGCTAGACCTGTTTCTTTCACATAATGTACACAGTACTCACAGTAAGTACTAAATCTTATTGCAGTCTATTTTTCACTGTTCTGAACAAAAGAAATGTAAGATGGGAAAATAGATTTTAGAGATAATCTTGCATTTGGGAGTACAAAAGCTGCAGATACCTCTGACCCCTATACAGAATGAAAAGATGACTAGCAGTCAAGTAGCTTTAAAGTGATGCACACTTAAAAACATGTAGAGCAACCCTTCTGAGGTCTGATATGGGTGCTTGATATGGAGTTAAATGATGGAGATTTTGTTAATAATTCTAGAAAACTACACATACAAAAAGGTGAAAATACTATCAAAGTTGCAAAATATTTAAATCTGGTGGTTTCCTCCTCAACACTGTCTGGTTGCCAGCAGTTGGGAGAGGCAAGCACAAGAGAAATGAGATTTCTTATTCTCAGTTTAGTGCCTGTCTTCGCTCTGGTCCTAAACAGCTGATAAAGAAATTGGCTACATCACTGCGTCTCTTGGCTGTAGTACATTCAGTGAGTCTGTGGGGATAGTCCCTGCACCGCTGACAGAGCAGGAGGAGCTGTAAGAGGGCAGAAGACATTCTGAAGCTGTTTCATTGATTTTCCCCTGAGCTGAGAGGCAGCAGCGCCCAGACAGTTGTTATATACTCCTTGCCAGCTGGCCAATATATCAGGGCATGGTGGTGGGATCTGGGTGTGAGAACCTCCCCTGCCCAGCCTGCCCCCAGCCAGGGAGGGCAAAGGAATTCTGGAAAGTAAATTGGATTTTATCTGGATCATCATGATGAGAAATACTGTTGTCTCCCAGCATACTAAGGTTGAATTCCAACCCAGCATGAGGAGCCTTCTCTTTGGTGCCTTGCAGGGAACACTCTGCAAAGGAAAAACAAGTTGTAGAATGTAATAGTTTGACCGAAGAAAGAGGAAATCTTCACACATTAAAAAAATATATTCTGGAAGTCTTTCTTCGGGCATCTGCTCTTCAATGAAGCATATTGCACAGCACCCAGTTGTTTCTTGTGAAGTCTATTTAGATTGGGGGCAATAGGTGGGGCAGGCTTTAATTACAAAAGGTGAAATTATGGGGTCTTTGGAGCCTGCTTGCTTCATTTTAAACTCAGTCTGAGGCAGTCATGAGCCCTAACTTCCACATCTTCTGCACTCCAGTGCTGTGATAGGTTAGACACTTTTTTAGCTCTGGCATAAAAGTGAAGCAGACTGGGGGCAATATAAGTACACATGTGGGTGCTGGTGTGTGTCAGTAGGTCTTCCTGGCAAAGATGGTTGCAGAAATGGGTCCCAAACTGTGAGGCAGCAAAGGAAGAAGAACCTTGGTGCTTCAGAGGCACAAGGACAGCTGGGGAGGGAGTCAAGGTGTAATGCATGTGTCCTTGCCTTCGTACATATTTTTGTAGAAGTAAAACTTGAGATGTCTAATTCTTGCATGTTCTCTTTTTTAAACTATAAATGAAACCAGGAAAAATATTTTTGGGTTTTATTTCAGTTGTCAAAACTATCAGGAAATTTAATCCTAAACTCACCAAAACATTGAGTCCAAAAGAAAAAGACAGGTTTTGACAACTGTATTTTTGCAAACTTGTGGTAAAAGCAAGAAGTGACATACGTTATTCACTAAACAGCCAGAGAGAAAAATGACTCCTTTCTTACTTCTCCCTACCCAGCCATTCTGGACTGGAATTTCTGAAGATGTGAGAAACCAAGGTTCAGTTCTCTTGCAATTCAGGGGGATTTGTACCCAAATCTCACAAAAGAGTTCACTAACCACTATTGCATGTGTTACTCCAGAGCAGATTTCTTTCAAATACTCTTCTTAATGATGTTCAGCATTGCATAGAATACTAAACCTTTTGGTTGATAAAGGATAGGAATTTAGCTGTCTTGCCTGTTTTTTCTGTCTTTACCCTGATGGATATTTCATGTAAAGTGGACTTACTCTAATACGAGAGACTAAGAACAACACTCAAGTATACAATGGGGTGGTTCAAACTTCTCCCAGGAAGTGGAGGCGTCCTGGGTACTCCAAATAAACTTAACTCCAAATATGCCATATCTTTCAAATACTCTCACGCTACACTGTTAGTATGTGTGATACGGGGAGGAGGTGCTCATTATTTATTTCCTTGAATCTGCCTCCTCTTGTATTGCAAGTACAAAAGCCCAAATACTTTGCTTGACAGTTCCTTCAAGGATGTTCACCTGTAAGAGAACTAGAGTGAGAGATGTAAAACCTCATTGTGAAAGATGTAAGACCGCACTCACGGAAGTCTTTAGGGAACAGACACAAGTGCCCATCACAACCTTCTAGTACCAACCAAACAGGAGTGAACAAGCTGTTTTAAAGTAATCTCACTCGGCCTTAACAGGTCCTGCAGGCATATCAGCAGCACCTCCACATCAGAGACTGATGAGAGATCGAGTGAAATTGGCAGGAATACTTAATGTTTGGAATGAGAAGTAATTATAATGGGGAAGAGTAAAAGAAAGCAGGAGCAATGCTCAAAACTACAAAGGCTAATGTGGGCATTTGCACATGAATGTGACTTGCAGTTCTTTATTTCCCAGTATGTGATCTTGAGCAAATTCAGACTAAGTACTGTCTTTGTTCACTGCTTTAATAGCTACAAACCTCCTTAAAGGAAAGAAGCTTTTATCATCTTATCAACTTCATGTGAAATAGAACCTGGCTGTCTAAAACAGCCTTGTGTCTCAAGGTGCTCTACAAAGTAGGAGCTTTGTAGAGACTGATTGGGCACTGACATATAAGCAAATGGAATGGACAGGTGTGTTTGACAATAACTTTTACACAGTGTTTTGTTTGAAAGCCTGGAAGAGCTGTCCAGCTGTGCTGCATAATCCTGGTACATTTTTGTCATGTCATAAAGTCAGTCTGACAGAACTAGGATGTGATGAAAAGAAATGACTCTTACACACATTTAAGTGGACCTCTGGCTTATCAGGCTATTGCTAAACAATGGTAACTTGGATTATGTGCAGATGGTTTCCATGTGGTGGTAGGCCTGTCTTTGTGTGGTTCTGACATAGGAATGCCATTTTCAATACGAATTAATGTATAACAAACTGTTCATAGTTTGATTAAAGATTTATGTCTTGCAAGACAAGTTCTCCAGTGTTTTAAACTATTATTGACACAATGATGGCAGTTCCCAAATGTGAATATTCCTCCACATCAGCTCATATCAATGTTGTTTAGCTATTGTTTAAATATTTAAAACCCAATTTTAGTTTAAAAGTGCAGACATCATAAAAGATAATACTTGTTTTTAAACAACTGAAAAGGCAGGAGAGGACTGAAAGTACAGATATTCTTGGACTTAATTTGAAGTGGCTTGCTGATTAGGGACACGCATTTAATTTCAGAGTAATATATTTGTTCTCCTTGCAGGTTTTGGAATAACATGTCCATATTATGAATTCACTCTGATAAATATTTCTTGCCTCTCTCTTTCAAACAGATATCCAATGCACAGCGTGAGCAAATGTGAATCTCGTATTTGGAGAAGCGTGATAAGCATTTCAAAGTTCATATCACCAAATATATTTCTCATTGGAAAGAGAGACTGTAATTAACTTACTAGATCTTTTCACAATGGATGATCACAGTTGTTTTCAGTTCTTTCAGGAGCACATCCTTGGAAGTATGCGGTATTTTAAACTATGGATAAACCCTCATGGTTTGTGTTTTACTTTGAGAAGACAGGTTTATTGCCAGATTCAAGAGTGTGCCTTCTCAGAGGCACCTTTTTTTAGGGAACTCAGATTCTTTTATGAAAAACTAGGGACCTATATTCTTCCTAATTTTCACTCCATTGACAACACCTAGCTGCATAGGTAGGACAACATGAATCCTGCCTTTCTTGGCTCTCTGACTGGGTGTAAGCATGTCAGAGTCTTCTCAGAAGTTTTGAAACGTCTGTCTGTGCTACTGGGGTTCTTAAATCTCCATGACTTCTCTTTAAAAAAGGCACAAATTTCACTGCACCTGGAGATCAATAGCCACCTGGTAGAAGAGTGTAACATTCCCTGGCATTGGCTTTTTGTGATAAGCCTAACCCAGACTAACTCTGACTGCAACCTTGAGACTTTTGTCGAGTGATCTGGAGTCTCCCATCAGAGAGGGGACAAAGATATAGTTTATTGATTTTCTCAGTCTTTTCTTTCACTGAGAGGTCTGTGATACTGGTCTAGGAAATATGCCTTGCTTAGCCTGTTGCCATCAGCCATGACTTCACAGCACCTTGTTTTCCATTTCTACTGCTGCAGTTGTTCTCTGGGCTTAGAGGCTTTATCAAGATCGTTTCTCATGGCTTGTGATTAAGTTGCATTTCCACAGATGCTCAGAGGTGATTAAGGTATTGCTTTCCAAGGAGCACAGCCAATAGCTGATAGTTCCTGCTGCTGATACTGTAATTTTACCCAATAATTGTTCCATGCCAAAACAGCTATGCTGGGGAGGAATGGCAGAACCTCAGATTCTTTCAGAGCAGGTGAACAACAGGTCTATACAGTTAGGGTCCTCCTTGATCTCTTCTTCTGCCCTTACAAATCATAATTCCATTCTTTATGGAACAACTGTTTCAACAGCAGGGTTGGCGTGTGATACTCCCTTCATTGTAGCCTCAGGCTTGGTTGTGAGGACACTCTTTAGAGGAAGCAAAGCATCTGAGAAATGCCTTGATTCCAGTTTTCCTACTTGGGGTATGTTAAGACCACAGCTCACTCTACAACCTTTGTCAAACCATGAGGGTTAAAGTGGATTTCTGACCCACAGTTGGCAGCATGTGCCATCTCATGAGAAACTCTTTGAGATGTGGGGCTTCAGGTGAGCATCGCTGCTTCTCCAATATAGAGAGGACTGAATTTTAACGCTTAGGCCATTGCAATCTCATGCCCCATTTTTATGGGTAACTGACTTGCTCTTTTCTGTTTACATATGAGAATGGTGCAGATTCCAGGAAGGGTGGATTGTCCATGCAGTTTCACACAGCATGCATGTTGTGCTAGAGGAAAACCCCTCTAATTTTGGGAGAGGTGGGATCCCATTTATTAGCATTTTCTACTCACTAATCCAGATATTTTCTTCATTGTTTCTAATCCATATTTTTCTGTAGTGCTGCAAGATATATATGGTCTAAGATTTACCCTTACTCTTAGTCAGCTATTTCCCGGCCCTGGGGAAAGAAGGTGTCCCCACCTGTGCTTTATCAGAGTAAATGGGTGTTCTATTTATGTCCTAAATATTCCACTTCCAGTAATGTGTAATGCTTCTTTTCCACAGAGAAATGTAATCCAAGTCACAGTCCTGCTCAAAGTAAATGTTGCTCTACAGCCTGGTGTCTTAATCAACGCATACGAACTCTAATTACATGAACTATTACCTCTCATGTAATAGTATATGATGAGGTCAGAATGAGTGTTTCTGGATATTCAGTTTTGATTTAGCTCACAGGTTGTGAATTCTTGCAAAACGTGGATCGGGTTCAGGTTCCTTGGAGCTGGTGCTGTTGTGGATCTGGGTTCATGGGTACTCTGATTCCACTGAAGATAACAGGGGACGTATCATACTTCACATCATGTTGTAGTATCAGGGGAGTTTTTGTTACAGGCATTCCGATGATATTCTTATTCAGAGCACATATCTAATTTCAAGCAGGCTCTGCTAGTCTAGTGCCATTAGACATATTGTTTGCACAGTTGGTAGAATTTTGAGGAGTGTTGAAAGTAACAAGTGGATTCACTTGTATCTTTAAATTGCCAGGGAAACACAACCGTGCAATCAATTTTTCCTGTGACATTGCCATCCTCAGCCAGCTTTGTTGAAAGTATGTAGCTTCAACATGTGAAGCATTGATGACTTTAGTTCTTTTCTATCACACATTAGGGTGAATAAGAGCTCACCATTTGTGTTTTACAGCGACTGAAACAATTCAGTGTACAGTGAATTGCAATCACTAAAGTCAAAGGGAGTTTTCTGTCTACCTGAGCAGCAACGGCACCTTCAGCAAGGCAGAAGGGTTGGCTGTGGGACTTGGCGTAAACCAGGAGGAAAGGAAGACAAAACATTGAGGTGGTCATGGGCAAGGAGCAACAGCATTCAGTGAGCATTTGAAAAGTGCATGCCCCATCTTTATAAGCAGAGGAGTCTGACAGTTGTTCCTCATCCGGCTAGAAGGACTTGGGCAAGGAGATCTATGCAGTGATTTGGGAATGCTTCATCAAAGCAACTAAGCATACATGCTCAGGAGGCAGTTTAACTTCTGAATTGTCAAAAAGTGATTCAGTAAAAGCAGTTAAGTCACGCTACTGGCAGTAAGAGTAAGCCTGATTTCTCTCTTCTTTTTAATTGCATTTGTTTAAAATATTAATCTTCTTGTCAGTAGCCAAATTTTCTGCAATATGCTGAATACATCCCAGGTTTTTTTTGTTTCAGCACCTCTCAGGATTTGAGTAAATGATCCAAGGACTGATCTCACTGACACTGTCCCCAGAAAAATAGTCTGTTTCTGATGCTATATTTCCCTGATTTGTTACAGAGGAGATTGTGAAGAAATTTTGAACCAACTATATCTTTTGTTTGTATTGAGCTTTTGTGTAATTAAATCATTACTTTGACCTAGAAATTGCATTAGCCCATCTGTGTAAGAACTCGGAAGAGGAAGGATCAGAAACCTCCCATCTTCCAGAGGGAGGAGAGCACTGGGGGACAGTGGAAATGCTGAATGTCCTGTTCACAGTCTTGTTCCTGCACTTGCCCTGTCATTGCCATCTAGAGCTTTAACTGTTTCTCAGTACCTCAGTTGGTAACTTGTTGCTCCTCACATTTAATATAATAGCTCAGCCTATTTTGTAACATTTGTCAAACTGTGAAGGATAAAATGGAGCTTTTAACCATAGCTGGTGCCACATATTTCTCATCCATAACTTCTGGAGGTGCTGGACTCCAGGTGATGACATTTTCTTCTTATGTATGGGGAGAATTGAATGCTGTAATACCTATTTCCCTCCATTCTTCTCTCTATTCCCTTTCCCCACACATTGTAGTTTGTGTTTAGAAAGGTTTCCTGATCCTCACTAGGTGATTTTAGTTTCCAGACCTGTGCTCAGTGACTGCTAGGAACCTAACAGCTATACTACAGACTGAAAAGACATGTAAAAGGCTTGGAAACCTGAAACAATGGTTCAGAACATGGCACAATCTGTCTTTAAATGAGTTACAGTTTTCAGAGGCTTTAATCCAACTAGCTGAGAATTTCATTGGCATGGTTACACAAAGGAATTGAGAACTGGTCATCTGCAAAGCAACCTTAATATATGTATATTTTTAAACAAGTTAATTCATCTCTGTAAATGACAAAAATTACATGATTTTTGCAGTGCCTTGGGAAACTCAGCTGCTTTTCCAGCTTATTTTTATTTCATATCTTCTCTTTTGCCACCAAAAAGGCTGAGAAATCATACTGCCTCCTTTAGAAAAAGCTTTGTTTGGGGGATAAAAATGCAAAACCAGTCTGCAGGAGCCTCTTCTTTTTCAGCATCCTTTGAGGCTGACTCATGGCTTAGCTTTTTGTTTTTCCTCAACGGGTGACCTCCACACTCAGCAATCCCTTCAAGCAAGCATATTCCTCTTGCTCTGAATTATCTGACTGGCACAACTCTGTTACACAAAGCTTCATATAGATCAAGATTTGTCTGTCGTGAAAACCTTTCATCAGTCGAGAAGCCAGAATGAATGTATACATCTTCTTCTGTTCTGAAATTTCAAGGGAATAGGTTTGGGTAAGAATATACTTTTAAATGGAGTCTCACTCCAGCTGCCTTATGTTACAGCTAACTGCCCACAGCTTTTGTGTTCCATAACAATATTAGAATATGCTAGGGCTCCTGTGGCCTAACTTCCTGTTGTAAATCTCACACTGAAACCCTCTGTCATCTGAACTGCTGTACACACAAGGTATTTATAAAGAGAGAAGGATACAGTGCCATCCCTTTTATCACAGCAGAGAAGTGTGCTTCATCGCACACAGGAATTAGTGTTACTGTAGATGCTTTTAAGGATTAATAAGCTGCAAGTTCAATGTTGAAACCACAATACTGTGGATCAGTAATAAATAGCTGCCATATGCTTGGATGCATGGGTGCTACATACATTTCTTTTTAGTTCCACAAACCTTCTCTAATTTCCCTACAAAAGGCTAATTTTCAGCTCTTACGTTTTTCCCTTTGCCTGTATATCTTCTCATATCTTATTAGCGTCATGCCTATTTCAAACTGAGGCTTTTGCCTGTATATCAGCTCTTAGTAAAAGGAAGGCATAATTGTCGAAAGGGGTCTTTTGGCATAGTGGCTACTTGATATATTTAACATTTAATGAGAAAGTAATCATTAAAACTAAGTCAAACCTCTGATCACAGTAAAAATCTCCTTTTGTGAACTTAGGAATTGAAAATATTTATGTGGACACCTGTATAAATCACCTGTGTGTTTGTAGGTGTTGTATTTAAAGGGCCTGGATCACCTGCTGCTCCAGCTGCTGTGCATCTAATGTTGTCAAAACCAGAGCTGATTCCAAATTTTCTGAAGAAAGTAGTAGGTAGTAAAACTGTTTTCCATTAGAAATGTTTAACTTCCCACCTACAATAGCTGAGTGTGTTATACAACAGCAGGTGAGATTTAAGCATACAGTATTTATATAATTGAAAAAGATGGTATTGATTAATGAAGTCCACCTGATATATAAATTACCATTAGGGTTTTGGGTGTTGTTTTTTTTTTTCTTTTTTGTATTTTATTGTATCAGCTATGGGCCTTGCAAATCACCTTCAAGGAAAATTTAAAGCATGAACACAAAGGTATGCCACTTCCAAGTTTCCAAGATCTGTTGGTTTGCATGAGTGCATCAAACATTTTCAGAATAAGTGTATTTACAACTGTGATTGTGTATTGATGTAAGGAACAGTCAGAAATCAAACCCAACACTGATTCAACTAAAATGAGTGTTACATTTTTATATCTGAATTTGGGATTGTAATGGTCTGCTTGCCTGGCTTTTTTTTTCTTTTTTCTTTTAGAGCTGATGTGTCCCTGCAGAAAGACACTCATAGTCAATAAACATAGTGTTTTTGACAATAATAATGATGAATCATTCCATTTTTGAAGGAAAGAATAGAGTCTATAAAAGAGTAAATACACTTATTTATAGGCTAAATGGCTGGTAAACAAGAATGTCAAAGCAGAAATGTTTGAAAGTCCACTTTTTCCCTTCTTTTATGCGGCATTGATATATGCTTAGTCTTTTATTCCATATGCTTTATATCGATGACATTTTATGAAGTCATTCCAGTGGTCACTAAGAATGTAAGATTATGAGTTATTTCACATATATTGAGTTTAGAAGAATGAATTAAAATAAATGAGACAAGTATGTGGAATATGTTGGCAATACTTTGTCTAAATACTTTAGGATGAACTGTAGGCTTAATCTGAGCAGATTCATTTCTGGTGTAAATAAATGTCACTAAAAGAGAATCTGTGTGCCTGTTTCTCTCAGAATTATTTGTATTTGTTGGAAGTTTTTAGACTAGAGATGATGTATTGACTAAAGAGGGTGACTGTTTTATGTTGTTGAGTAAAGAAAGAAAAATATTTGATAAAATCAAATAGATGCTCTGTGTCTAACTGCTTATATTTATAATGGAACGTTTAATTTTTACATTTAAGCATTAGAAATAATTCTAAAGCAAAAATTATCTGCATTTTGTTCATATATTGTTGTGAATACACATGTTGCTGGGATGTACAGTCCTGGTTAACTGAAAACACTTGGAGATGTATTTCGCCAAAGATGTGCTGCAGTTATGAACAGTAGGATTTGTGGATGGCAATGTGACATTGTCAGTGTTTTGAAACACGTTTTCTGCAGAGATGGCAGAACTTCGGAGAATAAATGTTAAATGGGGATACTCCTTGCTAGCTTATAATACCTGATTAAGCCTGTGAAAGGTCTGCATGATTGACATAGAGATTGTTCTTGGCTAAGAAATTTTACAGTAAAAAATGGAGTAAACAAACCTGTTTGTTTCTAAGGCGTTGCTAGAGAAGAAAGAATTTCAGAATCTTTTCTTCCCCTTCACATGTATTGGTTTTGGATAGTTGCGATCTATGTTAAAATAGGAGCAAGTCTTCAACTTCAGGTTTTACTGTAGGAGAAAGAGAGAAATGTAGATCCTAAATGTGAATATTATGCCCAACTTTTCCAACTGAGTGTACAGAAAACAGATTTTTTTTATCCTAGTTCTGCATCCGTTTCTGTGAATCATGTACTGTACCCAACTTAACAGTGAGTAGTCTCTGCTTGCTATTATTTGTGCATTTTTTTATCTGTTTCTTAGTTTACAGTTAATGGTTTATATTTTATATAAATGTTAATGTCATCCTCTCTCCTACCGTTCTATTTTAGGGAAAGACAATAAAAGAATTTATTATATTTTATGTCACATTTTTCACTAAGTTTTAAGAGAAGAAAAAGTATTTTATTTTAAAATGACTTTTTTTTTAAAGATTTTATTCATATTAATAATATTTACCAGGGCACATGCTTATCTATTTTGAATGTTAATTGATGGCAGAGTTCAATTTTCCTTTTCATCGCATGGGGTTTGTCAAGGACAGACAGTAAGGACTCGGAGCTGGGAGACCACAAAACATGTGTCTTAGCTGAGGAAACATTGTCTTCCATCACAGCAGGCTTTCTAGTTTATTAGGAAAAAAATATTAGGAAACTCCCTTCAATATTTTTAGTAATTCAAAGCAGTGACCCTCTGGCTACAATGTTGCTGATGTCATTCAAGCCCCTCAACCTCCCGTCCCATCCTGTCCCCCCCCCTTTTTTTTTTAATTCTGGGGGTTCAGGTCTGTACTACTACAAGACTTGGGAAGTGTTTCTGAAAGTTCATGGAATATTGCATAGGTGGGTAATGCTCTTGCAAATGAAGCTTTGATGGGCTGGGCACTGCTGTTATTCAACAGGTCTGAAAAGTTACAAGAACTGGCTGCTTTCTGCACTTCCCTGTCTCCAGGAGGAAAACAACTGAGTCAGGAGGGAGCTTCTGCTGACTCCAACCCCTTAAAAAGAGGAAATGTAGAATCTTCTGGGTTGGAAGGGACTTTAAGATCATCGAGTCCAACCATTAACGTAACACTTCCAAAACAATCTTTTCAACAAGAAAGAAATACAGGAATTTGCTTGTTTTCTCTGAGAACAGTGAAGCGAACAGAAAGGGTCCAGACCTGGATGAGGTCCCACATTCCCATGCAAGCTGTTGTTACTTCCTTCTTTCTTGTTTACTGTTTCTTACAGTTGCAGATCTGAAAAGTGAGAATGGAGAACTCTCTTGGACCTACAGGTGTCCACAGGCAGAAGAAGCAGGAAGACCTGAGGAGCAGTAGTGTCAGGCACACAGGGCTAGTGGAGGTGCCCATCCTTGACAAGTTCAGCCACCGCTATAGGAAGAAGAGGGAATGTGCTGGGGGACCCAAAGGTAGATATGGGGCTTGGGAAGAAACTAGTGCTGGGGACCAGAAGACAACCTCTGATTTCCCATTTTAAGCTGTGTAAGATAGTAACTGCACTGGAGGTGGGAAGGGAGAAGCCAAAAATCTCGGTGAAATAAGTAAAGCTTACATTCCCTCACAAGTTTAATCTGTAAATTGGAAGGTTTCTGATGAATGTCTTTGGATTAAGCAATAATGAAATACTATTCCAGACTATAAAATACTTGCTCTGAGTACTTTCTATCTAGTTTAAAAGCAGGGGGAAAAAAAACAAGCTCAGTTCTCCATCAGCATGTCACTTTTTTTTTTTTTTCTTGTGAAGCTGCCTGGTTTCTCAGGCACTCTGGGATAGCAAATGTCAACACTGGAGAAGATTTATGTCCATTTAAAAACAAGGTCTGTTGAATCAATTGTGTGTGTACATATAATATCACTCCAAATCTGGGTATGTTGCTTTTCTGTGCAAAATTCAGGTTCCTGCACAGTGCTTCCAATTTCAGTGTATTATGTGTTGCAGTTCTGTATTCTGAAAGTCCATAGCTGCTGTTATCTGATATTTATACAATAGAGACTCTGGACAGCCAGATATGTGGGACTGGCAGCAAGTTTTGGGTAAACTTTCTTAAAGGAGCTTGAGTTGCTGTGTAGCCTTGAAGGGCTGATTCCTCTTTTTTCCCTCCTGTGAGGCATTATATACATGCACCATGGCCCATGGCTCCATTTTAGCCACCCTCCAGGGCTCCGTCCACCCTGCCCATGGCCCAGTACCCCATTCCAGCTCCCCGGGGCCATCAGCCCCTGCCCCAGGGACCCCAAAGCAGGGCCGGTCTCCAGCTCCCCACAGCCCTGCCCTGCCTGGCCATGGGCCCTGTCAAGCCAGGCCCACCCATGGGCCCATGGCCTGGTCTTGGCCCATCCCTGTCCCCAGGGAGGTGCCTGATGCCCGGGGCTGTGGCTGTCCTCAGCTGCCCTGCTTCTGGCTGGGGTGGGACGGGCCCTGGCTGCCCGGCCAGGTCTCCTGAGGAAGCCCTTGCCGCTCCCAGTGCCTGTACCAGAGGGACCCACCAGCCTTCATGGCGCCTTGACAATGGGAATGTTTATTAACAACATATTTATTAAAAAAAGTATTCAAGTAGGCTTTTTCCTAACTTAAACATTTCCCAGAAGGAAATGTTTTCTTCCAATTCACAAGTCTTTTGTCCTCTCTGGCAATTTGCATTGGATTCAGTAGTGCAAAGTGAGTTGTGAGTCAGCCGCCATGCTCTGACTCATCAAAATGCTTCTGTATTATTAGCAGATGTTAAAACCGACATCTTGTTTGAGTGGGAAGAGTAATGCAAGTTTAAAGCATCCTCGTAAGTCGGTGATGTGTGTAGGAAGCACTGTGGTGTTGTGTAACGGGAAGAGCAGCCTGGAATCCATCCTCCCAGTTTTTCCTGGGGAAAACCGCCAGAGATTTGAGCTGTTAGATCAACGTTGCGTTTTAATGAAATTCCTGGCACATCTATATGCTAAAATGTCCCCTGAAGGGAAAATATTGTAAACCCGGCTAGTAGTGCTAGAAGCGAGGCCCGTAGGGCTGGGAAGGAGGTTGTTGCTTCTAGCGTTTGTTGGGAGCTGGGGAGAGGGGCCGCCTCCCATCCCGCGGGATTCGCCCCGGGGAATCACGGCTGAGAGCTGCCAGCCACTCGCTGGCTGCGCCTGGGCTGTTTGCTGTGACTGCTGGGGCTGGCACTGAGCCCTGCCTGTGATCAGGGACACAAGGGCGCCCGATGGAACTGCTGCACTGAAACTTGTGTCAATAGATAGTATAATAAGTGAAGTGAAGCGTGAGTAGATAAGGGGAACACGCAGGCCAGGTGGCTTGTGAGGCTTGTGTGTTTCCATAGGGGGGAATACGTCATGAACTTCATGACTGTGTGCATAAGTCAGAAAGGAAGCAGTTGACAAAATATTTATACTGAAAAATACAATTTTACTTCAAACACTGCTCATAGGCATCAGTCAGGGAAAACACTCTTTTTACTGTCCTTATAAATTTCAGAAGTTGGGTTCCAAAGATGATTTCAGGGTACTTGCACTTGGGAAATGTAAGCAAACACAATAGTGCAATATCTATTACATATCTATTTAATAATAACAAGGTTATCACTTGAGACTGATGTGCACTATAACAATAAGTAGACAACATAATGTGCGTGCACATGTGTGTGTGTGTGTATGCATGCTGGGTTTTTGGCTTGATAAGGTCTTGGTTCCTTTCTTGGGCAGTCCAGGAAAAGGAGCTGGATCTGCAACAGCCTGTTCTGGTGTATCTCCCTGTCTTCATTCCTGATGCTTCTGCAAAATTCTCCTGCTTTGAAGAAATAAAATGTTTAGTTAAAATTATTTTTTTCAGAGAATGAGGCACAGTTAATTAGGAGTGGGCTTTCTCTGTAGTCATACTTATCCCATCGCTGCCTACTGCACAGCTTGGGCTGAAGCAGCAGGATGATCTTTTGTCTGATATAGATAACGATGAAGTGCACCAGTGGTCTTACGATGTGCCGCATGTTTGACATTTCTGCTTTTCATAATATATGAAGCTGATTCAGCTAAGAAGAATTTGTTTTGGTCTAATAGATAAATACACATTTAAGAAATTCAGAAGAAAATGGTGAATGCATGTAGTGGCCCATAATGGCTTAGAATATTTTCTCCATGTGCAGCAAGGTCATTTCATAATTGCATAATCAGTTTAAAGAGCTCTTATTTTGAGCAGACATCTTGATTGGTTGTATAAGACCGGACTTGCTAGATATTTTATTCAGTCTCTAAAATGCAATGTCTTTTTGAAGCTGGTGTCATTGTTAGCATATATTTAGGCTCCTCATTGTGAAATTATTATCTGAGTTCTTGAAAGTCTTATCTGTGGAGTAGTTGAACTTCAGGTTATTGGGAATTCCTAGTATGAGCTAGTGTGCACTAGGATTACATGCAATTACATGATTTAAGACTGTGCAGTAAAATGCAACTTTAGAAAAGTTTGAAAGGGAGTTTTCCATTAAAGCTGGATGAATATTGCAGAAGAACTTCCACAAATATTTCAGTCTTTCAGTAATTTCATCATGTCACATTTTTGTAACCACTGTCTGCACATATTTCCTTTGAATCCTCAAAAAACCATGAGGAAGATCAGTTTATTTGTAGGCACTTACAAAACAGTCAAGTTACCTCAATTTAATTCTGAATTAATCATTCCACTGCGATTACCATTCTCTTAAAACTGTGTGCAGTCTGTGGCTGAGGCTGTTGCAACCAAAGGCTTCAAATCCTTTTTTTAATTAGAAGTGTTTTTCCTCAAGAAACTGTACAGTCTGTTAGAAAAAGAAAGGAGAAATAAAATGGCATTCCTAAATGCCTTCAGTCTCCTAGTTTTGGGGATGATACTAACTTTCAAAACAACTGTCGGTTTTATAAAACTTCATAGGGCTGACTTATCTGACAAGGCAGCAGAGGAATTATTACTTTAGACAGTTATAAAACAGAGCCCGTCTTCGAAATCTGCAGTGTCTATGAGGCTGGGAGAGGCACACTTGTGAATATTTACACCAGTGAATTTCTCAGCATTCAACGTAGCTGGCTGTTCTCTGGGCTTCCCTTCTGTAGTCAGTGTAGAAAGTGAGCAAGAGGAAGTCAGCTCGAGGGGCAGTTTAGATCAAGGAATCTCTTTTTTCCCCCCCCTTGGAAAAAGCCATCTTTCCCTTCCTGTTGGTTGTAAGTGACAGTAGGTGGTTAAATTAGGCGCCTAAAATTGGAGAGTGTTAATAATCTCCATGGTGTGTATGTATATCTTTGTGCATTGCACAGGTTGCAGCCTAGGTAGTAATATCATTTCCCTGGTTTTGGGTTCTGTCTGCTATTTAACCTTCCTGCAGGATTCCACTGCAATGAAACAAAAGCACTTCTGTCCCTCCCAGGCTGGGACCCAGATACAATCCCACTTCTGTTAACTCCTTATTATGGAACTGGGCCAGCTCAGCTACATTTCTCTCCTTCCACAGTATGCAACCAAATAGTTTTACTAAAAGTAGTGGGCTAGCCAGTGGAACAAAAGATTGCTTTAGAGAGGTGAGTTTGTAATCTAAAGTGTATATTTTTCTCCCCTAATCTCACACATCATCAAAAGCTAATTTGGATGGGATTCGTCTTCTGGGATAAAGGAAAGGAGCAGACCCGATCTGCAGTCCTCTGGCAAGCCCAGAATTCCTTGAGGCTTGATGTGAGCTTTGTCTTCCAAAGAACACACCCTCAGTCCGCTTTTCTTAGTTTTTGATTGTTTTCTTTTCATGTTTATTTTGTTGTTGGTTGGTTGTGGTTTTTTTTGTCATCCACACTCCAAGATAAGACTTGATTCTCAAATTGTCCCTTCTTTTCTAGAGTTTTAAAGGTAAAACACAGAGGTTGTCTTGCAAAAAGCATCTACAGATATATTGGCCCTCTTAGAGTATATTGAAAAGTCCCTCTTTAGACAAGTAGAAAAACTCAAGTGAGCACAAACCATATAAGAGTGGGAAAGGCTGAGATGAAGCACAGTTGATCACAGCAGTATGGAAGCTTATGAGGTCTCAAACAACATTCCAGCCAAACCCCTTTTTATGTGAAAGTGGAGTTCAGACACTGAGACTGCTCTGTACTGTGAATCAAAGACTGGTAAATGGAGATGATTAGGAAATTCCCTTTGAAAGCTCAGTCCTGGCCAAACCTAAAATGCTTAATGTGGACGTATGCTTTAAAGTTACAGCTGCTGAGCCAAAATCTGCAAACTTTTGAACGCTTCTGGCTTAATGAAATCAATAAAACCTGCTGACATTTTTCACACACAAAAGGTGCTTGAGTCTTTGCAGTTTTGACTCATTAGTGAACGATTGTACCCTTTTGACACTTGCAAGAGGAAAATTTGAGACCATGGCAGCTTAATTGCAATCTGAAGTCTCTACATTTTGCTGTGGGAAGCAATCAGTTAAAGAACTGTAACATAAAACAATGTATAAACCAGGATGCAGGTTGGATCATCAAGGCTGCTGGCTTTTATGGTCTTCTACAGAGAAGGAGAAATGAAATTCTAAATCATGTTAAGCTGATGAATGATCTCTCTCTCTCCCCCCTTCCCTCCCTCCACATATTGAAACAATTTTGCTTATGCTTATGCTGAAGGCAAAGTTTAACAAAATTCAGAGATGCCTTCTGAACACCCTGCAGGGCAGAACTTGTAAACATTTAAATGTGATTTCGAAGTTTGCCAAGACAAAACTGCGATGTATGTGAAAGAAGAACTGAAGCCCACACTCTTCCTAACTTCCTTTGCAGGAGAAACATGGGGAAAATAGACCTTATAGACCAGCTCTATTGGAAAATAACAGTGTTCGAAGGAGCTTCAAGAGACCTGGCTGTGATGTTGCTCCATGATGCTGACTACATTAAAATTATATATCTTTTAATGTATTCTGGCTGCATTTTTCTAATAGACTGCAGGACAAACTCCCCAGTTTATCTGCTTTAAGTTACTGTACTTATATTTGGAAATAAATGACTATTCGGAAGCCTATAGAACAGCATCTCAGTTTATGGCCATAATGCTGAATTATGAAGTACTCATTCAACTTTATTACCTCTGCTGAACTCTTCCTCAACATAGTTTGCTTATCCAAACAAAAATTATTGATGTAACCCCCCTGTTAAAGATATTTGAATGGAAACAAGAGGGGTAAAGAAAGATGGCCTAATTAAAGATGCTTCAAAATATTAGGTATTAAAAAACATATATTTTTTAGTATTTTTTATAAAATGCTAAGCCACTTCTGAATTCTGTCTCTTAAAGGCAACCAAAGACTATGACTTCCATTGCCAAAGTCACCTGGGACACTTTGTAGTGTTTTTAGGGACGTGACAATTAAACATAAACCCATTATGTAAATGATTCAATAATTTTTTCTCCTCTTGGATGAAAAAGGGACAGAAGTACTTTTATTCTCTAAATTAGGAGTAATTTCAACATAAAAATGAATTCAGTAAAGACGTCTTTCTAGAGTTGGATATATCAAACCAGGTGAGATTCTCAGTGAAACTCCCAAAGAAGACCTAAGGCCCTTAAAATAAACAAAAAATTCAGATTTTATTAGACTAGAAAATGGGTATTTAACTTTTTAATAGAGAAACCTCAAATTCACAGTGCAAGTTAGTTCACAAGCCCCGTTTCTTCTACTTGTCTCCTGCCTGTTGTGAGCCTGCTTGATTTGCTTCGGTCAGTTCAGTAGCCTTCTTGGTTGCAGCAAACTTTGCACAGGCTTTCTACAAGGTGGAGGATTTTCTTTTGTGTTTTTGTTGTTGTTGTTTTTTGTGGTTTTTTGGGGGGGATTTTTTGTGTTTTTTTGTTTGGCTTTGTTTTTGGTTTTTTTTGGTTTTTTTTTTTCAATATTCTTACTATCAAGTTCCTTGCTTGCTTCTGTCTGTATTCAGACATGTTAATGCTATGGTGTTAAGGATACAGTTGCTTCCTGTATTCAAGGGTCTTTCCATAACCTCCTGTTTTCAGAGATACATGGTATGAAGTAAGAAGCTCTTCTGTAGTGCTTTGAATTAAAAATTCTACTGCAGACCTTTCACTAGGCTTAGCATTATGTTCAGGAAAACTTGCCTGTGTTGTCAGCTGTTCAAGGAGGTATACAAGAACTTGTTTTTAATATGCAAATATTTTCTTGTTTTCTACATGGTGTTTTTTCACCCTCTTTTTGCCTCTTTTTATGTTCTTTGAATGTAACTGTGTATTTTCTAAAATATAGGATGAAGGAAAACAGACAAGGAAAGTTCTCAGAGTTGCATTTCACAGTCCTTGGATATTTTGTTGCTAGTGTTGTTGTCTATTTTAAAACCAAAGTTTATCTTTACTTACAAGTCTCCTGAAATTGCTTCAGTTTCCTTTGTATCTCAGTTAATAAATTAAGCATCCATACTGTGTCCACCTGTCTGTTATGATAGTCTTCATATACAGCATCTCATAAAATTCAATAGCAGTGCAAGCAGTTTTGCTGTCTTCTACTGTTTGCTAAATGTGTTCAGCGTTTGAATCAATATTGAGGTTTGCTATGTACAGTTGTGGTCAAATCTATGATAAATTATCTTTTCATCAGTGTTATTAAATATAGCCATCATAGACTATTTATCTATTAACATGCTGTCATTCTGGAGGAATTTGTATGAAACTGGATTACACTTGCATAAAGCATTCCTGGAGTTTCTTCAGATGTTAACAAATTACATTTAGGATTCATCTTCTTTCCTTTCCACTTCTTACCCCTCCCCCCCAACAACTCTTTTCCTTTCCCCTCCTTCTCTGTTGATATACTCATTATTTTCTGAATGAATGCCAGCACTGTAGCAGATTTTTCAAAGACTCGCATCGTAGCAGACATTTTGAGCTGTGGCTTTGACAGATTGCACATTTTGAAAGTGCGATACTGTAGCAAGCTTTTTAGTAAATTTGGCAGACTACATACTGTCTTGAAATCCACTGATGAAAAGTGAAAAATCTATTAGATGTAGGTTGGCAGGATACATGTGACCTGCTGACAGGCTGTGCACATATTTTATTCAATTCCAGGAGCAAGGAATCCAATTCTCGGGGGTTTATGAAGAATTGCAGTAAATGTCACTTACAGAATGAAAAAAAGACAGTCTTGGAAGAAGTAAATTGTAGGAGATGACTGAAAAAAAGAGTTGTAAAAGTCTTTGTCTTATCTATAAGGGTTTTACTGAAATTATGATTGGTAGAGAATAGATCGAAACCATGATAGTAGTGTATGTTATGCTGCTAAAGAGCTGCTTTGATTATTCCCCCTTCCTGGAGAAAGAATTTGCAAGTGGAGGAAACCCTTTCATTCTCCAGTGCTCAAAATACAGGCTTACACTTGTGATTTTGACTCTCCATTTTTGATGCTGGGGCTGGGACACTCAGCATCCTGTGATTGTTCTGCAGGAAAGAGTTCAGCTTCCAAAAGCAGCGGAGGGGTTTACTTGCAGGCAGAATGCTGCTCTAAGAAATGTCCCATGTGGCTTTAAAATCTGTTACCTTGCTTGGCGGTTCCTCAAAAGGTGTGTCTGTTACACGCTGTCTTGTATGAGAGGGTATCAAAGCTAATATTCAGTGCGTAGGGACACGAGAAGCACACTGTGTGCATGTCTGTGGCTGACCTGCAGTGTCATGAGCTTAGTTTGGATACTTGGGTCATGATGCTGCCCAAAGTGGTGATAAGACCCTCCACTCCATCCTTGACTACATATTTTCACCTCCACCCAGGCTTTGGGCACCCTATGGTTAGCTGAATCAAACTGCTGATCTAACTGAAAACTGGTTATAACACAAAAGAAGAAAAAGTTAGTTCACAGCTGGATCAGGAGGCTTGATGGGTGTGTGGGTACTAGTACTGGTGCAAGGAGAGGGGGAAATATGCTGTCAGGGCAGGTAAAGGGCAGAACTATGCTTTTGGTAGTGACTTCACTTTGCAATTTTTTTAATTCAGTGACATGTACTCATCAGAGAAATAAATGGCTTATCTAATTCTATCCGAAACTGTGGTTAGACTTAGGATNTTTTTTTTGGTTTTTTTTTTTCAATATTCTTACTATCAAGTTCCTTGCTTGCTTCTGTCTGTATTCAGACATGTTAATGCTATGGTGTTAAGGATACAGTTGCTTCCTGTATTCAAGGGTCTTTCCATAACCTCCTGTTTTCAGAGATACATGGTATGAAGTAAGAAGCTCTTCTGTAGTGCTTTGAATTAAAAATTCTACTGCAGACCTTTCACTAGGCTTAGCATTATGTTCAGGAAAACTTGCCTGTGTTGTCAGCTGTTCAAGGAGGTATACAAGAACTTGTTTTTAATATGCAAATATTTTCTTGTTTTCTACATGGTGTTTTTTCACCCTCTTTTTGCCTCTTTTTATGTTCTTTGAATGTAACTGTGTATTTTCTAAAATATAGGATGAAGGAAAACAGACAAGGAAAGTTCTCAGAGTTGCATTTCACAGTCCTTGGATATTTTGTTGCTAGTGTTGTTGTCTATTTTAAAACCAAAGTTTATCTTTACTTACAAGTCTCCTGAAATTGCTTCAGTTTCCTTTGTATCTCAGTTAATAAATTAAGCATCCATACTGTGTCCACCTGTCTGTTATGATAGTCTTCATATACAGCATCTCATAAAATTCAATAGCAGTGCAAGCAGTTTTGCTGTCTTCTACTGTTTGCTAAATGTGTTCAGCGTTTGAATCAATATTGAGGTTTGCTATGTACAGTTGTGGTCAAATCTATGATAAATTATCTTTTCATCAGTGTTATTAAATATAGCCATCATAGACTATTTATCTATTAACATGCTGTCATTCTGGAGGAATTTGTATGAAACTGGATTACACTTGCATAAAGCATTCCTGGAGTTTCTTCAGATGTTAACAAATTACATTTAGGATTCATCTTCTTTCCTTTCCACTTCTTACCCCTCCCCCCCAACAACTCTTTTCCTTTCCCCTCCTTCTCTGTTGATATACTCATTATTTTCTGAATGAATGCCAGCACCGTAGCAGATTTTTCAAAGACTCGCATCGTAGCAGACATTTTGAGCTGTGGCTTTGACAGATTGCACATTTTGAAAGTGCGATACTGTAGCAAGCTTTTTAGTAAATTTGGCAGACTACATACTGTCTTGAAATCCACTGATGAAAAGTGAAAAATCTATTAGATGTAGGTTGGCAGGATACATGTGACCTGCTGACAGGCTGTGCACATATTTTATTCAATTCCAGGAGCAAGGAATCCAATTCTCGGGGGTTTATGAAGAATTGCAGTAAATGTCACTTACAGAATGAAAAAAAGACAGTCTTGGAAGAAGTAAATTGTAGGAGATGACTGAAAAAAAGAGTTGTAAAAGTCTTTGTCTTATCTATAAGGGTTTTACTGAAATTATGATTGGTAGAGAATAGATCGAAACCATGATAGTAGTGTATGTTATGCTGCTAAAGAGCTGCTTTGATTATTCCCCCTTCCTGGAGAAAGAATTTGCAAGTGGAGGAAACCCTTTCATTCTCCAGTGCTCAAAATACAGGCTTACACTTGTGATTTTGACTCTCCATTTTTGATGCTGGGGCTGGGACACTCAGCATCCTGTGATTGTTCTGCAGGAAAGAGTTCAGCTTCCAAAAGCAGCGGAGGGGTTTACTTGCAGGCAGAATGCTGCTCTAAGAAATGTCCCATGTGGCTTTAAAATCTGTTACCTTGCTTGGCGGTTCCTCAAAAGGTGTGTCTGTTACACGCTGTCTTGTATGAGAGGGTATCAAAGCTAATATTCAGTGCGTAGGGACACGAGAAGCACGCTGTGTGTGTGTCTGTGGATGACCTGCAGTGTCATGAGTTTAGNGGGTCATGATGCTGCCCAAAGTGGTGATAAGACCCTCCACTCCATCCTTGACTACATATTTTCACCTCCACCCAGGCTTTGGGCACCCTATGGTTAGCTGAATCAAACTGCTGATCTAACTGAAAACTGGTTATAACACAAAAGAAGAAAAAGTTAGTTCACAGCTGGATCAGGAGGCTTGATGGGTGTGTGGGTACTAGTACTGGTGCAAGGAGAGGAGGAAACGTGCTGTCAGGACAGGTAAAGGGCAGAACTACGTTTTTGGTAGTGACTTCACTTTGCAGTTTTTTTAATTCAGTGACATGTACTCATCAGAGAAATAAATGGCTTATCTAATTCTATACAAAACTGTGGTTAGACTTAGGATGGTATTCAGACAATCACGTGTAAAACTGGAGGCATCTACATTGCACGTCATTGCAGTGTAAGTGAATCTTAACAGTTGCTTTTTCACTCCCCTTGTAAAATTCCTACATTAAATAATAACAGTGGAATATTAAAACAGATCTTACCAAAACAGATAAATTGGCTATCAGATTTTCTGCCTTTTATGGAAGTATACTTCATCACATGTTAATGCTCATTTCCATTTCTCAAGGGAAGTGGTTGTTCTACTTGTGTGTTTAGGAATTTCACAGTTTTTGCATTGCAAAAAGAATTTGCTGTTCTGATTTTGTGATGTTATATATTCCCCTTGGAAACATGTAGCCTTAGCACTGACCATGTTGTGATGTACTATAAAGAAACACATACAAAACATCACTTACTACTTTCTGATTAACATTTGCACAGGCAGGCCAAAGCAGATGTGTTTTTCATGTCTATTCTTTTCTTTGTAAGTTTTAGGGATGTTAAACAGGGGAGAGGAAAGATAAGGAATGAAGAAGATGGAACAAAGACTCTTTAATAAGAGAAAGGAATATAACAATTTTTAAAAATCAAAAGTACTGAGTTTGGAGTCTATAACTTTGGGTTTTAATATTTGAAACTGGTTCCTATTTCTAATAGAACTTTTGTGTCCCAAAATATGAAATAATGAAAGTGTTTCTCAGAGGAGAAAGAGGATGTAAGGATTGTGATCCATAGTGAATCCCCTAAGTTACAGCCTTGGGTTCTTCTGTTTCAGACTTGACTAAAAGATCTTAAACTGTTTTAGGGAGACCTGTTCTGTTTTAGAAAGACCAATGCTGGCACTGGTGACAGAGTGTAACTTAAAATGTCACAGGAAATTGCAGATAAAAGTGTCCTAAGGGGCTGGAGGCATTTATAGTTTCTGTTGGTGATAGTTAGGATGTAAAGGAGAGAAGTTATAGGCTTATAAAGGTGCTTTAAGGACATTTGTACTGATTTTTGCATGTCAGATATGGCCAACTGCTGATATGCAGTGTGGATCTGTCCTATGAGGCATTTCTACATAGCAGCTAGAAACCCAAGATAAGCGTTGCACAATTTGTAGTGTGTTGAACAATTCTCTTGGCATGAAAAAAGGTTTTGAAGGAACCAAGGAAAAATAGATGACACGGAAAGGTGGTCAGATTGCCCAGTTGGTCACTGACATGTGAAGTCATGTGCTAGCGCACACGTCCTCCCACCTCACCCCAAACCTGCCTCAGAAACTGCTTGACAAGCACAGGTTAGGCAGCCTGATGCTGATGTCTGAAAACACTGGAGAAGGAAAATTAAAAATAGGTGATACAGAAATATAGGGGATGTGGGCAAGGGGGTGGATTTTGGGAAATAAAGGTGAAGAGATGGTGCGAGGTGAAGAGATGGTGCGAGGAGGGAAGTTACGAGACACTGGGGTAAAGAGAAAGGGGTATGTATGGAAGAGTGGAGAAGGAGGTATTTGGGTTTTGGCACCCTTGACCTTGAAATACAGCAGTCTGAGTTGCCGATAACTGTGCTGAGGTTACAGAGATACTAAAGCTGTCAGATTCATAAGGTTGGGTCTGACAGGGTAAATGGTAATACATAATCAACTATAAAAATAAAGATGGCGTTTGCTTGGATGACTTGTGTTATAAAGGAGGTATTTATAAAGAGTTAAGATTATATTTTATGCATTTGCTATAAATAGTGTGGCAAAGTATTTTTCTCTGAACTTTCAGTATATGCTATTGTGAGAGGCAGCGTATCAGATAAAACACAAAATTTTTTGTTTTACTCTACTATGTCAGCTCCCAGTTTAAGTATTAATTTAGAATAATGTACCACCCATCAATCACAACTTCCATGTCTTCATACTTTCCTTTGTTGTCATCTTCAATCTTGAACTGCCATGTTCCAAATATGTGTCAGTCTTTAATCGGTGTAGCCAGAATGGCATCCAACCTTTTGCAAGTTTTAGTGTACTTTTTCTGAACTGACATCTGATCTGTCAAATTCACACCTCTTGAAAATGTGAAGATGTAGGCAACAGGGTTAGTATAAGAATTATGTAATTGTGAGACAAAATGTATAAATGCTTTTCAGTAAATTTTTTTTTAACACCACACATAAGAATACTGCTATTTCATCATTTGTAATAAATGTGTGTATTTACAAAAAAATATACCATTTGCACTATTCAAATTATTCAAATTATGCATGAAATCATCACCCTTAGAACTGAGGCACTATCTTCAGGGAAAATATAATTCAATTTATTGTAGCCCCTTGCTTGTAAGGAACAAGATAATTGTGAACAGCAAGGGTTGATTTCCAAAAGGAGAAAAAAGAAAACCCTCCACAGATTTCATAACAGTGGTCCTTTTTGCCTTTTTTTTTTTTTTTGGCTTTTGTTTTCACTTTGTACTCACACTTTAATGGGTTTTACTGAGCTATGAAACTACTTTCTTCAGGTCACTGGGGAGAAATTGACATTCTTGCAGATGCATGTGGTCTAGCTACTTAGTTATAGAAAGAAGAATTGGAAATGCCTTGCTAGTTGCGTGCATTTGTATTAAAAACCAAATGTACAATATCTTTGGACTAATCACTTTTTACTTGCCCAACAGATACAGAAGCACTTGTGCAGAAAGCACTAAATAGCAGCACTTGTGGAGCACTAAAGTGTATGAGGGACTGAGATGAGAGCAGGCATGCGGGGAGTACTTGAACCCACAAGTGACGAAGGGCTAAAGTTGCCATGTGGGCTCTTCACTGCCTGTCATGTCACTGTTCAGAAATATGAAGTCCCCATCCGTGATCTGTTGTGTTTTAGAGGTAGGAAGAGAAGTGTGTAAACTAAGCATAAGTCCTTGGAAGGACTTGATTTATTAAGCAAATGAATTACCCACTGAGGATGCTGAGTTCAGTTCATAGTAAACAAACGCTGACCATCTCTTTTGAGTAACATAGTGGCTAGAGCACTTACTCAGCAGTGGGAAACCTAGGACTGAATTCATAACTTTTGTTAAAGAGGTATCCCAAACTCCCACTTCACAAAAGAATGCCGTGGCCATTAGGGTACAAGTGAGTCTAAACTGACAGAGTGAACAATTGCACTTGGGACAGTATTAGTTCCTCTGTGCAGAAAGGAGCGCTGGAATCATGGGCTAGAGACATCACGGAAGAGCAAGTAGAAACTCAGGTATGGATGCTCATGTGGATGTTACTGGAGGAGAAGGGATGCTCCTGGGGTTGCCTATGTGTTTTGCGTCAAGGACGTAATGGAAGAAGTGCATCAGCAGCAGTGGACAGCAGGATCACACGCCAGAACAGCAAATCCACAAAGGAATGATTTGATTTTCTTATCCGTAGAAAAATGCCACTTGAAACATTTACTTACTCATTTACATGACTCTTGTTCTAATCAGAAGCCCTCTGAATTTGATGAGCTTTTCCATTGATTTTGGTAATGTAGGCTCAGGCTGTAAATTTAAAATCTCCTGTGCCTCTGTCAAAGAAATGTTGTATTACATTTTGAACAATGTTTACCACTGATGATATGAGTTGTCATTTTGATTACAAAAAGAGGCTCTGCAGGGAGTTGCTAATAGTAGCTCTAATAAAGAGTCAGACCATAAAAGACCAGAATGACTCAATATAAATTATAATTGTGCTTTAATTTACAATTGTTGCCTTACAAAATGTTCTCTAAGGAATCTTTCCAAAATAAGTCATCCGTACAGCCATTCTTAAAGGAAAAGGGACTCAGTGCAGAGTATTGCATTTTACCTGTGGACAATAAAAAATATTCAAATAATATTCTTTTTATAATACATTGGAAAATAAAATATTTGAAATACCAACTAGGATATTTAGAATTCAAGAATTTGGAGAGACTGTGAGTCTAATTTTTCTCAGCAAAACATAGTCTCGTCCTTTATTGCATCTGGGAGCAATACCGTGTTAACCCCAGGCAGCATCAACCATAAAGTTAAAGTGACAGGACTATGTTCCTCAAGGGAGGATGTAAGGATGCTTCTTACATTTGCATCAAAGATCAAAGCACAGTTTGGGATGGGTGCTGACTGAATGTACAAAATTCAAAGGACGTTTAAGGCTAATAGCTCTAATTAGTAGTTTACCAGACTGCTTTCGTGGCAGAATAGGAATTTCATATAACATAATATAAAGAAGGGAACCTCTGTAGCTGAAACTAAATGAAAATCTGAATTCAGCCAAAAATCTGCCTGTTAAACCAGATTTTTTTTTTTTGTTCTCCTGTTTTTTGCTTTCTCCTATGGAGTAAGATTAAAACAAAGATTTTACGTTTTTTGTCAATATATAACACCTCTCACCTTTCAAAACAGCAAGAGTAACTTAAGACTATAAAAGTAATTTTCAGAGTATGGCAAGGAGCCATGTGCATTATCAGATAAGTGATAATTTGTCATTAATTAAGTCCTCTTCCTTACTGTATGGCAGGAATGGGCAAATCAAATCCTGTCCACAGCTCATTAATAGTGGTCCTACTCCCTGGGTGCTGAGCACCAGGGGCGCTTGCTGTCGTCTGTCATTCTGGCTCCTCTCTTTCTCTCCATGCACTAGGACAGTAAACACAGAGGTATTAATATTTAGACTGCAATCAAGAGATCATGCTGTTTTAAATCATCCTATTATCATATTTATTTCTTCTTGTCTTTCTTTCCTGTGGTGAATTTAACTATCTGCTGTTTTATGTAATTTCTTACATAAAGCCTCAATTTTAGAGGTCCTACGACTAGAAGTAAAACACTTAAAAAACACACACACTAGAATGGATAAAAGAACCCTTTGTTCCCATCTGTTGCTTATGCAATTTAAAATGATGTATGCTGCAAGTAAGGCTATTTAATACTCTGTGAATTTTCACAGAAGATTGACCCAAAGCAAGATTATATTTTTCCTGTAATTGTAATGCATAAAGAAAAAATGAGAGTTCAATGACTTCTTTGTTTTTGCTGCAGTTTAAAATTTGTTTTTTAAAATGAAAAGAAAAAAGAAAAGGCTTGGAGAAATGAGGAGAAAAGGAATTAGTCATGACCATAGTGCAAGAACTGTAATATAATATATCTAAAAACTTATTTATGTCTTTCTCTATTGGCTAACATCTGATTTGCTTTTTTCTATCTGTCAGTTTCCTAACCTCTGAAGCTCAAGCCAGGTAATACTTTGGGGATGGACAGATATGCCTAGAAAGGCAACCTGATACCGGATGGCTCTGGGGATGTTGTGAAATGAGTGTATGTTTCAAAAGAGAAGCCACAAATAAAAGGAAAAAGTGCGTATTTAGCATTGGCCATTGAGTTGGCATAGCAGGACTGGCAGAGCTCAGCTGCTTTGGCATTTTGAAGGTGGACATATGAAGTTACATATGTCACAAAATAGGAGTCTTGCTCTAAAAAGTTTGCCTAATACCTCGTGAAACAAATGGGGTATTTTGCATATCAAATCAACTGAAATAATCTGGATTTGTTTAATTTTCCCTACAGAAACAATGAGCCCACAGTAAAATATGGGATTGAGGTGGAGTGGCAACAGTATATAGCAATCTCTTCCTGATTTGAATACTCGGTAAAGGAGTTGTTCTGGGGGACTTGGGATGTCCAACAGAGCAGTCCTTATTTCTAGCCATTTCTCCGCATTTCTGTAACAGGCTATTTTCATAACTCAACCTAGTCTATGTGATACTTTGTGACAGGTTTTGAGGCTTGTGCTTCACTGGATGCTAAATTTTCTTATTAATACTGAAAATATGACCACAGAAAAGAATGGTTTTTGGATCTCTCTTGCTCACCTCATTAAAAGCTATACAGATATTGGAACATTGCCCTTATGGGAGATCTGAAGGTGTGCATTAATCTTTTAATTAATAATTTAAAAGAAAAATGATTCTCTTTGTGCATATGAGCTTATTCTTAACAGGGTGATCAAAATGAAATGCAAGGGACAAAAAAGCAGGTCTGAAATAGCTGGCACAGCATGTTATGCCTGTGGTTAGATTTCAGACATTTTCTGTATGCAATTAAAATTCATTATATCTTTGTACAAGAGCTTATTTAGGAAGTCTGACGTGGAGAAATTACTTGAGCGATTTGACTTACCGTGTTTTTATGCATATAGAAATCTTTGAAAGGTTTCCATTAGACTGAGTGTTTAGAATTAACAATAGTTTTGCCCTTAATTTCCAACTGTCGCCGCAATAATACAATCTAATGTATTTTTTTTAAGACAATTCTAAGTATTTTTTATCAATTCAATTCAGTCCAATGAATTCTTAAAATATGAATGTCATTTTTTTAAATACTGCCTTTATAAAGATTGTCAGAAAAGAAAGTATTGATGTAAAACTTGGGAACAGTGCCTCATTGTTTATTTATTGGTGTGAGATGTTCCAAATTTTCTTGTAAACCAATGGCTCTTTCCTACTATACATAACTTGACTTCCAGACTCAGTTGTCATTTCGGAATGAACGAGCCACCCATTGCCCTGAGTACACTTATTCCTTTTATCCTTTCAAGGTGATTTTATTAGTTATGTCTCCAGACACAGATGAGGCGGCAGTGGAGGGAAACAGGGAAGGGAGAAGCGTGTTAGCCAGCCTGTTACTACATGTTAACAGGCTGATAAATTTTAGGAAGGGCCAGTAGTTAATTTCACCCAGTTAATACGTATTAAGGCATATGGCCATGAAAATCAAGATGGTAATGCTTTTCTACACACCGAGTACATTTATTCACATGAAATATGAATATATTTGATCAAAGCCACCTAGACACTATATTAAGTAGGTCTACTGAAGGTACCTTGCTTAATTGTAGCAGCTGTCATGAATTTTTAGGCTAAGAAAGTGACTGTGGAGGGCTTAATGTCCACAACTGCTAAATGCCTACTTACTAGATTAAGAGGAGAGTTAAATTCACAGCTGTCACATATGGGCAGATTGGGGTGATATCACACACAGTCCCTTCCTCTTTTCCCTCTCCCTACTCCCCCTCAAAGTCTACAAACTTTTTATGAAGAAAAAAAGAAGTAATAATGAGGAGCTGTCCTGGCACAAGAAATGTGGGCCAAAATGCAGTAGGGCCTAGATCATTATTTTTAGTAAAGCACTCTGACTGTTTTTGTTCTGAAAACACTTATAACTAAGAATTGGCCTCTGTGTGAAGTAGAAGAGCCCTGCTGATACTGGATTGATGCTCTCCATAGGAATGCGGCTGCAGAGTTTTGGCCACAAAAGCAGTTGCCTTTATGGTTTGGTTGGTTTTTTTTTTCCTCTGTGTGTGTGTGTGTGTCTCAAGAGGCTAGCTGCTAAATTAGAAGCTGTGATTTGTATTCAAAGTGGAGATGGAGGAATATCTACTAACTTTCAATATAATTGCTTATGTTGCTGAGTGGGTTGTGTTTAAGGTGTTTGTAGCATTGCAGAGTGATGGTTCTGCAGCAGAGTGACAGAAGACTGCTTGTACCAATTAGGCACTGCTTCTTTAGCTCAGAAGTGGAAAGCTGAATGTATTGATTTCTTCCTATGTTTAGAATACAATGAATGAAAACCATACCTTATGCCTTCTGGGATCTATGCCTGAACTGAGCAAACTGGAGAAAACCGTAACAAATGCAAGAACAAAGCCCATTAAGGATTCAGTTTAAAAAGGGAATTGAAATATCTTTTTGTCAGCTGACAGAAGAGTCCGAACACTTAATGATATTAGTTTTGATTCTAGAAGCCAGAAGCCTAGTTTGCTGTTGTTTACTCTTGGATTTCTTGACTTCTAAGGAACAAATAGGCAAAGGGAGGAATTGAACATGTTTGAAAAGTTGAATAAATTAAAATTGTTAGAATGGATACTTATCTTATCAGAAGTGTATTTATAGCTCTTCTTCAAATAGGAAAGATGAGAAATTCTAAAAAAATGAAAATGAGGGCTTGAACTGGTATAATCATGAGGGTGTTCCGTTACACATATAGTTAGAGCAGAATGCAGCACTGTTGACTGTCATTTGGTTGACCCTAACCTGTATACCTCACTGTCTTAGGTTCATAAAAGCATTGATATGATGTGAGCAATTGAAATGATGCCCAAACCTATATTATTTTAGATTTAAGGGTGTTTTATGTTATATATTTTCACTGAAATGAGACAGGATAAACTCCTGTCTGTTTTGCTCACCGAATTGAATTGTGCAGTAACCTGAAATCCATCTGTAAGTTCGTTCTGCTTATTTTCATGAAGTCTGTGAATTCAGTAGAGAAGACACTGAATACAAGGCTTGTACTGGTGTTTCCACATACAAGTATGCATATGGCTTCCACTACAGGTAGAAATGGATCTCTTCCCTGCATTAATCACAATGATTCATGGAATGGAGGCAAACATTGGGGGAAACTACAGCAACAAGACTTCTTTACTGGCGCTTTCAAACTGTAGTATATGGATGTCCTTTTAGTCCTCCCCAGAGATTTGTAAGCATGTGCCAGAAATAAACAGCTGACCTAAGGAAGAGAATTCTCCCCTGTGCATCTGCTTGGGTTATAGGTTTATGGCAGTAACGAGCTGTGGAAATCAATCTTTTGTAATCTCTGCCCTTTATGCTTTACTCAGAGGGCTGCTGTCACATCTATAAATAATCCATTTGTGGATCTGTTTGAAGATAAAAGAGGCTGGCATGCAAAAAAGCTTTGCTGTGCTCTCCAGTTACTTATCCAAAAATGAATGCACAAAACCTGGGGTGTTTTGGGTTCACCTTATTGATTTAGATGTTTCTTCCTACAAAATCCTGTTAATGCAGACTGCATTTTCAAGACAGGGCTTACAGTACAGGCAAGACTTAAAAATTTATATTGCCTATAAAATTCTAACAGAATAAACCTGTCCAATTCTATCTTGTAAGCAAGGACCCTGTTAACAGAGGCAACACAAATGAAATGTAACAACTTGCAGGTACAGCTGTTCATGTGCATGTACTATATTTCCTCAAAGCAAGACAAAGGAGGAAGGAAGGGTGGGAACACTGCTTGTTATAACTACTATATCATTCTTAAGGTTTTATACAGCTCATTTTTCCAGCTTCAACTGTGTTGACTGAATGAAGACTAGCAATCCTAAATTGGAAAAAGAAAAAAAAATCTATTAACACGGATCCCTTTCCAGGAATGCTTACATTATATGATGAGCTCATTATCTTTTTTGCATTAACAATACGTATTTTGAAGTCTATTGTTCATTTGGCCCATTGTGCTCCGGTGGCAAAGTTACATTCCCTTAGTAGTGGCTTGTCCAGTGAAAAAAATAACCGCCATGGATGGAGGATATTATTTATGATTTAGCCACTCTTTATTGCCCCTTATCTTTAGGGACAAGAGTGTCTCATAGTGAGGCCTCTGTGTCTTTGGAGTGAACCACAGCAAGCCGAAGAGCCCTGTGACTAGATATGGATTGGGGGGAAGACTATTACACTCCAGAATTCCAGCTCTCCCCTTGTGGGTGGCGAAAGGCAGGGAAGCCTTTATCTGGCATTCTCATTGCTGATTGAACTGACCTTCTGATGAGTCTGTGTTTGCCCTTGTGCTCTTTTCACTGTTCTGTGCATGCTGGATCTCTGTGGAGACGGTATTTGCCATTTTGGTCAGGTGATAGGGACTTCTAATGATGCAGAAATCCAACTCTTCTCCATTTCCTTCGTGACTCTCAGCTTGCCTGGTTGACTATCCTCACAAAGCCTTATCTCTTCCTGACTTACGATCACTTAGGAAGACATCTTGAAAGCTATGCTAATATAGGTTATCTGATTTTATTATAGATCATTTCTGTGAGATATGAGCTTGCAGTTAAAACCAAAAGCAACAAACCAGACAATGGAGCTGCTAAATGCACCTCTTCCATTAGTGGGTAAGGGCTGGAAATGCCACATAACCAAAGGTCGATGGCTTCTGTGAATCACAGCAGAGCTGAGCAGAGACTGTGTTTGAGCCACAAATGGTGCTGTGAGGTACCTCCTCCTGTTTTCAGTTTGATTCTTATCTGCTGTTTTGGGTACCACTGTTGCTCTTAGCACAGTTAAGATCAGCACTTTTAATTAAGTGAATGTCCTCAAGTTCCACTGACTTTTGAGTTTGGGGGAGAGTTTAATTTTTGGAGGATCTTTTAGAAATTGAGTGATTGATGTAGCAACAAGGAGAGAAAATTCTTTACCGGAAAAGAAGGAAAAGAAGAAACAAGGATGCCCTTAAGGCTGACACGGTGAAAAAGATAATGTAGAAAAATGGTAAGTACAGTGCTGAGTACAGTGAGGATCCTAATTATTCAGGCTGATAAACTGGCTTAAACTACACTCTGTGCTCTGTGAAAGTGTATTGAAAGCATGCATTTGTTTCTATTATCCTAAGTCCTAATGAGAGCTCCATAGAAGTAATTGGATTTGCCATTGTGAGGATGGCAGCAGCACTATCATCCTGCATAACTATTGTGTTTAGCTAATGTTGTGTTGTGATTACCATCTTGTGAGGGTGGTCTTTCTTCACCCACAGCATTCTTCACAGCAGGCAACTTCAACGAAGTCTGATTTCAGCTTTCATTCCAGTTGGATTCCTGCCCCTCTTTAACCTTGTCAAAGCCAAGCCAGAGTGCCTGACATACTGCATGGGTGGTTGCCTTCCGGAGAAGAGTATCGCAGATGCATTCCAGACTTGGACAAAGCATTTCTGTTTGAGGAGAGGTCTGAAAATGAAAAGTACAGCTTAGAGAATTTTAAAGAAACTTTTAGGAACTATTGTTTAAAAATATTTGCTTTATTCCCTTGCTTGTGGTGGACTTGTTCCTTTTAACATTCTTGGGAAGAGTGAGAATGGCCACAAGTCACATGCCTCACCTGAAACAAACACTCTGCTGCACCGAGCTATGCAATAGCAGTTGTGGTCCTCCAAAAAAAACAGGAATCGTATCTGATTGGAGCAGCTGAAACAGTAATGAAACAGCTGAGAGAAACTGGGTAGTGCAGAAGGAATTTACAAAGAACACACTCTCCAAATCTTCCTTTGGTATAATGAATTGAAGGCCAATGTTAACACCATAAGCAGCTCCATATTGTAGAAACTATCTGTGAATCTCTTTGTGTGCAAGCATGAAATTGATAAGCAGTCAAATATCTGCTAAAATTGAAGTATTTGTAGGAGCTACAAAATATTTGTATAAAACTCCTCCCCCAGATTAACCAGCTCATCATTCTTCTTTGCTAAGTATGTACAGGTGGCTGTTCCAGGTTTGCTAACTCTACAGATATTTAAATATCAGACTTCTCTGGAATGCTGGAATTACTGGGTTCTGCTAATCACAGTTCTGTGTAAAGCTGTCAGGAGGCTTGATATTGACTTGAGAAAAATTGTAACTTCAACCCTGGTTTTCAGCTACAAAGAAAAGGATTTTATTGATATGTTAGAATAAGCTGCAGATAAGAAGTACCTTTAAGTATTTGATGTTGATTTATAACTAAAACTCCCAAATCCTGCAGAAGTTCCTTTAGTGTTTTCCTTGACGTTCCTGAATATTTAATATAGTTATTGGTTTTAATGGCATACACACCTGAAATAACTGTTTAGAGACTTCATTCTTCAGAGACTACATAATGCCCAATAGTACAATAACAACTAGAAATAGAAGACAACTGTAAAGGCTTTAAACAAACATATCTTGCTTTACTGTTGACTTAATGAAGAGAGACATATGGAACTTCATGTTCCTAAAGGAATATGTTGGACTGCAAATAGAAATGCAAAATGGAGAAATCCAAGCAGTTAATTTCCATACTACATTATGAGATTAGAAATATGCTGATCTGAATAGGAACTGTAAAAATGCATAATGCCTTTTGACTGAGATCATAAATCATGGGCTTTTCAAGGCTTTTAAAACAAATTCCATCCACATTGGTAGAGCTGTTTTTAAAATACTTGTGTTAACTAATGGCTTGTACTAGGTTTTGAAAAATACGGCTTCCCTTCCCAAATTATTCAGGTTGTTTCAATATCTTAATTTCATACTCATATGTATAAAGAAACACTCAATTTTCTGATATAGTGGTTCTAAATTTATTGATACATAAAATATAATGGTTTTTAAGTCAGGATGAAAAGTTGAAGATAAAACCTGTGTATGCAATGATATTCTGATAAATAAAGGCAGTAAAACAGATATAAAGACAAGTATTTATGTGGTTTTTTTGTGTTTTTTTTTTTTCCTCTGGAATTAATAATGTGCATTATTTTGATCTTGTTTATGCCTAGATTTAAAATTATTTTCAGATAAATTATCCTGGAAAGGCTACATAAATAGTTCTGACTCTAATAGTATTACTTTTTTAGAATCCTGTGTTGAGTAATACTTTCCTCTAAAACCTATTAGTTAAGTATTACCCAGTATTAATCAGAGTATCAAAGTTTTCTCCAATGATTGCGTAGAACATCTTGAGTGACTGAAGACTGTTCACATGAGAAAAAGGCTTGCAATGTTTAATTCCTTCTTCATGAAATTGCAAAGAGCTCTGGGTATCCTGAAAACCTGCTTAAAGGTTCTACAATATTCTTCCTTTTTTTCCTCAAAAATGAAAACTTAAAAAAGTTTTTATGTGTTGTTGGAAAGGAAAGTTTCTTAAAATGATAGTCTGTTTCTTTGGGAGTTTGTGTTCAATAATAAAGACTTCATTGTAAAAATGAATCTTTGCTAAGGAAACAAGAATAAACCTCTTATTTTTAGGAGTGAAGGAAAAGGAAAGGATGAACGATTCAGTTAAATATCTATATATATGAAGATGGCATTTACAGACTTTGATTTTTTTTTTTCCCAGAAGTGTAAAAGCATTTTGCAAAAGCTTGTATAACATAAGCTTGCAGCTAAACATCGAAAAATAAGTGTGTATTAGTACCTCTACTTTACAGAAAAATGAGAGAATAATAGAGCAGACACCGATTTTCCTGGTGTTACACACAAAGTCACCGGCAGAGTAACAAAAATAACGAAAACTATTCATTTCTTGTCCTCGGTTTTAGGCACAGAACCACAGCTTCTCCAGTGTGATTGAAATCTGAGGTTAAAAGTGGCAAATGACACAAAATGAAGAAAAGGTAAATGTTATTTGTATTTCAAGAGAATGAAGTCTCACTTCAGGGAAAATTTGTGTTCAAAAGGTTGTATTTTGTGATTGGAGTAGGCTTTCTTAGAGGGCTGTCGGGGCACTGAATTTGTGACACTGTGTTCAAAATGGTAGTTAAGTTCCTGAAGGTTGCTCTAAATAAAATAGTCCATAAGATTATATGGGAATAAAATAGTCCAGAAGACTATCCTGCATTTGAGATACAGATTTATAAGACCGTACCTGTTTTTCTAAACAAAAACAGTCAAAGTGCAACAGAACTATCTGCTCTCTAGAAAGAAAGAAATGTTTCAGCTGGCAGGATTTATAATGTTAGTGACCTACCGCTACAGTTATAAACACTTTATATACACTTTTAGCTGAGGGATAGGATCTCAGGCTCAGAAAAAGCAGTCAGGAAACACTGTGTTGGTGGCCTAAGCAGGAACCAGAGCAGCTATGGGAGTTTCTGCTCTGCCTACCTTTATCCGTGACCCAGACAAAAGCTTACCTGCATTTCCAGGAAAAAGAGGAGGGAGGACAAATGCCAGACCTCTCATTTTTCCTTCCCCCCCTTATACCTCTGTTTTGTAGGGCATTTCTTGAGGAAAGTTAAGCCCAGGAGAAGTTTCTTGGTTAGTGCAAATAGTTGGTGGGGCACGTGACAACACAGATCCACAGATTTCAACCACCTGATGGCTGGGAAACTGGTGCCTACAATCCTCAGACTATGAAAAATTTTGTTGTCACTCAGTTATGTTTCTTAATTTCTATCTTGGTTGGTAGATATCACCCACCTACATTACCTTTGTGCTTGTTTATATTTTCCCCACTCTCCTTAGCCGTCACGTCAAGCTTGCATTCTTTTTCAGCAACTCTTTTTTCAGCAACTAGATCATAAAAACCTGCCCTGGTACCTAAATATACATCGCACAGATCCCAGCGTGCCTCAGGAGGAAATGCCACCCAGCTTTTTTTTCTATGTCAAAAGAGAAAATTGCAGCTGGAGCTCCCAAAAAAATGTTTTCAGCTAGGCCAGAGCCTATCCTGTTGCCCCGGGTAAGATCAATACCCCAAATAGCTCCTGGCAGAATAATCAACAAGAACTGTGAAGTCTGAGAATCAACATCTGAACCCTCCCAATCCAAATGGTTTTCCTTACTTCATCCTGGATCAGCGCTACTGGTAGGTGCTGCAGCCTGGTTGGTCTTTTTTTCCAGTTTGATTTAGTGGATATTTAGGCACTTTCAGGACTTAGGGTGAGATTGTTTTTTGACCTGTTTGGCCATCACTGCCTACATGGTGTTTGACTTCTTCAGGTGAGACCTCTGAAAGAGTTAAAGAATCAAGGAAATGGAGGTTTAGAGATTTTGTAACACTAAGCTTAACTTCAGTGCAGCATGAATGCTGTTTAATTGATTATATTGCTGTCTATATGTTACCTAATGTATCCTGTCTTCCTCAGTTTTTTTAATACCTCAGAATGTATTTAGTCCAGAGTCTTGATAACTGAAAATATCCTTAGATTTAGGATTTACAAATTACATTTAAATAAGAATATAAATTGTTTAGGGGGAGAGAGTTTTCTCTGATATTCTGTGACTGTAGTTTATGACTTCTCTACCTCTAAAGCTGATTTTAATATTTTTCATTAAATCTAGTATATTCTTTCTTCCCAAGAGCCCTGCCTCTTCATTATAACCATTTCCATCAATGACAAGATCAGAGAGCATTTTTAATGTTAAATAGGATAGAAGCGTAGAAATTAGTACTTAAAGGGTGAAACCATTAGTATTTCTGAGTGCTTCTATGTATTCATCACTGCCTGATACAGATCAGTATTAATAATGGGAGCAGCCAGACATAATCCATCTGCTGGATATTCCTTTTCTCTCTGTGCAGTGACTGCCTTGTCTTCTTTCTCAGACACTGCCTGCTCCAGTCTCCAGACAGGAAATCCAGACATGGCCATTCATCAATGCTGCTATAATCTGTCTGATTTTATTAGCTTTTGAATTTTATCACCGAAATGAAAAGGAAGGGGGGTAAGGAGAACCCAGCAGTATGATTCTCCCATACCTATGCATTCTCCTCAGTACAGCAGATTGGGACCAGACAAAAATTAAGAAGTGAAAAAGTATCTGGCAAATTCACTCCTCCTTCACCTTTTATTTTTAAGAGCTTGTTCTATCTTATTTTATTTCTTCTTCTACGAATACGTGTGGTGTGCTGCAGTGGGTTTCTGGTTGGTTGATCTTTTTCCTTCATTTAAGATCTCATGGGTGCATATTGAATGTGCCGTGTTATTGTGAGACCTGTCTAGGATTGTATCTTGTTTTGGAGAGCAAACCCAAAAAGCAGTTTGAAATTACGTTGTTTGGAGCTGCTGTATGGAGTGGGGCATTCCAGTGTCAGTTGTCCCGCTTGGATAAATCCCAGTTGGAATAACAGGATGAGGCAAGGTATATTAGACTACGTAGAGTTCACCCCTCTGACAAATGGAGAGAAAGCAGGAGTGGACCAAAGCCTTTGATCTTTTCTGGTAAAGTGGCACAAACCATTTCAACCCAGGGCACCACAACAGGAAATCACTGAAGGGGACTGTATATTTTTGGTTGCATTTACACCCTGTACCCAGTTCCTGGTGAGGAAGACAGGGTAAAATTTAGGTTGTGAGGAAGTGTCTACCTTAGAGCTGTGTGAAAATGATTAGATTTTCTCAAAGAGAACAAGCTCTTTGCAGACTCCTATGGATCTTCTGCTGTGGCAGTCTAGCTGGAAGATGATTGTGGATCCATAGAAGCGTGGTGTGGGCATGACATGAAGGAATTCCCTACTTATTGCCCTTTGCAGAACTGTACAGAAGTGAAGGAGTAGTTGCCTGAGTTCTCCTTATGCCTTGTACTGGGCAGGAGAATAAGTATAAGCACTTTATGCTCCTGCATGATTTTCCTACTGGATTTTTAACACTTGTGAGCCATCTGCCGGGCTGTCTCTCTCAGTGTATGCATCAGAATAAAATGGCCCGGAGGTGCTGTGACACTTCTTCCTTAACACGCTGAGTTGCTGGAAGGTTGAAGATGTGCGTGGTAAAATTTCTGTCTTGTGCTCTGTTCATTGGCCTCGTCTTTCCACGTTGTGTGAAAAACATTGCTTAGCATATACTATTCTATATCTTTGAAATATTATCAACAATTTCATATTAGGTTTTAAATCACCTCTTTCATCCAAGAATGCTAACCAAGTAGGTGGATATACAAATAAATGGAATGTTTAAAGTCAGTTTATAGAGTATTCCTCAGTACCAAAAATATTAGTACAAGTATAATCAATTTTATGGAATTTACACTTCACTTAATATTTGACTGAGATGACTGACCATATTTGCCTCAGATAGCCTAGATAACAGTTTCTTCTTTGCTTTCTGATGAGAAAGAGAGTCACATACATAGGCCAGTAATGTACTGATCATTTTTATTACTCAACTGAATCTTTAGGAGTTTGTGCATGTTAATTTTCTGAGGAATTCACAATCATTTTAATAAGATCTATATGTATTACTACAAGAAGGAAACTTAAACTACTCCCTCAGGGTCACTTGAGTTACATCTAACTACAATTGACTGTAATTAAGGCTATTAATACTTCATTGTCTCAGACTTTTTCATGCATACCATAGATTTTGGGGCAGAGACTTTGCTGTATTTTTGAGTGCTTGTGCAAATGGCTATAGGTTCGGAAGTTCTCATACAAATGGTAATTTGGGACTTGGCTGAGTAGAATGTATGTATCAGCTAGCAGGGACCTAAAGTTTCATTTTACTACAGAAAAAATATAGACAGTTGTAGCTGAAGATGGATTTAAATATTAGTCCGTTTTCAGATGTATGCACCTTTTAAAGAGGGGTTATCCTTCTGGAAGAATCTGGAGATTTTTCATAGCTCCAAAGCTCCATTTAAAGTATTTTCAGTAAATTTATATGCTATTGGTGTGGGAGAGAAAAGAATAGTTTTAATATTTTTAGTGTAGCTGCACGTTGAAACAAATATTCTTGTCTTTATTTCTTTGCATACAGAGGCATATAGAAGCATCTAGATAAATACAGCTGAATAATTAGGCACTTCAATGCATGTAAATAATAAAGACCTTAGAATCTTTTGATATTATGCGACCTGTGTGTACAATGTAATCAACAAAGCAATATTTGCCCTATTTTTCACTCAGAAAACAAAGCATGAAGCTGTACATATTAAATGTAAAATCTTTGTTGACTTCTGTTAGTATTTAAAGGTACGTTGACAGCTTATACATGCCCCCAAAATTCTGTATTGTCATTTATTTGTGTGGCATTTAATAGACATCACTTAGTTAAATGAACACTGCTTTGAAACTGTGGAGTAAGCTGGAAAGCAAGGGACATTCCTCTGGCAAATGTTGACTCTGTGGAGCTGTCCATCTGTTCCATCTGTCAAGATGCTCACTCAAAGTCTTGATCTTTAGAAGCAACATAAGAGTAATAAATTAACTTTCAAGAACATATTTATTCAGTTCTCCCTCTGCAGGATATTTGAGCACCAGCCCAGTACACATCTGCTCTCTTACATGGAGACTAGAAATGCTAACATTATGGAACAGAATCTGGAAAAGGTATCAGATTGGTGTCTTTGAAAAGAGGCAGATTAATTTTGGAACTTCCTTGATTCCATGATGAAATTAAAGCATTCAAAAGTGGAAAGATGTTAATGGTATTTTTCCAGAATGACATATAGCAGTCTGTAGTAGCAGCATTGCTATGTGGTTGGCTGTTTTTTTTAAAATTCGCGTATCATTATAGTGTTAAGTGCCATTACTGTGGCTTTACTGATTTTGCACTTCAGTATGGTATGTGGGACAAAGCCGTAAGTTTTCTATCAGTAGAGATCAAAGCAGCTTTTGCAGTACTTGATGTGTCTGGCATCTTGGTATGTCTGTAATTCTGCAGAAAAATGTACACTGAAGTATCTGTAAAGAGTCTACAGTTTTGTATTGGCGTAGCATAAATCTACAAGCAGTGGAAATGTACCTTTATATAAGCCTTGCATAAAATGGAGCCTATTAGAGAGAATTCTTTCTATATTTCCAGTTCCTCACTTTTGGAAACCCAAGAGCTGCTCCACTGCAGTTTACCAGAAATCGAAATACAGAAAGTATAGATATTTGGAATAGATCAAGAGATCTATTCCCAATGAAGAGAACGAGGATTTGGTGCAAAAAATCATACAGTTCAAAACTCAGTCTTTTTAGGTTCATAACATGACCAATGACCTGTGGGGTAGAACATTTTTATACAATGGTTTTGTCGTCAAAATACCCATGCAGAAAGTGGGATACTCATATTTGGTCCTTTTGCCCTAAAGTGTTCAAAACTTACTCTCCTGTCTTTCAGGAGTCAACTCTAAACATCACGCTGCAATCTGTTGTCAGAGCTTGCAGCCTCCACATCTCTTCTCGGAGTTAAGAAAGTCTTTGAAAAAAAGAAGGTAAGATTCATGGGGGAGGAAGAAGAGAAGAGGAAGAAAGTGAGTGCTTGTGCAAAGGAGCACCTGGCTTTTCATTTGGTTGTCAGCAAAGTCCTCTATGGTTGAAGAGCAGTAGGTCTTGCTCCAAGGACTGCTCCTCACAACTAAAGTAGCATGACTGCTCCAGCAGCTCTATTTTCATAGAATCATAGAATCATAGAATGGTTTAGGTTGGAAAGGACCTTGAAGATCATCGAGTTCCAACCCCCCTGCCATAGGCAGGGACACCTCCCACTAGACCAGGTTGCCCAAGGCCACGTCCAGCCTGGCCTTGAACACCTCCAGGGATGG